>BSBK01003116.1:1157500-1757500 GCA_027943335.1 Chamaecyparis obtusa | reverse complement strand
TTTAAGAACCATGTGATCTCGAAAAGATGAGCAGAAGAGTTGATAGTGCTTTGGACAGAGGTTGAACAATTGAATGGGTTCTGATGTGACTGAAGTTGGGGAGCGGAATATTTTGTTTGTAGCATTATTCAGGCTGATTAAATATCATATTACAGGTCTAGAAAAGTTACCTGGCAGAAATCAAATGAAGTAGAGCAAATTTGCACGAGCCTATGAAGTTTACAGACATTACTATCCACAACTACATACAGGCCTTGAATTACACTATTGTTTTGCTCCCATCCATCGTACTCCTCTCCAAGGTTTATTGCAAGAACTAATGGAACTTCTCCCGTTTTAGGGTTTATGCAAATTGGTGAATGGGATATTAAATTTCATGTTTATATTATTTTCTTTGGCATACGTACATATTTGCAGGATCCTAGATGTATCGTATGCAATGTTTTTCACTTAACTTCGCTTTCTTGGTCTTGGGTATAGTTTATGATGTTTTTTTATAGAGGAGGCTCTTTCCTCATCAATGTGACATTTGTCAAGCATGTTTTGCTTTGGAACAAGCACCTCCTCATTCATCTAATGTTCTTTTAGTGTATGTTAATGTTCTGATTGTTGAAATTTAGTAGATCTTTATCTCTAGTGAGTCCTCTAACTTTTCCATCCCCAATACTCAGGATATGACATGGCAAGAGCTAAGAACTAAGAAGAGATCTACGAATCTATTCATCCGGTGTCCTAAAATTCCATCTAGTCTAAGTTGAGAGAGAATGATATACAAGGTGACGTGTCATGATTATAATTGTCTATAAGCTTTGTTTGACCATCCATCTATGTATCTATAAACCATCTGTCATGCTACAAATTGGCCTGTGGGATACTTGCACACAACAACCAATGCAAGATAAGTATTCCCGCATGACCATGCTAATTAAATCCAGTATGTGTAGGCTGGAAGCCTGGAGGAATACCATCGTTAGATCTATGGTAGTAGAAGAGATCGAAGAATGCATTCATCTGGTGTCCTAGAATTCCAATTAGTCTAAGTCGAGAGAGAATGATATACAGGGTGACATGTCAAGATTCTAATTCTCTATTAGTTTTGTTTGATCACCTATCTATCCATCCATCCATCCATCCATCTATCTATAAACCAGCTGTTGTGCTACAAATTGGCCTGTGGTATATATCCACACACAAGAACAAATGCAAGATAAGTCTTCCTGCACTACCATGCTAGTTACATCCAGTATGTGTAGGCTGGAGGAATACCATCACCAATCACACTTTAGGGTACTCTTCCCATTTTCACCACCACAATGGAACAATCTTTTTGAATCATCAATTCATTTTACTTTTAAAAAGAGCCAAGAACAAAATACAGCAACTAATCCTCAAATAAGAACAATTTGGAAATTTAATAGAGCTTATTCCATCTCACACAGGGAGTTATGAATAATAGGCTTCTTAATATAATTATGTCTCAAATAAAAGCATTTTGGAAATTCAGTAGAGCTTATTCCAGATTGGACAAGGGGTTCTTAATTCTAGACCATCTCAACAAGTAATAGTCAACCGCCCTAATTTGTATTTTGGTACGAGGGAAGTTGAAACTATAATCAATCTAGGGCTCTTTCTCTGGACACTTAAGAATGCCGATGCTTTTGTTGTCTTGAGAGAAGCAATATGCTAGAACTGGGCACCATCACATGTCAAGGAATAGTTTGAATTGGGGACTATTTCCAGGACATGGTATATACCAGAAATGGGCTACAATCTCAAGAAAAGAAAGAATATCAAAATTGGTCTCCCTTGTGACACAATAGTCAATATCAATTTTGATAAGTGAAACTGAATTTGAAAATTCCGAGTCAGTTGATATAGATATTCCATCTCAGTTGTGGTGGAGTAGCTAGAATGTATGTGATTTGTGAATAGGGGCCTCAATTTATTTGTCACTGTGATTCATAAGAAGTCTAAGTTTAACACATCAATGGAAACATAATTGGAAAGTTAGATATATTTAAAATTGGTCATTATTACTGCTTTCAGAATCTGATATGTTGAGCCTCTTCTATTCTATTATTTCATAGTGGTTAAAACTGCACATGCACTTGTAATTTCATATGCCCAACATTTTTTTGCATGAAATTTCTTAATAATCAATTCAATTTCCTGAGTCATGATATTGATCATATTGCCAACTCAATCCAATTTTCCTCTGTACGAAGGAAGCTTACCCTGCTTTTCTCATTTGAGCTGCTCATCGAAAAACTGCTAGGAATATTTATTAGGGAGGCTAGCACTAAACATTGGAACTTTTAATCAGAGTTCTGTATCTGATTAAGATTAAAATATTTATGCTAGTAATACAGTATCCAATTGTGTCCTCTGTAACTTCTTCCAAACATCATGGTGAGTACTTGGTGTTCAGATATTAGATAAACCAGAAAAACAAAGATTTTCAAAAAGTAAGTGTTCATTCCCATCAAACTTTGTAAACATAGTAGGAAACACCCCAAAGGACTCTAATGCCCGGATAAACTTTTGGCTGAAAATTTGTTGGATTTTGTAAAAACACTGCATTTTATCCTTGGGATAAGTTGAAATCTTGTCTCTTAAGCAGCTAAATTGATATTCTGTTGTGTGTTTATTTGGAAATTCTGCTGCCATTGCTCTCAATACAAATAGTGGCTTAAATAGCCTAGTTGGGTGCACATATTTGACTAAAATTGAGGTGCACCTGAGACACTCAAATCCACACAAGGTGCACTTGTTAAAGCGTGACATTTTTGGCACTCCCATGAATGAAATAGTTGAGTTTTGAAATTTTCAATTTCAATCTCATGGACAATGCACTGGGAGTTGCTTGAATAGACTATTCCAAGGTTATTGATGTTAATATTTTTGTAGCGGCAGGAGATATCATGTGTACCTGCGATGTCTTCATCAAATTCGGGTTGTTTGTATGCGATATGCCGATATCTATTCTCAGTAATGCATTCTGAGACTGCAGAGAGTCGTCAATTCTGGATGATTAATGAAGAGTCATCAGTCATCAGTGTTAAAAACTATGAGCCGTTATCAGAATTGAAGTTTGAAAGGTCGTGTGCATATGTGTCAGTTGAGCACAAAACTGTCCATTATATTACGTGATATTTGTCAAGCTAGAGTCGTGTCTCTCTGAAGATCCGAATAGCCTTCATCGTGATTAGCTGAAAGGTCAGTTATTGGTGTTCAAGATAGAGGTTGAAGAGACATGTGGGTGGAGGCAGAAAGAAGACTAAGGATCACACCTTTTGTCTCATGGCAATGAATTCTAAGAGTTACCATTCAAGTAATGGTCCTTGTGTCTAGTGCCACATGTGTTCATGGCCTTTGTGTTAATAAAGATTATTGAAGAGTCGCCGCTGAGAATTGTGGAAGGTTATCCTGTAACGTAAGGTGATTTTGATTGTTGGTATGAGTTCGCATCGGGCATTTAAAAATAATTGGTGGCAGTGTGTATGGGTGCTGCTGTTCAAGCAATCAATTCTTGATGACTATTGTTTTCTATTAAGGTAGTGACGGCAATAGTGAATGGTGACTTGTGAGCATGTGTGACTATTCTGCAGCATTGATTTGTTGTTCTCTGCAATTCATATCCTTAGAGGATATTTTTGTGTGTTCTGTCATGAGTGTTGGAGCTGTAGCATTTGATATTGAATATTATTGTTTTATAGAACATATGATTATTCTGCTGTTGGAGACAGTGAAAAGTTGATCATTATTATCTCTGTGTAGTTGTGAAAGCTCAAGAGTTTATGAGCTGAGATTTTGGACTCTGTTATTATTATTTCAATAAAAGAGAATTTCTTTGGTGTGGCTGGGTTTTTCCCTCGAGTAGTAGGGTTTTCCCAGGGTATCTCTGGTGTTCTTGTGTTTTGGTTTATTTGTCATTTCAATTTGTTGTATGCTTTTCTGGTTCCTAATACTTAACAATTGAGTTGCACATATCCAACTAAAATTGCTGGTATTGCCTTAAGGCCCCGTTTGTTTGCAGAATTGGAATTTGATTCAAAATTTGATTATCTCAAAATAAGGTTTTGAAATTCCGGTTTTGTGTATTCGGAAGATAGTTTGGACCGTTTGGTTGATGTGGAAGATGACTGAGGCAATCCATTTTCTACGTTTGGTTGCCAATTTCAAAATTAGAATTGGAAGACCTTGGTTCCACAATTTAGGCATTCCAGTCCACCTTCAATCCATGGCATGATTTGAAAACCCTAAGCAAAACAGACGGAACAATAATGTCCACTATAGCCACAAAAACCGGCGCTGAAACAACCAGAAGAGACCCCAGCATTATCACCATAAAGAAAACAGTCTCAGTGCCGGCGCTGGGGTCCCTGGATCTTCTTTTCACTTTCAATAAATGTTAAAATCCTGGTATTTCGGTGCAGATAAATGCGGTGGTGGTTCCTCACGAAAACATGAGGGTGAATGAAGAGGAAATAATTACACTCTAAAAAGAATTTGGCTGTATTCAAGATCCCCAAGAAGGTTTACGTCACGGACTCTCTGCCTAAAATGGCGAGTGGTAAAATTCAGTGACAGCTTATGGCTGAGCATTTTGGGGCAGCTGTTGGGGCAAGAATGGGCGACTACAACACAAAATCCTCACCCTTTTACGACTGAATATCCCAAGTCAAAGATTTGGCAGACACAGACCCCTTTTGCAATGCAATTTCACAAAAAACGGACCCGACCCGACAATTAAATGGGGTTCACAATTTCTCAAAACCTGGATTTGATTTCGAATTCCACCTATTGGGTGGGAAGACCGTGCCGCCCATTTTAGGGCCAAAACCAGATTTTGAGTGAGGAAAGCCGAATTGCAAATGTGTTCCAAACGGTGGATTTGCTGAAAAAGCGGAAGTCCCACCGCCAATTCCGCCCCAATTCCAGCAAACAAACGGGGCCTAAGTGAAATAGTTTTGGTTGTGTTTTTTAACGTCAATCTCATGAATGGTACTAAAATTGAGGTGCACGTTACACAAAGTCACATGAGGTGCTCCTGTTTAAAGCCTTTACCTTATCTACACTCCATTAAAAACTCAATAGTCTGTAGAAAATTCTTAAAATTGGGAAGGAAGAAATTGTAAGATATTTATTATTTATATATACCTGATTTCAGTTTCACTATATTTCGGGATGATATGTTTCAAGTTTCAATTGTTAATTTTAATGTTCCAGTTTACAGCATATGCAAGTTTTGGAGGTTGACACCCTACATATTTGGAACTCTTTCACCTTGTATACCCCCTATACCCTTGCGTATAGCCCTGCATCTTTGCACTAATATAGCTTTAGGCTACTCAATTCATTTGGAATATGTTGGATGTAATTAGTGGCAATGTTGTTGTTCATTGGATACTATTCCTCGCTCATTTGACTTGTCTTTATTTTTTATATTTTGTATATCTACGTGTACCAATGTACTTGTCTATAATATATATTATTTGCATTATGCAAAATAATGAATTACATATTCTATTTATACTGGGTTGCAGGGTCATTGATCTTTCTCACTCTCCCATGTTATCTCATTTACAGGCATACATATTAAGCCGTATATAGTTACATACTACTTAATTAGGGCCCAAGAAGCCATTTTGGCAAGGAGATACGTAGGCTATTAGTCGGATGATTGAATGTCATCCAAATGACTGTCAAGTGCTTTTACACCTAGGCTATTAGTCGGATGATTGAATGTCATCCAAATGACTGTCAAGTGCTTTTGCACCTACCCACAAAAACACACATGGTGGTTAAAAGATGCTTTCTGGACATATATTGCACTAGCTGTGTTATATGATGCAGAATTGGGCCATGCAAGTGGGTATGTGGGTATACGAATGATAGCTTCAGCTGCTACTCCATGGTGATTCTACATAGAGAGACTGTGGTTGGAAATTGTAGATGTTTTTAGTTTGTAGCTCTTTTCTGTAGCTTGATGGCCACAAGCCTCACAACTTGTGGATTCTTTGAGTATGTTTAATATGGCATTTTGTGCGCTAAAGTGGATGGTATGAACATTAAATATGGAAGTGTTGGCTACTCTACCGATCTAATGAATACAAAAGCACCATTAAAGGTGTAAATCATTAATGCATTCTAATGTTTTTTCAGGGTAAAGGGAATGGTCAAAATGATGACTGCTCCTCATATTCAAGCTCAAATCGTGAAAGCTGGGGAAGATGTTCTTCCTTGGGAGTGAGTGATGAAGAGTCATCCATTGAAAACTTTGCACCTTTTTCCTTGAACGCAAATGATGAACAGGTGATACTTTTGCTCAAAACATTGTTGAACAAATTGAATTATATAAAATATTTGCATGCTATAAGAACTGTTGTTAAACAACTGCTATCTGTAAATCATAGTTTAATGAGAGTAGTTGTCAGTTGGAAATATCTATTCAGCAATTTGTTGTTTGGGTTTCTGAGACAGCTTCATACTGCGATGATTTTGCAGGCAGATAAAGTAGATGCACTAAAAGGGTTAAGTGCATCCAAGAAAGTTCCGAAGGCAAAATCTGAGAAATTGGAAGCTTTAGGTCAGCGGGTAAGATTGAGCATCCTAAAAAGGATACGCCACAAGAATAGCAGTTCTACATGATTGCTGTATTATTTGGTAATATATTAGTCACTTTCAAAGTTTTTTGCGAAGTTTTAATCTTGTATGTGTAGCAGAATTACTTTCTGTTCGATTGATATATATCGTATTTCTCTGAGATGTATATCACATTGTTCCATTGCCTAGGGCATTGATGAACAAGAGGAAAGTGCAATTTATTTGTATCATAGACTGGTCACTCATGTATAGGACTGCATCATTGAAGATTTTTTTCAGTATCGTTGAGATAAATTTCATCCTTTCCCTAGTGTTTTGAGGGGGAGAATAGCTATATTTCTGTAAATTGCATCCTTTCCAGTGCCTTGAAAGGCTATTCTTCCGTAAGTCCTTATTTAACTAACTTTGAGAAGCTGCAGTGCAATCTGTAGCTTTGTCAATTTGATTTCCTCCACATTCACAATTAACTCCACTTTCCTCTCCAGAAATGTTCATTTTCTTATGTTCCAAAGTGGCAGATCATCTTTATAATTTTCTTATTTAGGAAGTGCAGTGGTCTTTGAGTAGAACTCCAATGTCTGATTTTCCATGTTTACCATTTCTACCACTATGAAGGGAAGAATCTCTCATGAAATTGGTTTCTGATTTGTTGTATTTAATGAATTTGTTGCACAGAAGGGGGGAGTATTGACATATCACATGTTAAGCACTTCTGTGAGCACACACCTGATTGAAAGACACAAACAACACATGAATAAATTAAATAAAATGATTTATTTATTTAATTAAAACTAATAGCAGGTGTGCCATTAAATAAACAAATAATAAATCATCTTTTCTCATGCATATCTTGAATGCAAAAATATTTTGCAACTATTATCCTGCTTGGTATCTCACTCACCATGCTTAGTTAACTTGATTGTAAATGAATGAGAGACCTAAATGCAGCTTGAAATAATTTTATGTTATCTATTAAATCTCATGGGCAAGCTTTTATGTGTACTCTATATTAGAGCGCACAGGTTTGAATCTGAAGGGGTAGAGGTTATATTTTTCGTTAGACATTGTATGTTTGTAGACAGCGACCCTCATGCAGAGATTATGTCAAGTATGATCAATTTAGACAGGTACTTTATGGTCTGTTAAAAATGTGAGGGGATTCTGCCCGTTTTATTCCTTTTTGGTGCTTTAAATAACATTGGGTTTAACAGAACAACGTAAGTATCATTGAATATACCTCAAAAACTATTTGACAATCAAAACATGCAGTTGTCAAAATTAAAATTTAAAACTAAACAATTTTATGGTAATATACTTTTAAAATATACAGGTTAAAACTCTTGAATCTGCTAATGTTTGGATGGGCATGTTAAAGTAGACTTCCATCATTTTGTGACTATGGATAGCAATTGTTTTATAGAATAAGTACAATGTGGTGTTCAGGTTGTTGTCCTCAGATTTTGCGGTATGTTGAGTTTACCAATATATCACAAATCATCTCTTATCGACATGCCAATAATAAAGTAGCAGCCACCACATGGCCTTCGTGGTCTTGACATGTAACAGCCACCACCGTTGTTAAAGTGCTGTTGATCTTTTGAGAGCTCCTGGGCTGTTGTTTTGTAAGCGTCAGCCCCTTGTTTTGGCTGCTGATTAAAAAGTGAAGCAAGAGTTAACACTATTATATTCTTAAGTGAATGGTGGATAGGCAGTGTTTAAACATTGCATATTTATGTTGTTTTGGTTGTGTTATTGGCATAGTATTTAACCTATAAAATAATAAATATTTGTGCCTATTAACCATACAAGTTATTCAATTTTTATAAATTTGATGGATTAATATAATCTAATTTTTATTGATGGTTTCATTTTAAAAACAATTTTGAAGGTGTTATAATATATGAATATCAATGATTATTTCTAAAGATATGCAACATTAATATAATATAATAATAACCATTAATATAATAACTATTAATCGCAAAGAAATATATTTTTATACTTTCTCTGAAGGCATGAATCAATGTTCACGCGAGAGAGGAATCCATCCACCATGTTGAGGCCATGGAAAACCCTAGAATCCATGGTCAAAGTGGAGTGGTGTCCAATAAGCTCATCAATTTTTAAGATTTTGAAGCCTTTCGCATCTGATAGAAATCCATTGTTGTCGTAGCTGGAGAGAGGTTCCTTTAAGAATCACGTTATGTGTTTTGGAGTCGTCAAAATACAGCTCTTCTTTATGATTTTGAAGTTATATAAAGTGTAATTAGGACCTAAATTAACGTAGCCTACAGAGCTGGTGCAACCTTGTCAATTTGATTTAATATTGTTCTAAACACTAGATATCGAAAATATTTCTCGCGTCATTTATTCATATTTTATTAATCTAATGATTCACAATTTTATGTGACATAGTTTCACTTTTTTCAACAGTGCAATGAATTTCCAATTTTTGATGACGAGGCTTTTCCATTGTAAGCAAATAAAACTTTCTAGCATGAAATAATATTTTATTAAATTCTAATTATTTAGTAGTACAGATACGCTTAAGAAAGTTTTAAATAGGAAAACAAAAGTATGAGTTGTGTTGTAATGGAAGTGGAGGCACTCAAAAGTACAAGCAAGTTTAAAGACACCTCCCTATAATAAGGCAATCTGCAACTTTGACATACACATGCATTTGATTCTTGCCTACTACTTTATCAAAGTATTTAGGAAAAATATAAATTTGAATTAGAAAAAGTTGAATAGTGAGAAGTCCTAGATTTTTGAACCTTTCCTATTCTTCATCTAGAATTTATTATTTATTCAAAAAAATTACTATAAAATTTTACACTATATTGATCTTCAAATCGATTCTCCTTCAACTGCCCAACATGCCCGCAATCATTTCCAACTGATTTGATTCCATTCTCTCCAAGAAATGATCACATCCTGCCTTCCAAGAAAACTTCCCGTGAATACTTCTCAGAAATTTCATAATAAAAACATTTCATTAAACTATAGAGAAGATTGTAAATTATTTAAATCTGCCTTTCACTTTTATTTCTTGCACTTTTTCTCTTATTCCTGTCCTTTTTACGCAGAATGCACTAGATTTCACCATGTGTCATCTCTCTTGTCTTGTAACCTGCCGTGGAACAAACAAATTTGATTTGGCGTTTGTCGTATAAGGCTCACTGTAACAAAACCTGCAGAAACCCTTAATCATTTCAAATTATGGCTGCAACGGCTAACTGATTAAGTTTAAAACATGACCGTCGATCATAATCTTTTCCCAGCACATCGGGGGACCCTTGTTAATAGACAACAGTCAATAAGCCTTTTGAAAATTATCTGACCACATCATCTTTTACTGGCGACCAATCAGAAATGAGCATGTTAGCACAGTTGGCATTGGATCCACTTTGACCTCAGCAAGCACCTTAACTAAGTCTTTTGGAGATCACGCGATTGAAGGCATTCGCTAGGTCGCGCAACATTTTTCTTAACCCAGGTCTAATCACGAGAACACGTGAACAAAGCATTCGCGAGATCGCTGAATGTTTTCATTAACTATGGTTTTATTAAGTGATCAAGCACCAGCTGTTGATCTTTTCTTTCATCTGTGGTCCACACTAAGTCTCAAAGCCTTTTAACTTAACTCATCTCTGGTCTGGAGAATACGTGACTAAAGGAATCTTATGATCTCAGAAAATTTTACTTAACCCGAGCTTGGTTTGGAGATCACGCGAACACTGCATTCGCCAAGTTGCTGAATCTATGACTTAATTGCCGCGCTAGACTTCATGTTATCTTTGACTTAACCCAGGCCCATGTGGAGATCATGCGACTAAGGCAAGTCTCATAATCTCATAACATTCTTCTTAACCGGGGTCAAATCAGGAGAATGCACGAAAGCTTGATCTCAGAATCGCTTGATGCTTTGCTAACCCTGAGTTTCATTACGAGAACATGCGCCAGATGTTGATCAAGATCAACATCGATGGTTCTCGCCTATTCGCTAAATGTTAAGTGCCTTAGCCATTTTATTACACGAATCAGCAACTGAAGGAAAACAAGACCTCCCACTTGATCACTAAATGTATGAGTTTAACCACCAAGATTAGGAGAACACGTGAACACTTCATTCACCAAGTCATTGAACAAAAACCACTAACTACCAGAAATTAAGAGAACACGCGAACAAAGGAAAAGGAAAAGGCATGTGCAGAAATAAGACTTAAGTGGCTCGAAAAAGATAATGAAGAAATAGATTTGGCTAGGGTTTTTTTTGACTTAGACAACTTTTATGAAACCTTTGGAAATGGATAAACCCTATTTCTTAGACCTTCAAACTGCAATATCTCACTGGTTTTTGCATTTATGCACATGCGATCTTGACTGAAGCTTGTACACACCTTAAACTATCCTTGACTAAGTTCGCAAGCCACAAAACACCATAAATGTTCTTCGTTGATCAAAACAAGTTTGCAACAGGACATGGCAACTTTCTTAGGGTTTTGCAGGAATAGACCATTTTCATTGGATTTTTGACAATGATAGGAAAATGGGCTAATAGTGGCTCTGTCTGGGGATGTATGCCTCTTGCAGGCATAGCAAGAAATCAGAATCTCATGGTTCAGAAGACCAACCAAAGAAGATCAACTTGACTTTCCTCACTCTTACTCCAAACTTTTCCAAAAACTGGCTCCTTATTGAAAACGCCAACACCACTGTACAAGATATACATAATATACACAAGTAGCTTCAAAATGCCTAAGAAATCTTAACATTTACCTCTGTAAAAAACTCGGTTTCTACTTTCAAAGTCAACTGACAATCTAAAGCCACCATTATATACATAATGATAGCAGACACTGTTGAGCATAGGCTGCAGAATAACTTCAAATTCAAAATCACCTATGCCTTCCCTTTTATGTTTCCCTATAAACTCACTTTTCAAAAAATATGTAACTTCAAAATCATCATAAATTGAAACATATGAAAGGGGACAAACAACTAATACCTTCTCTTCTTGGCTGCAAACATCGAGATCATCTTCAATGCACACTTGCATATCAAAAGAGAAGTAACCACTCACATTCATTTAGTTTGGCCAATGAAACTGAAACATCCTCATGCATCCAACTACTCAGATTTATCAAATTTGACTTCTCTTGATACATCACACTTTTATCCACACAAGGATGATTCACACAATCCACACCATAAATGAAATCATCTTCATTATTCTCAATGCTTGGTGGTAGAAGAATTAAACCGTCATTATATAATGCACTCTCATCAAATGAACAACATTCATCTTGCATTACCTTTCCTCCAATTGACTTCATTGGAGATGGAAGCTCAAGCTCAATCATATTTAAAATATCAAATTCAAAAAATGAGCCACCCTCAACAAATTCCATTTCTTGGGCACATTCTTCGAACAATAGATTAGAAACTACATGGAATTATTTCACATAATCATTTAGACAAAGAGCCGACTGGTTCAAATCAATGTCTTCATCAAATAGTACATTAGTAATCTCACAAGACATATCATCACATCCATTCTCATATACATCTTCATCAAAAAAAGAAAATTCAGAATCTGAATCAAAGCATGACTCACCACTTCTGCTATCATCATATGAAAAATCAGTATCGCAACAAATCATATTACCTTCACAAGTGTCAAACAATGAACTCCGTCATTTGTCTTCAGTCTTCAAGACATTATATTCAGCTTCATTACCATTGGAACACATAGAAGATTGAGAAGAATGGATATCTACAACGTGAGAGAAACCTTGTGACAGGGCACCGGAAACAAATTCACCCTCAACTTTATCCATGTTTCGTCACAATCACCATTTCTCTCAACATTTATATCAACACCAGCTGGTGGGAAGTTACTTTCATAATTATCATCATTGTACTTGTGTAAATCATGCAAAGGGAATAATGTATCTTTAATAACCTGGAAATGGTCATTACCTCCATTAGCTGAAAAATATTCCAGTTCTTCATCAATTATATCATCAGCAGCGACCTTATCTCCACTTTCACATATAATATTTTGATCAATGCAATTAGCAAGGGAATGAAAGTATTAATGCTGCTCACCTTTTTCCTGATCATTCATTCTATTCTGAGAATACAAACCAACAGAAGCATGCTGTCTTATAACTCCATATTTTAGATTGCACTCAATATCCATTGCAATTTCAAAAGCCTGGTATAGATTTTGTGGTTGTTTATTCCTTAGCAGGAAACCCATCTTTTGGCCTAATGCGCCCAAATAAATAATCAAACATATCTGATCATGGGGCCTACAATTTTCAGGAATATCCATCAATGTCTTAGCAAATCTTCTATTAAATCTTGGGATTAACTCACCTTGTTCAATATGAATCTCCATCAATCTAACATTAATTTTACATCTACCCACCCATCAAACTGCTCAATGAAGGATGAACTTAACTCATCTCATGAAGAAATTGAAGTTGCAGGCAAGAATGAGAACCAATCTCTTTCATCTCCTTTTAGAGTCTACACAAACAACCTCATCCACAGATGTTCATGGCAGATATCAAAATCATACATCAAATTAGCAAAAGCTTGCACATGCTTTTTTGCTGACTGGGATTGGTTCCTATCAAATTTTGACAAATATCTTCTGATTCCATCAGGGATCTCATTAGGGAAACCAGGTATGCCATCATAACAAAATGGCACATATCCTTTGATAAAAGAACTTTTATGAACATCCATTATTGTCTGCAACCTTTGTGCATATACACTTGATACTTTTCAACACCAGTAATAGGAAATCTATACATTTGTAAATAACCTTCTCTTATCACTTAATTATGCTGACATACTTCACACATATATGACTTAACTCAAAACTTAATCCATAAGTATGTAATTTTCACTCATCTATCCTTTCTTTAATGACAAAATCATTTGATAAGGACCATGCAAACACATAAAATACTAAATGGAGAATACCTGGAATGTCTTTGCTGAATGCTGTTGTTCACTTCATATCCGGCTGAAATTTGGAATAAAGCTTCACATCTCAAGTTCGTTCTAACACAGAGTTGCCACCTCCTTAAATAGGACACAAACTCACTCACTGATATTTAACTAAAACATCATCAAATTCTGGGCATTGCTCACAATAGAGTCACATATATTCTTAATTTTTAATCAACAACAAATTCCAGGCAATACACTTTCAAATCTAAAAATAATTTTCAGATTATTACACTTCTGAGACTCTTTCCCAAACTGAAAATAGCAAGACTCCAGGATACTCTTAATGGTAACCTTACTTCATTCCCCAGCAGAGTCACCAATTTGTTAGTGATTTTTCTTACAGGATCCTAACATAAGCCCTGAGTGCTTAATTGGAACTCTATGATTCCTAAACTCTTGATTCTAGCAAGAAAAATACTAATTAACAAGGATAAAATCCTTCTTCACTTTGAGCTCTTAGCTATAGGAGGGTGTACCTATCAGATTTACTTCTTCAAAGAATTACAATAGTTGCTTGTACCCTTGATACAAACTTAGTCTTCTCAGCTCTTCAAACATGCATAAAAGTAAATAATCATTCAAGTTTTTTGGTGATGATGAAATGCCTGCAAATTGAGGATAGACCAGTGCCTTATCCTAGGGCAAAGAGTAAAAAATAAAGCATACATTTACAAAAAAAACTTCTAAGTAAAATATACCAGAACCCAGATGAAGTGCCTTACAATTCACCCTCTCTTAAACACACCCAATCATCAAATTCTTGCAGAAATCCTGTGCTCTCAGAAATTAACCTTAAGATTTTACCCTTTCCTTGAAAGGAACTAGAGACTAATTTCACAAACACCTTGTAAATGATGCACCAAAACTGCCTTACAGATTTAACACATAAAAGCTTCAGAATTCAGACAAGAAGACACCAAAAATATGCAAGGGAATTCCAATATATTCAAGTAGAATTTCACTATATCAAGTACATTCTAGATTGACAAAAATTCCTAGAACTTAACAATGGAGACAAAACATCTCCTTATAGTAAATTTTTCATCATCCCTAACAATGGAGAGAAATTCAGAGATATAGGAACAAGAAAGTCAGTTCAACCAAACTGACAACTGTCAATTTCCAGCGAAAATATCTCTAACTCCCCACCATATTGATCTTTAAATTGATTCTCCTTCAACTGCCCAACATGCCTGCAATCATTCCCAACTAATTTGATTCCATTCTCTCCAAGAAATGATCACATCCTGCCTTCAAAGAAAACTTCCTGTGAATGCTTCTCAGAAATTTCATAATAAAAACATTTCATTAAACTATAGAGAAGACTTTGTAAATTATTTAAATCTACCTTTCACTTTTATTTCCTGCACTTTTTCTCTTATTCCTACCCCTTTTACCCAGAATGCACCAGATTTCACCATGTGTCATCTCTCTTGTCTTGTAACCTGTCGTGGAACAAACAAATCTGATTTGGCGTTTGTCGTATAAGGCTCACTGTAACAAACCCTACAGAAACCCTTATTCATTTCAAATTATGGCTGCAACAGCTAACTGATTCAGTTTAAAACATGACCGTTGACCATAATCTTTTCCCGCCACATCGAGCGGCCCTTGTTAATAGACAACAGTCAATTAAGCCTTTTGAAAATTATTTGGCCACATCATCTTTTACTGGCGACCAATAAGAAATGAGCACGTCAGCACACCTGACACTGGACCCACTTTGACCTTGGAAAGCACCTTAACTCTAAGTCATTTGGAGATCACGCGACTGAAGGCATTCACTAGGTCGCACAACATTTTTCTTAATCCAGGTCTAATCATGAGAACACGCGAATAAAGCATTCGCGAGATCGCTGAATGTTTTCATTAACTGTGGTTTCATTAAGCGATCAAGCGCCAACCGTTGATCTTTTCTTTCATCTATGGTCCACATTGAGTCTCAAAGCCTTTTAACTTAACTCATTTTTGGTCTGGAGAATACGCGACTAAAGGAATCTCGTGATCTCAAATTTTTTTACTTAACCTGAGCCAAGTTTGGAGATCACGCAAACACTGCATTCGCCAAGTCGCTGAATCTATGACTTAACTATCGTGCTAGACTTCATGTTATCTTTGACTTAACCCAGGCCCATGTGGAGATCATGCGACTAAGGAAAGTTTCATAATCTCATAACATTCTTCTTAACCGGGGTCAAATTAGGAGAATGCATGAAAGCTTAATCTCCGAATCGTTGGATGCTTTGCTAACCCTGGGTTTCATTATGAGAACACGTGCCAATCGTTGATTAAGATCAACATTGACGGTTCTCACCTATTCGCTGAATGTTAAGTGCCTTAGCCATTTTATTACGTGAATCAACGACTGAAGGAAAACAAGACCGCCCGCTAGATCGCTGAATGTATGACTTTAACCGCCAAGATCAAGAGAACACATGAATAGTTCATTTACCAAGTTGCTGAACAAAAACCACTAACTGCCAGAAATTAAGAGAACACACGAACAAATGAAAAGGCATGTGTAGAAATAAGACTTAAGTGGCCCGAAAAAGGTAATGAAGAAATAGATTTGGCTAGGGTTTTTTTTTTTTTTACTTAGACAAATTTTATGAAACCCTTGGACACGGATAAACCTTATTTCTCAAACCTTCAAACTACAATATCTCACTTATTTTTGCATTTAAGAACATGCGATCTTGACTGAAGCTTGTACACACCTTAAACTATCCTTGACTAAGTTCGCAAGCCACAAAACACTATAAATGTTCTTCGCTAATCAAAACAAGTTTGCAGTAGGACATGGCAACTTTCTTAGGGTTTTGCAGGAATAGACCATTTTCATTAGATTTTTGGCAATGATAGGAAAATGGGTTAACAGCTCAGTTGAGATGATGGTGATGCCCCAAGTCAATTCCATGGATTGACAAAAAGAGGTGGCCAATGTGGAAGATGAGAGGGAAATCGTGAGAGCGAAAAATTATAAAAAGTAAAGAAATCTTTTGATATAATACTTCAATCTTAGACTAAGGGAGGAGGTTTAATGGTAAATCTTGATTGTTGTTCTATTTATTGGCCATGGTTTTTGGCTATATTTAGATCTATTAATAGGTCTTGGGTGTATTGTCAAATCTCGGAAGGTGGTTCCCCATGCTATAATCATACTTAATCCAAACCAGATATAATCTCGAAACTACAATAATAAAATTAAATATTTTCATCGACCAAATTAATAATTTTTTTTACAAGTTAAATTTTTCTAACTTAAATCCTTCAAGAGAAGACTTTTGCTCAATGAAATTCCAAGATGTGATTATTGCTCTTCTTATATAAGTGACAATGGTGGTCTAGAAAAGTGTGATTTTTGGAAGATGTCGACAATGGAGACTCGTTCTGTGAGGAAACCCTAGGAGAAGTAATTGACGTGGCTTATTAATTGTTTGTCAACCCTCGTGGCATATGTTGGTTTGTGTAAGTGTCTCTTCTTCCTCATTTACTTCTCTTTGTTTCTATGTTTTGAATATTTTTTGAGAGTTTTGTATTGTACGTTGATTTAATTTTTTTCCTTTGCCACCTCAAGAATTTATTACAAAGGACCACGATCATCTGGTTTGCTCATGTGAATTGATGGCGGAAGGTTCTGGCCCTCCTGCTAGCCTTGCGAATGGTCAAGTTGATAGTCTGTATGTGCAGTATGCTAAACCAAAGTCTTTTTGTGAGGTCCTATTTGGTGAAGATAGACCCTTATTAGCTTCTGCCAAATTCTATGTGGTAGACATTGGTGATCATGCATAAGGGAAAGCTAAAGAAGGACAACAAGGTATATGTTCTCTAACCCATGTTAAAGCTCTCACTGTTTGCACTAATAAGAAAATGGCTTAAGCTACTTCGTTCGAGTGTTGTCGGTTAAAAAATGTTGTCATTTTCTTCGTTGCTTTAGATTTTTCTAAAACACCATTTCACAAGTTTCTTGATGAGTGGGTGCTCAATGTTTGGGCCAAAATGACTTTGTTATTAGGTTACTTTATGCCATATGATTCAAAGAGGGCTGTTTCTCTTCTTAAAACTCATGGGATGCAACTTAATGTTAAAAAATAGTATTGGACGGTGGGTAGTTGCACATTTTGTGACCTAGCCTAGTTTGCTGAAGCTATTGGCGAGGAGATTCTGGCTCTTTCAAGCCTTAGATGGTTAACCATCAAATATGTCCCGTCTTGTTCTATGGGCATTTATGTCCCAGTTGCTCCCTCTTTTTGGTAACTCTCTTAGAGTGGAGGAAACCAAATCTACTCTTCTACATTTGGACACTTTGGTTTTGGTTTCCCTCACTCTCGAGGTTGACATTCTAGAGATCGTGAACATCAATCTTGGTGCGATAGTCCATTGAAATCCTAGTGGGTCTTTATGCTTGTTTTCTTTGTAAAAGAGAAGGGCGTTGAGGAGGGATTGCCCTATTATTCAAAGGAAAGACAAAAACCCTCTTTTTGGTAATCATCCAGTGAAAGACATTCTGAATAAAGATATATCTAGCTCTGTTAATGCCTATGTTACTAGGACCAATTAGTCTAGGGCAACTAGAGTTGGAATTCTTCCCTTGGATCCCTAGATGTTAATGTTCTCTTTGCCAAAGAGAAAGAGAAGGATAATGCCCTTCTTGCTTCTCATGTAGTTTTTCATTTTGAACCTTCACCACTTTTGATCAGAGTATGGCTCTTGGCAAGCCTTCCTCCCCTACTGTGGAATTTGTCTCCCTCAACACTTTTGATGATTGTTTCGCTTTAGGTAAAAGAATCTTTTGGAGAATTAAATATGATTTTGAAAATTGGTTTCCCTTATAGTCATTTTCCTAATAATCAAATACCTATAAATGGTCAATTTTAATGTTTTTTTCATCATAGCAATACATATTCTCTTGTTGATTGTATTTAATTTAGACAATTTGCTTAAGATTTGGTAGATAGATCTATTCTTTCAATGGATCTTATGCTTTTTCTTGATATCAAAGACATACCTTAGTATCTCTTTTTCCTATTATATTTATCTCCATTATGTAAATTTAGTAGCTTATGTCATTAGGGATTTTGTTTTGCATAATGTGCATTGTTAGAAGTATAATAGGTTGTTTCCCTTGTCCTTTCACTTGGGGGGAAGGTCTCTTTATCTCATATTTTTATCCTTATAAAGGATTTGCTATCTCTTTTTTGGTTAAATATTTTATACTATGATGTCCTTTCATATATGAACTTGTTTGTTAAAGATCTTTCTCTCTAAGAGTATTTCTATCCTTCTTTACAATCCCTTCCTTGCTTGGAAGTGTATATCTCTTGTATAATTGATTTTTCCACTAAGTTTTCATAATGTGACATCCTTCCATCTCTCTTTTGGATTTATCTTCTTTTATGGTGGTACATCCTTTTTGGCATGAGATTCTTTGTTTCATGCAAGGTATTTTCATCTTTGCTCAACAATCTTTTTCATGCCTCAAAGGGCTTTCTTATCATAAAAGGATTTTCCATTTAGGAAATGTATATTATTTTTTTATAATTCATTCATTATCCCTTTGTTGACTCTCCTCTTTTATAGCATGTTGTCCTCTCTTGCATAATTATTTATTTTATATTAGGATCTTCTTTTTTCAAGGGATTTACATCCTAGTTTACAAATTGCTTTTCCTTGAAAGTGCATGTCTATTATAAAAGATCTATTATTTAGGGTATACAATGTATTATATTTTCTCTTTCCTTCCTACCTGGGTAGCAATATTTCATGTGTCAATCTTTCTCTTCCTTCTCTTTCTAAGAATCCACTTTCCTAACTATAGTGGCATTTGTTTATCAGGTGACATTATTTTCTTATAGGTAATTTGATTGTTTTGATTCGAGATTCTCTCTTATCTTGGAGGTGTGAATCCTTGATCACAACCTCTTCCTTATTTGCCAAAATATGTCCATCTTAAATAAATCCCCTTACTTGGGGGCTTAAAGTGTGTCATCCTTCTTCAATAATCCATTTTTCACCTAGCAATAGGGGGCTAAAAGGGTGCATTCTTGTTCTCTTTCCCTCCTTTTCTTGAAGATGTTGTCTTTGTTTAAGAACACCTCTTGAAGGTAGACATATTGTAACCAAGGTCTCTTCCTTTCAAGGGTCTCTTACCACTTGCGGATATCCTTTCACAATTATCTATTCCCTTGGCTAACAAGAGTCTTCCCTCTTTGCTAAGGGTATGAGCATAGATTAGTTTTTTGATGTAGGAGCATTCCAGGGTACTCGGTGAAACTGCATGGTGGTGTGTTTTTTTGGTTCTATGTTACTCGGTTGCAACTTTAACTAATGGTCTCAGTTATTGAAGGAAGCCTAGTCGCTGAAGGAACTCAATGAAACCTCTTACGCTTGATGAAACTTGTACTCGACGATGTCTGTGGTGCTCGGTCGATGTGCTTTCTCGGTGATGCTTGTATTGCTTGGTGTTTCTTGGCATGGTCGGTTGTTTCATTGGTGCTCGGTTGTTTCTCTGGTGCTCGGTAGTTCTAGTTTACCGACTAGAGTTCTTGGAGATTTGGTTGGCCGACGTGGTGCATTTATTGTTGGTAGTTTTTGTTGTATTCTCCTATGTAGATCTAGAGGCCGACATGGAGAATTAAATGTTTGTAAGGCTATTTATGAGATGACTATTGTTACATTTAATATTTGTTTTTAATAGGAGTCGACTTGGCTTAGGAGTTAATTGTTTCTTCCAGCTGACTTATGGCTGAAGATTAGTATTTAAGGAGTGTTTGGGTAGTTGTTTAGAGGCAGATTGGAGTCAGGGGGAAGATAGAAGATTAGATCTGGATCCTGTAAGAACGTGAAGATCAGATTGTTATCTGATAAGTTTGTAATAGTAGAGCTAGTGGTTTGCATGTTTGGAGACAAGGAGATTGCTTGGAGGCTTGCGAGCTCAAGTTCATATCTACCTTAGGGTTTCTGTCAGTTGCTAATTGTTTCAGAGCTGGACTAGCTAGGAAGATTGCATAAATACTTTGATTATATTTGGCCTTAACCCAAAAGGCCTTGCAGCCAGGCATGTTAATGAAAATTCAGTTGAAAAAATTGTCTTGTTGTGTTATTCCACATTGTAGTGTTTGGCTACTTGTTTGGACTATCCTTAATTGGATCCTCCTTACCTGTCCTATATCATTTTTTAAGGAAATCTCCTTGTTGTTGGAATTATGTATCTTTTTTCTCTTTTCCATATGATGCCACCATAGTCCTATGTTGTCATCTCGATGGGGCATATATGTAGCCTCCTTGTACATTATGCAACCTTATTGACCCCTAAGGAGACAATGCTTTCCTTCAGAATGATCTTATTTTTTTATCCCTTTGGGGACAAGATTTCCTTAGGATAGATCATTTTTATGGATCCACATGGAGACAATGCTTTCCATAAGAATGACTCCATAAGCCACTTCTGAGCACAAAATTTTACAAGCTGCCCCTGTGCACAAAATTTTCACCATAGAATTAACTAGCATAACACAACTTGCTAGACCATCAATTCTCCTTCCCTCTTTCTTTGGGATGAGTAGAACTAGAATAACAAAATTTTCTAGCCTTTTCTTCTTCTCCTCTTTTTTCTCCCATGAATCACCTAACATAACACAACTTGCTAGACTGTTGGATTCACGGTCTCTCTCTCTCTCTCTCTCTCTTCTTTCCATGTTCTCATAGCTATGCTAGCGGGTTAGATCATGGAGTTTTTTTAGTACTAACACCTTTTTTATTTGTGTCTTTATCTTTTGTTGTCTTTTTTTAATATATATATATATATATATATATATATATATATATATATATATATATATATATATATAAAATATATATTGTGCCCTTGTGCATAGATGCTTGAGCTAAGCTCCTTCATTTGGGAGCTTGTATCCTTCAACTTGGTGAGTTTTCATCTCTTTGCAATTTTCCCGTGGTCATATCTTTCCAATAATCTCTTTTATCTCATTTCCTTTATCGTGAGCATGAGATTGTCTCATACTCCTCCTAAAGTGGGAGCTAAATGTACTATCCTAAATTGTAAGAACCTAATTATTGTAAAATTTAAGGACTATTATGCACCCACCTTAGTGTGTTTTCTATAGTAGGACCTCATATGACACTTAATGGATACTTAAATTTAAATATGGGTCCTCTTTCATCTCAATCTTGTTTAAAATCAAGGTAAGCGATTATTTCTAAGTGTGCTCCTCTATTTTTCCTCCAATCCAATAATTCATTTCATCACCTAGGTCATATATCACTATTTGTGGCCTTTGAGTTCTATCCTAACCTTAGAACTAGTTGTACTTGATAAGCTCACATCTACCCTATCATCCTGACACCTTGTCCAATATTTGGCCCTTTTTACTAACTACATAATGTTTTAGATTTTATATACCTAGGAACATAATGTTTGAGATGTCATGTTCCTACCTAAAGTGGCCCAAAATTAAATCAGAACTTCATGTCAAGGTTTTGGTGGGAAATTAGGTCTCGTGGTCAGCTTGCTTGAGTTTTAATCCCTGAAATAATGTGAGAGGTATATAAACACCCAATCTCTCCTCGTTTTGGTAACCCATGATCAAAATTATCAAATATTTACATTCATTATCAAGCAGTCAAGATATCAAGTGCAAGGAAGAAAATTAAGTTCAAGAGTTGTCAAGTTATGAAGTCCAATCATTCAAGATTTAGCATTCTTCTCAAGCATTCAATGCGTTCTTCTCTATAGATATAGCTTTTTTCCCTTAGTGAAGGCCAAGAAAAAGAGTTTTCTATCAAAGAAGGAGATACACATTCATCTAATTCTTCTTGTTTCTCCCTCAATCAAACATTGTGGAAAATTACATCTACTACATGATGTTTTCTCTTTCATGATTTTCTTTTGTGTTTTTGTGTTAAGTCAACACTATTGCATCAACATATCTGATCACATTCAAAGAAGCACATGTGTTGCCAAGGTATGATATACTTTATTTATAGATCTAGCCTCTGCTACATGACAAAAAAACTTACATTTATTTCATTTCATTTCAAGGTTGATTCCTAAATAGAGGTTTGACAGAGGCAAATCCCTTTATTCAACCTTCTTCCCCATTTTTCTGTGTGAAGGAGCACGTTATATAGCCACCAAAACTTTTCTAGGTAGATCACGAACAGTCAGAGCATTCCAAGAAGTTTTCGTAAAAAATATAGGGTACAAAATGTTTCAAATGTTCTATTCCTGGGTACATAACATTTCAGGTGTTTTGTACCTCCCATAATCAACTAAAATTTGACTTGCAGAGAAGCATCCGTTTTAGGGTCTTGGATCAGCAACTACATGTATTTTCAGGATTCCATTTGTCAGAAATTTAAATATGAAGTAGCATATCTCCTATCTTGATTTTAGGTACACATAAATCCTCCCTAATCTACATTTCTTATCTCATTATCTCTCCCTATTTCAATATTACATATTTAGCAAAGGATCATTTACCCATTTAACACTTGGGACCTTCCTTTTTCCAATTGCGATATCTTCTGATTGTGCGAGTTTGAAAATGAGAAGTAATCTACCCCTTTGCATTTCTTCCCTTTTCCTACTGCACACCTTCATATTTAGCCTCTATCCTAATAGCCCGATAAGCTCTATTTTTTATCATCACTGTTGTAGGGTTAATTCCAACTTGAGGTTTGACTTAGGGAATCTCCTATACAACCCAAAACCATTTTTTTGCTCCTTGTGTGTGTTGTAGGTTTAGAAACATGTTTTAGGCACAATTTAGAGATATAGGAACAAGTGCAAACAAAGACAAAGATAACCAAGAAAAGTTTGACAAAAAAAGATAAGGACTAGGGTGCCTAGTTCCATGGTCCCCTAGGACTAGGAAACCTATTGCAATAATCTAGGTGGTTTTACCTAAAAATTGATTAGAAGGTAGTTTGGAAGCTCTTGAGACCACTTTGATGCCTATTTTTCACCCGAGACACATGTAAGGACTATGCCGACTAGCTAAAGTGTCCAACCATTTTGAGCTCAAGTTTTAGACACAAGTTCCTCATTGCATATGCTATTTCCATATTTTCACTTATCTATAAATCTGTTGATTAATGCCAATTCAGTAACATTTAGCCTAGTTCTTGCATTTTCCAATTTCTAAATTATATCCAATCAGTTTAATTAGAAGTGGGACAATCAATCAATTGACCCTCAAGTTCCCATGTCTCCCAAGCATATATGTTTGGGCCTTATTAGTTGTCCACTAATGTAACTAACACTTGCACCAAAAGAAGGTGCAATGATACACCGATAGGTCTTTTATGTGAAAGCATATTTGAAGCTTTACATAATGGAAGTTTATTAAAGTGTCATTCTACAAAAATGTTTCATTATAGAAGGAAGTATTGTACATAGAAGCATCCACTTTGGATGAATGTGTTAGGCTTTATGATTTGTGTATATTGATAGCTCATGTGGTGGTTAGTTCTAATTATGGAGTATCTAATTCAACAAAACAATTATGGAGTTTTCAAAGTGACAGACCTGCATAGCTGTCTCTAGCTATCTAGAAGTCCTTGAGGGAAATTTTACCCACATTTATATTTTTAGGGCGCTCACTTAGTCTCTCAAGTTTTAAAGCTATAGGAGAAAGCTAAGGATCAATGATATGCATTTCTGAACTTTACAAGATTGAATCCTTGATTTTTGGCTATATGTATTAGAAAATTCAATGCTATCAAATAATCTAGTGTTAGTTGTTTTCAATAGCCAAACAAGAAGGGAAAATTTTCTTGAAAATAGTCCTTTCTTTATAGGGGATTCACTCATTTTCACTAATTCTTGGTCTCCATATTTAGAATTAGATCATGTAAAAAGATCTCAATTTTTTTATTGGATAATTTTTTGCCAAATTCACCTTTTGAGTACAAACATTTCAATGATTATTTGAGGAAAATAATTCAAGGTTTAGGGAAATACCAAACATCATTTAAGCTTATTTTTTCATGTAGACCCATTTAACAAGGATGTGTTTTCTTCTCAAGGGATCTTCCCATTCCTCAATCAATGTCATTTTTGAACATGGAGTTTGGTTTCAAAAATTGGGTTGCATAAATTTAGCTAGGAAATACTGCCTTCATAGAATCAACGGTCCTCTGGTCTTTGGAAAACCCTTGGTCTACCTTCCCTTCTTTTGGGAAAAAACCTTGCACTGATATTTCCTTGCCCAAAAGAAGTCAGTATAATAGTGATCCTCTTATGGTTTTTACCCATCAACAAGTTATCCCCTACTGTCAAGTGGATCTAATCGAGTATGTTCCTAATCCTTTGGTGGTGCTAGACTTAGAACTCTCTGACCAAAAGATAAATTGTTGCACCACAATCTCACTGGTGAAACAAATAATAGAGATGTGGTGGATAAAGATTCAAAGTTTTATAGATAATTAACGCAATCCTTGATAGGAAATTAGATTTTTAAAGAGTTAGTAAAAGATATACACTCAATGGTGAGGTAATGAGTGAAACTCTAGTGCTTGAAGAAGATCAAGCTAATCTTGCATGGAAATAAATATTTCTAATCCTCTATTCACCCCTTCAGGCACTTCAGGATCCAAATTACCCCGCATTTCTTAAACAGACAAAATAGACTGGGCTCCCAATTTCCTTCACCAAAATCTAGAAGAGACAAACCCAAGAAGAGACTGCAAGCAATAAAATTGAAAGAAAATATACTAAAGATATAAACCTCATAGTAATTTATCTATATATCATTGATTACGTCCAGTGGCATAACTTACAATAACTAATTCCAGTGGCATAACTAACAATAATGACGTTCACTGGCATAGCTTACAATGACGAGTGGCATAACTTACAATAATTATGCCTACTGACCTATAACTTACAGTAATCACATCCATTGACAATCTAATTGGGTCCAATAGAATAAATTACAACAATTACATCTAGTGGCATAATTTAAAATAATTATCCGTGATAGAAAAAAAGTTTTACATTCATCAATAGAAACATTCAAAGAAAAGGTGTTTTATATTCTAATTTTTCAAAGATGCGATGAATAGAAACATGATAAGTTGTGTTTCAATTTTATATTTCGGAAGACATGATCAACATAAATGTCATAAATTTTTATTTCCTTTTCTATGGCATATGAATCCCTTATTTTTGTCTTCTCAGTGGAAAAGAATCCATCTAGCATTTTCCAAATGAAGTTGATTGCGAGCCCACAAATAGAAATATAAGCATAAAGAATTCATTGATCTTGAACCCACATATAAGAATAAAAACATAAATAATTCTATTAACTATAACTGACACTGAAAATATTGGGAGTACATTGCACTGGACGTGAGAGACATCTTTTGACTATCTGGAGAAATGAAAATAATAAAAAAACACCAATCCTAAAACTATCTCTCCCTCAACCTTAAGACCGTATAATCATTTACTGCAGATTGCCTAAAATAATAAAAATTGTGCATCTTGATGATGGGTATTTCCTCCTTCCTTGGAAATAAACAATAGCATTGGTGTGCAATGAAATGGACCTTGCATTTAAGTATTTATAGAATGGATTCAACATACATGAAATTACTAGTACTCATGATACTCTTGCTCACAAATGACTGAGAGTAATGATGTCAAATTGGGCACCCCAACAAGTTTGTTTAAATTAAATATCCATCAAGAAGCTTAATCCCTTCACTTGGTTTGCCAGTTTTCTTTCTTCAAATTCTACTTCTAGCTTCGGAGGAAATATTAGATAAGGTTTTAGCCGTTCCTTGAGAACAAATTTCTGGTTTTTTCTAGATAAAGTCTTGGGCATTCCTACTTGAAAATCATAGAATTAGGCACCATGAAATGGGTAAGGTCCTTTCTACAAAATTCTATAATCCCTACCTTAGACAAAACTTCCTTAGTACTTTCTTCAATACCTCATGAAGAAGAATGATTTAAATAAAAGACTATATCACAATATCACATTTTAGTTTAGAAATATTTTCTTAAAATATGTATGATTGCTGGGAAAGCAGTCACAATATCAAAAAATTTAGTTCAGAAAGATTTCTTAAAACATATATAGGCTGTTGGAAAATCAGATACACTCACTGTTTGATTTCATTAAAAAACAACATAGACCACCTTTTCTCAATATAATGTAAAATGATCAGGATTTTAACCATATATTTAATATAATATTTAAACATGTTTTTTTACACAACAAAACAAAAAGCTGATGCTTAATTAGAAGATGTATCGATAAATTCAACATCAATCATAATACACCATGTGTTTTTTTTACATCCAATAAGGCCTAGGGCCTACTTGCCTACTTTCATTTCATCACAACATGAGCTAGACATATACTATGTATACATATACACATGTGATGCACTGAATAGTCCGTATGGAAAAATGCAGCTCTAAGCTATTGCTCCTTTATTTACCTTGCTTTAACATTTGCATAGTGTATAATATTTCCTCTCTGTGTACAAAACCAAAGACATTGAAAATAGACTATTTCAACTATGTTGAGATAAATCAAACCAAACAAAATTATGATTGATAAATTACCAATAAGAAGAAGTAGACCTACAAGAATAATTTTTACCAGACTCCAAAAAAAACCTCTTAATCTTGCATGGATCAATTGGTAGTAAAACAGAGACCCGAACTGAATTTCAATCTACATTTGAGTTACAATATACTTACAATCAAAGGGCTACAAATTTCATTTCTGATTGCTTTGGTTCTTCTAGCTGAAGAGAATGAGGTCATTTCCATCATGGATTCAACTATCTTCACCATTAGCTTGTTTTGCATCCATATTTAGATGGATGTTGTTCACCAACCTGAGGCATTGATACCCATTCCCAACATCCGGACTTAGGGTCAAAACAAATGATTCATCCAAATTATTGTGGTTGTAGTCTGCCAACTATATCTATGCAAATACCATTTAAGAGAGATCAAAACACAATCCACAAAAAATTCCAGATATGCCAACTATTAGTTCTTTTAATTTCCCCACTCTGGTTTCTAGAACAAAGCCTCAGCCTCAAGATAGTTGTAAGCTTCAAGTCTAGAGACCCATTATATATGATGAACAAAGGTTTAAATAATGTGAATTTGGGGTCCATTTGTAGACCAGTGTAAGGCCAAAAATTCTCAGAACTAATTTAGATTTTTTAATAAAAGTTTCCAATATCAAGCGATATGAATTGTCAGATTAGTCTCTAAAATTTTTCAGAACCAACCTAGATATTCAAATCAATGTAAACTAAAAATTTGAGGACACATTATAATTTTGAATACAACGTTACAAGCAATTTGAATTGTGAAATTAGTTTCCAAACCCTTTATGAAAGCATGACTTTTACTAGAAATTTTTTTGATTTACATTTAACCATACCCAAGAAAAATATTTCTCCATAATGCAGTTGAATACGAAACTTACAGAATGGAACTTGATCTTCAATTTCTAGCTCCCATTCTTGTGCCATTTGAAGAGGACAACATAAGCTTCTTCTCAAATGCCCTTGTGATGTTTATCATCCTCTACCTTGACATCCTAATTGAGGCTAATGTCAATTAGCGGCTTGATGCACTAACCCTTTCCACATCAACACTCTCAATAAATAGTACAAATTCATTCAAATCATTAGGGTTGGATGGACCCAAGATAACTTGCATCATTCAAGCATACAAAAAATTATATGCAAATTCCTTAAACCACCTTATAGTTCATTAAACATCAGATAAAACAAAATTTCTTGAAGATAAAACACTAACCCTTTCTTTCTCTACACATCCATGCCTTAGAGCCTAGCCTAGCCTGTAGCCCTATTGACCAAGGTAAATGCAAGGAATCATGCTTCATCCTTGACCTTCATGCTCCATTAAGTGTCCATTATAATGGATCCTTGGGTAAACATATTAATTTTTAAAGAAATAAGATTTGAAAAATCAGACGCTTGCAAACCTTTGAGCAAACATATCAATTTTTAATTGACAGAGTACTCCAAACAGAACTAATTGTATAATTAGTATCTTCTTATATCTAGGTGAACCCACAATAGTGGGTTACACTTTTTACCCTGAACTCTACATTTTGAGAAAAACTTTTAGATTCGGATGCATATTTCCGTTGAACCGCTCGAAATCAGAGGATGAAGTAAATTAGAGTTTTTTTAGGATTTTCTGTCTAGATTCTAAATATTTATTTTTTTATTTTTTTTGAATTTATTTGAATACTTTTTTCTTTCTCCCACGAAAACTTGTATGGTGCTGAAAACGTCATTTTCAAATAGTAACACTGTTTTCATAGAGCATAACTTTTTTTGTAAAATAGATATGGATACGATTCTTTCGAATTTAGTTTTGTAACATCCATATGGAGGGCATACAATTGGTTTGATGACATTATCACTATTATTGCATATTTTATTAACGTTTGAAGTTGACTAAACCAAAATTTTGACCTACCTTGACTACATAGCTTATAACTTATTGTGTATTTATCGAATTTCAATTTTTTTTTTTAATAGAAAGTAGACTCAAATACGGAGGGCACTGTTATTTTTCAGAATTTTTTTTCCTTGTTTTACTATTTTTCATTGAACGTCAAACTTAGAGGTTTATATTTGATAAAAAACCTACATTCATTTAACGTCAAACATCATACACATAATAAATTTAAAAATAGTCAAATATATAATCATTAGAAAGATAATTTTGAGTACTTGTTGTCTGCAAAAGGACATCTTTTTATTCATCCATTTGATCAGCACACTTGAAGCCCGAAGCCATGAAATTCTTAGAA
The DNA here is from genome assembly GCA_027943335.1 of Chamaecyparis obtusa. Taxonomy (NCBI): domain Eukaryota; kingdom Viridiplantae; phylum Streptophyta; class Pinopsida; order Cupressales; family Cupressaceae; genus Chamaecyparis; species Chamaecyparis obtusa. The sequence continues at coordinate 1,728,017 of BSBK01003116.1, read as the reverse complement.
TTTCTTGAAAACTTGAAACCAACTCCCATTTTAGGCACTTTCGATTGAAAGTAATGACTTTCAATCGAAAGTACTTTTGCAAAAAATGAAAAATTTAGTTAATACTAAAGGACTTTCGATCGAAAGTCCTTTAGTTTCTATCAAAAGTCAAGTTTGACTTTCGATCAAAAGTCAAACTTGACTTTAAAATGCAACATTTATTCAATAATAAAGGACTTTCGATCGAAATCAATGTCGACCTTTTTGGTGGCATTTCCAGGTAATAAGAATTGGGTATAAATAAATGTATATTTTTTTCATTTCATAAATTCGAAAGCAATAAAATAATTCACAAATTAAGGAAGAAGGAAGACATTTTGGCACGGAATAATTTTGTAAGTTGTGATGGGAAATAAAAAGAGAAGGCTAAACAAAAGTACACAACATTATTCAGAAGAGACTGAACAAAGACTACGTGAAGAATCACGAAAAAGATATTATCGTCAGAATCAAGTGATGTCTAAGATGTCTCTAGATAGATATTTTGAGTTGATGGTCAAGACTTGTCTTAATGTTCATGTAAATGTGATATTGTACAGGTCTATTAGACTTAACTAGACCTAATTGTAGACCTATTTTGACTAATATGACATATTAGGACTAATTAGGACCTATTCTAGGACTATTAGGACCCAATTAGAATCAATGAGAACCAATTAGCACCTAATTAGACTCAATTAGGACTAATTAGGATTTAATAGGACCTATTAGGACTAATTAGGACCTATTAGGACCTATTAGAACCTAATTAGGACCTATTATGACTAATTAGGACCTAGTATGACCTATTAGGACATATTACGACTAATTAAGACCTATTAGGACCTATTAGAACCTAATTATGATTAATTAGGACCTATTAGAACCTATATGAATCTAATAGGACCTAATAGGACCTATTAGGACTAATTAGGACCTATTAGGACCTATTACCTAACTAATTAGGACCTATTAGGACTAATTAGGACTAATTAAGACCTATTAGAACCTATATGTTCACCTAATTAGAACCTATATGAACCTAATACTACCTAATATGACCTATTAGGACCAATTAGAACCAATTAGGACCAATTAGGACTAATTAGGACTAATTAGGACCTAATTCGGATCAATTAGATTCAATTATGACCTATTAGATCTAATTAAACTCAATTATAACCAATTAGGACCTATTAGACTCAATTATGAACAATTAGGAACAATTAGGACCTATTAGATTTAATTAGGAACAATTAGGACCAATTAGGACCTATTAGATTCAATTATGACCAATTAGATTCAATTAGGGCCACTTACATTCAATTATGACCAATTAGGACCTAACATGACCTATTAAGACCTATTAGGACTAATTAGGACCAGTTAGGACCTAACACATGACTTATTATCTACTCAATTAGGACCTATTAGATCCAATTATAGCCAATTATGACTAATTAGGACCTAATATGACTTATTCTAGACTCAATTAGGATCAATTAGACTTAATTATGACCAATTAGGACCTAATATAGACCAAGTAGGACCTAACATGACCTACTAAACTCAATTAGGACTAATTAGACTCAATTAGGACCTAATATGGACCAACTAGACTCAATTAAGACCAAATAGATACAATTATGATCAATTAGGACCTAATTCAGACCAATTAGATTCAATTATGACCTATTAGATCTAATTAAACTCAATTAGAACCAATTAGGACCTATTAGACTCAATTATGAACAATTAGGAACAATTAGGACCTATTATATTCAATTAGGAACAATTAGGACCAATTAGGACCTATTAGATTCAATTATGACCAATTAGATTCAATTAGGGCCACTTACATTCAATTATGACCAATTAGGACCTAACATGACCTATTAAGACCTATTAGGACTAATTAGGACCAATTAAGACCTAACACATGACTTATTATCTACTCAATTAGGACCTATTAGATCCAATTATAGTCAATTAGGACTAATTAGGACTTAATATGACTTATTCTAGACTCAATTAGGACCAATTAGATTCAATTATGACCAATTATGACCTAATATGGACCAATTAGGACCTAACATGACCTACTAAACTCAATTAGGACTAATTAGGACCAACTAGACACAATTATGACCAACTAGACTCAATTAGGACCAATTAGGACCTAATATGGACCAATTAGGACCTAACATGACCTACTAAACTCAATTACTCAATTAGGACCTAATATGGACCAACTAGACTCAATTAAGACCAAATAGATACAATTATGATCAATTAGGACCTAATTCAGACCAATTAGATTCAATTATGACCTATTAGATCTAATTAAACTCAATTAGAACCAATTAGGACCTATTAGACTCAATTATGAACAGTTAGGACCTATTAGATTCAATTAGGAACAATTAGGACCAATTGGGACCTATTAATTTCAATTATGACCAATTAGATTCAATTAGGGCCACTTACATTCAATTATGACCAATTAGGACCTAACATGACCTATTAAGAGGTCTATTAGGACTAATTAGGACCAATTAAGACCTAACACATGACTTATTATCTACTCAATTAGGACCTATTAGATCCAATTATAGTCAATTAGGACTAATTAGGACTTAATATGACTTATTCTAGACTCAATTAGGACCAATTAGACTTAATTATGACCAATTATGACCTAATATGGACCAATTAGGACCTAACATGACCTACTAAACTCAATTAGGACTAATTAGGACCAACTAGACACAATTATGACCAACTAGACTCAATTAGGACTAACTAGACACAATTATGACCAATTAAGACCTAATTAGGACCTAACATGACCTACTAAACTCAATTAGGACCTAATATGACCTATTAGACTCAATTAGGACCAATTAGATTCAATTGGGACCAATTAGGACCTAACATGACCTATTAGACTCAATTAGGACTAACTACACTCAATTATGACCAATTAGGAACAATTACGACCTATTACATTCAATTATGACCAATTAGGACCTAACATGACCTATTACTTGACCTATTAGGACTAATTAGGACCAATTAGGACCTAACACATGACTTATTATCTATTCAATTAGGACCTATTAGATCTAATTAGACTCAATTAGAACCAATTATATGACCTATTAGAACCAATTAGGACTAATTAGACGAGCAATGAACTATGACTAATTTATACTTCATACATGTGTAGGAAATGCTCAAGAATCACAAGCTCAACAAGCTGCCCAACCTTCAGAAGTTGGACAAGGGTCATCACAAGCCCAACCTTCAGAAGTTGGAGAAGGGTCATTACAAGCTCAACAAGCCGAACCTTCAGAAGTTGGAGAAGGGTCATCACAAGCTCAACAAGCACAAGTCTCAGAATATCAAATAAGTACACATCTCTCTCTTTCTCTCACTGACTCTCTTGATTTAGTCTCTTATTGGTGAATATATATTTTGGGTCTTTCCCCTAAGAATCTAAGTTATTGTTTTTGTTGCACGTACATGCAGCCTTTGATGATGAAAACGTTGGACAAGGGGCATCCCAAGTTGAATCAACGCAAGGTCAAACAAGTATGTGTTTCTCTTGAATTAATGTATAAATTATTATAGGTAGAACATGTTCAAGAGCTTGTAAATACTTATTTCATGAAGGTCCCCTTAAGATGAGATATTAAGATTTTTTATTTTATTTTATTTGTAGTGGAAGTGCAAGAAACATATGTGAATGATAATCTACTCCAAAAGTTGAAGAGAAAAATTAATCGTAAAAGCATAGATCATTTAATTGAAATGGATGTCGAAAAATTGAGAGATTATGCTAAACAACCCATAAATATTACGAAGAGGGCATTGAATAAAAAGTCTAAGAAAATAATGAAACAATTTGAGAATCTTGGTACACTTGAAAAAACTCAACTATTATCAATTACACTTCTTAAAGATGAGTTAAAAGAGCCATTAAAATTATTGGGTGTAGATGCAAGTTTGAAAAAGTTAAAATCAAGTAATGTACAAAAAAATATTGTTGATAGTGTTAAGGAAGGTTTGCATTCCATTGGGAAAACAACTAGATGTACATATAGGTCCATTTCAAGAAGAGTGATACTGACATCTATTTTAAATAAAAACATGTCCCAAAGAAGACAAATTTCTTCACTTTCATGTCAGATAGGAACTTAGTTACGTCATTTTGGACTGATCATACTCGTCCTTCACCAAATACAAGAGACATTATCAAGAAGAGGACTGGGCCTAAGGAATATTTCCAGCACACAAAACATTGGTTGGACACCACACAACATGAATTGTATCTCTCATTTTGTAACTCAAATCTTGACATTAAGATTGGACAAACAATGTTTGAAAGATTAAAACCATTTTTTGTAAAGATAAATAAATCTTTTGAAACTTGTTGTTGTCGATATCACATTGAATTCGATCTCTACTACCAAGGGTTTAGAAAGATGATAGAAGAAAGAGGTGGTTCTCAAAATGATTTTCCTAAACGTCCAAGTCAATTCATAACATCAATCTTATGTAACAAATCAATTGATCATGAAATACCTGAAATAGATTGCATAAGAGGAACTTGTCAAACATGTGGGGATTTGGCTAAATTTCCTTTAAGACTTGAAGATACTGACACGGCGAGGATGATAAAATGCAAGAGATACAAGTACATAAAGTCTGAAACAAAAGTTGGGAAAGAATCAACAAGGTTGGAATATGTAGAAGACGAGATACCTGTTGCAACATTTATGGAGAATTTTTGTAAATTGATTCAACCATACATATGACATATTTTTTTTGCTAAATGGTAGGCAGAACAATTCCAAATACAAAAAGAATCTTTTCCAGTTGGAATGATTTTATCGGTTGTTTATTTTGCAGAGAACTACTCCTTTGTATCTCAAAAACAACTTCAAGTAGAATACTACTATACAGAGCAAGTGACTATCATGGTACATGTGTCTTATCGACATGCACAATTAGATTTGGATGGTGTTGAAAGTACATATGAAGCACGAGTCATAAAGAATGAATATCACTTTTACATAAGTGATGATAAAGAGCATGACATACATTTTGTCGAGCATTGCTTTAAGACATTTTTGGGATATTTGGAAAACAAAGGCATCAAAATTGAAAAGCATTTTGTTTGGTCGGATGGATGTGCAGCACAATTTAAATCAGCAAGGCCATTTTACGCACTATGTAGATATCATCGATACCAAAAGATACCGCACATTTGGAGTTTCTTTGAGAGTGGACATGGAAAGGGAGAGCATGATGGTGTAGGAGCTTGTATCAAACGTGCTTTAAGAAAGTATCAACTGGACTATCAGGGATATCGTATAAATAATGCTCATGATGTAATTGAGTGGTGCAAGATGCATTTTATGGTGCCAAATCATGATAACACATCATCACGATCAGATCGAGTCATACCCTTCCGAGTATTCTGGGAGATAACAGGTACTAATTTTAAATTTATTGATCATTGTTTGAGTTAACTTATATATGTCTTTAATTTTTACATGTGACCTCTCTATTGTTCAGGTGTTGACAGAAGATCAATCCATGGATGCAAGAGAGTAGACAAAACAAGATCCCTACATTCAGTTATGAGTACAGATAACTGTAATGTGTGGTCATTGTACACTAGAGATTATTCATGCTTTTGTTATGACTGCATTTTTGAAAACTATGATGAATGTATCAACCAAAAATGTGGATATGTTAGTGAATGGAATTTGGTTCCACTAGATGTTACAAACACAAATGACGTTTAGGATGAAAGCTTTGATGACATTCAATTGATTTCTACAGATTATGACCATATTTCAGGTTTGATCAAAATAGGTACGTGTGTGTTTATATGTACATGTTTTTAAAAAGGACTCATAAGTTCTCAATTCATTTAAATAAAGTTTTTTTAATTTATATTTACAAGTTCCTAAAATTAAAAGTTCACTTTAAATGCAAGACATATTTTTGCAGTAGTAGCAAAGCCTGGAAATGTGGAAGGTGTTAGTTACTATTTATTACGTTGCTCTAAGGAGATGATGAAGCTAACATAGAGTGAAACAAGTGATGGAATTATGTTTCCCATAGGTTCTAGTACTGTATTTAAGTTTGTTTATGTGGTTAGTATTTATCACATCTATATATTTAACATTGAGGAACACATTGTGCAGGTTCAGTTGTCGTGCAAGGAACATATTTGAAGCAAACCAAAATACTTAAACAAGGGATTCATTTTATTGATTATCAACCTAACAACAAGGTTTATCAGTATAGTCATCTTGTAATTGCCACCGTCCTAACTCTTGTTCCTGTGACCAGACGTGGCATTCGTAAGTGGAGACTTGATACTGACGACCATGAGAGAATATTAAATGTTATTCGAGAGAGAGATGAACCTAAAGATGTGGACTAAATCATGCATGAAATATGATTTGAACTAAATTTTTCACAGGCGAGACCAGAGGTTTTCTTAGCTTCATTCTTTTCTACTGGTGCCCATAGTGAATGGAGCTTGAATTAAATTAAAAATTAAGAATGTATAGCTCTCAAATTTATGTCTTACAAGTGGATATCTTATAATTATCATGTATGTACTTCAAATTTATGTCTTACTTGTATGTATTGAATTTGCATGTGTTACATTAGGACATGCATGTTTTAAATATAAAATCTACTTGAAGTACAACTTGACATTAAATTAAAAGTACGTGCACACAACTATTATCGAATGTACATTTAAATCTTGTACATGTGTACAATCAAACATCATTCATGTATGTAATTTATATTGAATTCATACATGATTCATGTATGTTTAATCTATTGAAATCAAGTTGAACATCAAATTTAAATTAAGCATGTACATGTGTATGTAATCTATAATTGAAAGTATCGAAAATTTACAAGTTCATCACACACATGCACATGTATCTAGAGTGAAAGTATATATATATATATATATATATATATATATATATATATATATATATATATATATATATATATATATATATATATATATATATAATGTACACATGCATGAAACATCAATCATGTGTGTAGATCAAGTACTATAAATATGAAACATATGAATCAATCATGTGTCAAACATTCTATCAAAAGCTTGTCTAGAAATAAAATATAACATCAAACACATCAATCGGTCATGTAGAGTCTAGAAATGAAATATAGTTCATCAAACACATGTGAATATATATATATATATATATATATATATATATATATATATATATATATATATATATATATATATATACATAAAATGAAATATGTCTCTAATCAAATATGAATGTGCCTATGACTCTGTTGGTACTCAAAATGCAGTTTTGAGGTACCATGTAAAATTCTTGATTAGTGCTCATTTTTGGCCCTGTATTGGATGCTAGTATGGGTGTATTTGGGGTCAAATCTTGAGGTCTATATGTTCATTGCTTTGCATTCATCCTATCGAGTTGTTTTGAGTCCTTAGATGGCATTTTCAAATGGGTTTGCATCGTTTCATTTCTAGGAGGTCGTGAATGCAGAAATTGTTAAGTGTGAAGGTCACTGGGAAGGGGTACTTTGTCAGCTTGTAATGTGCACCCTAGAGAGCGTCATGAAAATATGATCATAGGGTCTTGTTCCACACATTGCATACTCTCTATGTGTCAGGTTTTAGGCCTCTGTGATAAGTTTTGACCCTATTTTTTCATCCCCTTCTGGAGGAGTTTTCTAGAATATGCACTCGGCCCTTTTCCCAGTTTTGTCAGGAACCCTGTTTGACATGTTATAACCTTCTGCCCAGTGATTGGAAATAAAGTGATGGTCATGTCCCTGTATTGTTAAAAATTTTACTTCGTCCCTGTCAGTTTGCAGCTCATGACGAATCCATTGGATGAGTTTCCCAATGCGATTCCATTTGCAGTGTTTGCTGTTTGCAAAGAGTGAAGTGCACCAGTTTGCCGGAGGTCAAATTTGCTCATTTATAACTTTTGACCAGTCAAAATTATCAATGAAATTCTTGTTGGTCTACATTGAAAAGTTGACATATTACTTCTAGTTCGGATTTGGGCTTTCTGCCAATCCAGTTGGTATGTTTTCAAAGTCGATTCCAGATGCAACTTTTCACAGTTCTGTGCATGTTCTGCATCTATCTTTGCAAGTACCATTTTTCACAGGGCTATATCTTTTGCCCAGTTTACCCCTAGATCAGGATGATGATTGAATCACGATGTTTGCATTTTAGTGTACTTATGTGCCAGTTTGTGGCTTCCCAGGGATCTATTTGGTATTTTTGCTAGGGTGATTTCAAATGCAATTTGTTACTTCTGACAATGTGTTTGCAAAAAATAGAATGAAAAGGGAAACTTCAAAGGTTAATATCTTTCACCTCAGGTACAGTCAAAGGATGCCATTTTGCAAGGTGTTTCTATGTGGGTCAAAGTTCATGCATGTTCAGTGGCGGGGTTGGGTTAGGTGATTATGTCAGTTTTCAAAGCCAGTTTCGGAGGCAGCTTGTATGATTTTGGCAGAATGGAAAAAGTTCAGTATTCAAGGTGCCATGTGTGGCCATCTTTGAGGGTCTGCCAAATCTATCTGGGTGATCAATGAGAAACATTTTTTGGATTCATACTCAGCATATGACGTATTTTCAATCATCAGAAGGTCAAATCTTCATGAGTTGATTCCATGTCTTTTCAAGGGCAAATCCAGAGGCAATTTATGATGTTTTCACATCCGCATCTACACATGTTGTTAAGTTGTCAAATTTGATCAGAGATATCTCACATATGGATTCAAATCAGATAAGTGGTATGAAATTGAAGACACAAGTAGTGACACAGAATGAGAGATATGTTTTAATGGATTTAAGCCACAAGCCTAAGGAGGGAATTCTTTCTCATTTTCCAAACATTGTTGCAGAATGTATGAGGCATGGCCTTGACACAGCAAGAAATCTTGTACTCTTGGTTCTAGTTACTCATCACATATGTGGAATTATTTATTCCATGAATTGTTTTAAAATAGCTAGAGCATGCTTTGATGAAAATGGAGATTAAGTCAGTAAAGGAAATAAAAAGAAAGAATGACAAAAGCTTTGTGTAAACTAGAGATTATTTGAATAGATAATACAGTGTGCAGATGAGCGCATCTTTTATTTTTAGTGTTCTCATAGACAAATAGAATAGTCTACATTCAGAGGTCTTCAAGCTTGTCATTCTTTACCTTGCATGGATAGTAGGGGATTAAATAAGGTAATTCCTATGTTAGAGGTTCGAAGAGCTCTCCTAGTTGACCTTATTGAAAGGTATGAGCAGAGGCTAGCGCAAGTGCCATGGGATATGCACGAGGTAAGGGGTTTTCAGATTTGAGTGGGTATTTGGGGTCTCACGTAGGACATTGAGGAAGCTGCCTGTAGTGTGTAGGGGACATGAATTTGACCAGAATAAAGATGCCCCACATGATGACAGTAAAAAGGATGCTCACGAGTTTGGGGGGACCTGCGCAGGTTTAGAAACAGTTCACATGTACAATGAATTAGATGCTGTGTGAGTAGTTATGAAAGGGTGTGCATGTATAAGTTCAAGAATGGCAGGAACGTTGATGGAAAACCAGTTCCTGTGGACAAGTGGATATGAGGGAAATGTCAGGTGTGAGTAGTGTGTAGGGGTTTTAATCCCACATTCTTCATGTTTCACATATTTTGAATATTTATAAGCAAAGGGGAATAGAGGTGAACTAAGTTGAAAGGATGGAGATGATGTGTTGTCTCATCCTTGTGGGCCCACTCTTGTGTGCGCTAGCTAGAGAAGAAGCCAATATTTTGAATGGAAACGCATAGAAAGTCTTTAAAACATGGAAAACTATAATCCCACATTCATGCAGAAATAGGAAAATAAGGTGTTTATAACCAACTTAGCACACATGCAAAGTAAGTCAAAGCAATGGAGGAAGCTCTACCTACTCGTGTGACCACCCAAGACAACCTCAATTTCCATGCCCGCGCTTGACAAGAGTACATTTTGTAGAGTGGTCGCATGATCGCATGGGCCATTTCTAGCCCATGCGATCATGCACCAGGCCGACACATGGCAACCGGCCAGTGAGGTGGCACCCAGGTCTTTAATGCGGGAGAATCTGAGCTTACCACATGTCATGTGGGTCCTATGTAATCTTGTGCGGCCGCCTCAGTTTCTGTGCCCACGCCCCCATGGAAGTAAATGTTGCAGAGTGGTCACATGATCGTATGGGCCATTTCTGGCCCATGCGATCATGCGCTAGGCTGACACGTGGCAACTGGCCAGTGAGGTGACACCCAGGTCATTAATGCGGGAGAATCTGAGCTTACCACATGTCACGTGGGTCCTATGTAATCTTGTGCGGCTACCTCAATTTCTGTGCCCGCACCCAGACAAAAGTAAATGTTGCAGAGTGGTCGCATGATCGCATGGGCCATTTCTGGCCCATGCGATCATGCGACAAGGTGACACATGGCAGGTTCTCGTGAGTTCACTGAATGGTTAGCCGACAGAAGAAAATATCTGGTGAATTGGAGAATAAGCTGCAGTCGCGTGTTCGCTAAGTAGTTGACGGTTAAGGCCAAGCATTCCACGATTCGGAGATGCTGCAGTCGCGTGTTCATCGAATAGTTGGTGGTCAAGGTAAAACATCTAGTGACTTACAGAACTACTTAGTCACCTATTCTCTGAATTCCCGACGGTTAAGGTAAGACATTTAGCGAATTGGAGATTGTAGTCGCTAGTTCACCAAATCAAGTCAAGCCTATGCACTCAATAGCATTGTGACACGTGGCGCCTGGTTGGAGAAATAAAATATTTGTATAATATTTTATTTTATTCTTTTCTATGCAGATCCAAGTAAAAATCAAAATTATAAATGTATTGTTATATAGTTTTGACTATATTAAAATTTTCAAACATTCAGAATTACAGAGCATGGGAGAGCTAAATTAATAGCTGGGGGCTTTATTTTTCGCCCAGATAGCAAGTAGTAGATACTGCCAGAAAGGTCTCAATGCAAGGATTCTGTATTTGGGATCAATTTCAGTGCAGTTCAAACTAGTTTCAGGTTATTTGCAGTTGAACAGAAATAGGGGGCTAGGAAGATATTTTGAAAATATCTGATTTGTTGCATCTGGTGACTCATAAGTCAGTTTGAGGAGATGAAAATAGGTGCTTTCAGGAGAGAATGATGCAGATCAGATTTTTAGTTCAGAGCTAGGTGATGCATCAGTAGGAGGTTTAGAGGATGACAAGTGTCAGTTTGTGGATGAATCTGGAGTTTTCTCTTCTCCTTCTTATTCTGATTTCTGAGTGTTGTAGAGGGTTCTGAATTTTGGTTCTCCTAGGGAGAAATCCAATGCAAGTTCCATTAATGCAAGCTTGGTTCTGAACTTACTATTTTAGTCTAGATGTAGTGTGAATTTGAGCGTACTGAAACAAGTTTTATCAATGAAATGTAGCTGGAATCTCATTGCAAGTATTTTGATGTCTCTGTGTGTTTTGGGAAGTTCTTATGAATTGGATTTGTAAGGCAATGTCCAATTTGTCGTTTACAAGGTAGACTGTGATTTTGTCCATAAGTTTCCTTTAAGGAAGGAGTAAATCTAGCTGGATAATCTCTGAGAATTTAAATAATGTATAGATTTGATAATCATGTGTTTGCAGAGAAAATGGTAGTCTGTAAGGCAGGGTATTGATTTCAGGTGTTTTTGAATTGATGAAGTTTTGTGGATGTTTTCTCAATTAGACTCCGCACCCTAGAATAAGGCATTGGTTTTACACCAGACTTGCATCCAAATCTTTAAAATCTATTCAACTTTACTTTCCTATTGTTATGAATGTTCATGTTTGATTGTATTCAAGAAATACAATTCATTTGTTGATTCCTTAAAGAGTGAATCACTAGGTTAGCCTGCTTGAGCCTCCGGGTTTGAAGAGAAGAAGGAGTTTATCCTTGTTGTCACGTTGGCCATTTTCCTAGTTCTTAGCAAATCATACAGGTGGGATCCTGTATAAGACTGGTTGAGTCAAATTCCCATATTTTATAAGTCTGAGAACTATCCACTATTTTCCATATCTGCATAAAGGGTTTTAGCTAGTGAGTTATAAGTATGCAGATCTTATCATGTTTTAGGTGCACCCGCCTAAGTGTGTGGAGCTCGAAGTAGAAGGAGGATTGAATCCTCATTAATTAGTCTTTTCTTGCCCCTTAGTTTGCATGAACAAGTAGATTTATTTTACTAGACGAAGATCCTCGGGTCTGGTTTTCATCTTTCTCTTTTAGAGTTAAGGGATACAAGAAAAATGGCTAGTAGGATCTGCACACCTGGTAACCTGATATCCCTTCACATAATTTTTATCTTCATAAGAGGGGAAAACTTCCCCTTTTAGGGTCGCTTTAGGCACTAAAGCCTGTACCTCCTTAAGAGAAAGACCAGAGCCAACCTCTTGTCTCTTCTTCTCAAGTATGGACTCTATAATATCTGGGGCATATGGAGTGGTACCATGAATGTCATCCCTAATGATAATCAAGCTATTAAGGATGGACTGACACATGCTCTTATGGACAGTAGAGCTAGATGGGTTATTTATAGATTCTTGCAGCCGTTGAATCTCTCTATTAGTGCGTGAAAATAGTTTTGCAGGGGGAATCGGTGCATCTGCCATGTGTGATGTGTAATAATGTCTGATAGAGAGAGAATATGTATTTACCTGAAAGATTTTATTTACTACATCAAATAAAGTCTACATATATACATGTACATACGTTTTCCTAATTTAAATAAAAATAAAATTAAATACTATGCATGCATTTCACTACATTATTTGAAAGTAAAATCAATTACATAAATTACATGTTTAAATGTAAATTACATTTTAATACCTGTCTAATGGAGTCTTAAAGGGTCATATAACCTATCATAGGTCCTAATAGGTCCAATTACTTGTATGTTTATAGGTTAAATTAGGTATAATTAGGTCTAATTGGGGTGTGATTAGGTCCCAATTGATCTAATTGGGTCTAATTAGGTGAAGCACTAATAAGTCTTAAGGGGGACATAACACTCATAGTGGGTCTAATTCGGTATTAAAGGGGTCATATAACAGGTATTATAGGTCCTAATAGGTCTAATTAGGTCATAACAACTAATTGGGTCTAATTAGGTACTAATAGGTCTAATTAGGTGCTTTAATATAGGTCTTAAGGGGTCATGTTACTCATAGCATAGGTCTAATGGGGTCATATAACCTGTCATAGGTCCTAATTGGTTTAATTGGACCTATTAAATTAGGTCCTAATAGGTCTAATTTGGTCTATTTAGGTGCTAATTAGGTCGTAATACATCTAATTGGGTCTAATTAGGTGAACTAATAGGTCTACTTTGGTCTTAAGAGCTCATAAATTTTAGCATGTATTAAGTCTAATTAGGTCTTAAAGGGTCATGTAGTGTACTCGAGTATATTAGGTGTTAATTAGTCTTTAAATTTGATCTAATTATGTTGAAAGGTTAGAAGGGGTGGACTATTACTCATATTGTATGTATGGATAATTAGGGCAAGCTATTATGACTAATTTGGTCTAAGGGGTCCTATTAAGTTCATAAATATGTCCCTAAGTAGGCATTATTACTATTCAATTTATTAATTCCTATTACTTATATTAGGTATGTATTACTCACATGTATTTAAAGGTAAATTAAATAGTATAAAATTAGGTATAATTTAAAGGTCTTGTTACATGGGTTAATTAGTCTAATTATGCCTAAGGGATCATATTGCTCATATTAGGTGTACTAGCAGGTCCTATTACTCATGATATTAGGTGTTAATTAGTCTTAATTAAAGGTCTAATTAGGTCTAATTAAATGTCTAATTAGGTCTTAAGGGGTCCTCAAACTCATATTAGTATACTTGAGACTAGTTACACATGTCTTATTAGGTGTTAATTGGTCAAGTATTAGGTCTAATTATGTCTTTAAGCCCATCTTATTAATGATATTAGGTCCTAATTTGGGTCTTATTACTCATATTAGGTCAGGTAACAGGTTAAAAATCAGGTCTTAATGGGTCACAATTTACTCAAGGGGTCTAATTTTAAGTATATTTAATTATGTCTTCTTAGTCAAGTATTAGGTCTAATTAGTCTTAATTAGTCTTATCTCTAGGTATTATTAGGTACATAATTAGTCTTATCTAGGTCTTATGTACATACACAATGTATACATAAAAATTTATCTATATATGTGCATGTACATGTATGTATACATACACACATACATGCACATGTGTGTGTGTGTGTGTGTGTGTGTGTATATATATATATATATATATATATATATATATATATATATATATACATGCATACACATGCACATGTACATATATATACATACATATACATGCAAATGCACACATGCACGTGCATACATGCACATATATATATATATATATATATACATGTATATATACATACATATTTGCACACACACACACACACATATATATACATGCACATGCACATATATATATAATAATGAAAAATCTATATATTTAATCAATACATGTACATGTACATATCACAAACTTTAAGTAAAGAAAAATCTATATAATTATATATACACATGTGCATATATATACACATATACATGTGTATATATATGCATATATACATGTGTATATATGCATATATATACACAACATGTATGTACATGTATATATATGCATATATGTACATATATATACATTTGTATATATATATATATGTATATACATATATATGCATATATATATATATGTATATACATATATATGCATATATATACATATATTTGTATATATACACATGTATATATACATATATATATACACACACACACACATGTATACATATGTATATATATGTATATATACACATGTATACATGTATATATACATATATATGCATATATACACATGTATATGCATATAAATATGTGTATATATGCATATATAAAATGTATATATACATATATACACATGTATATATATGCATATACATGTGTATATATGCATATATACATGTGTATATATACATATATACTATTTATGCATCTATCAAAAACTAAAAATAATAAAAACAAACAATAAAAATACCTCAAAAACATGTTTGATATTTCGGAAGCCGTCTCACTATTCCACTGTTTCACTGTCGCCGAAAGTGACAGTGAAACAGTGGAACTTTTAGCGGATATAAACTTCCGCCAAAACAAACCCTAAATACATGACTTTCAATAGAAAGTCATGACTAAAGGACTTTCGATCGAAAGTTGCTTACGATCGAAAGTCCTTTGTTTGAGGACTTTTGATCGTAAGTTTACTACTTACAATCGAAAGTTGAAGTTAGTTTCTATCGAAAGTGGATAAATATTATTTTTCCAAAAATGCTTTGTTAGACGGATTCCTTCCTCCGAAAAATTGTAACCCAGTATTGTGGGTTCACCCATAGTCAGGGACTAAAAACTCACCATTTAAAATGTTGTAATAGAAACTATTTGAATTATCAAAACCTCTTCCAATAATAATTCATCATTATTTCAAAAGCCCTGAAATGATCAAATAGACTTTAACCCAAGGAAAAGAATTACAATTGCCCTTTAAAATTAAGTAAAACTTACCAAATTTTGCGTGCCCTAGAATTAAAATTTCTCTGTAAACTTACCAAATATTGCGTACCGTAGTGCTAGCATGAGCAGGAATTCCCACCACTGATTTGGCCATGATCACATTGCAGAATTGCCCCTCTTTTCTCTAATTTTCATCATTGTCATCATCCCTTGTAAGATAGTAGGGCGCTACTATAGATAGGGATACGGGTGGGAGAGGGAAGGATGGTGGCATCACTACTATCTATACGTGATATGAATCATATTAGTCGTTATTTGTATCATGTATATAAGAGGGGGATCCTGCGAGGATAGGGAGGTAGGGTGCTTTCGATCTCTCCTACTTGAATGAGGCACTGACTATGGTGAAACATATTTGCACCCGGTCAAAGTGCCTAAATCGTATGCCCTTCCATGGTCTGCCATGCCCATCTGACACACTGCTCCACACAAAAGGTCAAATCACTATTTTTAGCTGACTGGGTATATATGCCGCATGCCGAAACTTAACGTGTTTAAGATTTTTATATATTAAGTATAAAATTGTTTTGTAGAAAAGTTTATTCAAAATTTTATAAAATTAGTCTTTTGAAATTAAGATGACCATTATCATATATTTTTAAATTATATTTATTTGTTTTTTATAATTATTAATTTTAAATTATTTTATTTTAATTTTTAAAATTAATTTGTTTCAATTGTAAAAGAATTTATTCAAAAAATTATAAAATTAGTTTTCTTTTATAATTTCAGATTAAGATGATAATTATCATAGATTTTTAAGTTATATTTTTTTATAATTATTAATTATTAATTATTTTATTTTAAGTTTTAATTTTTTTTCAATAATAATTAAAAATATTAAATATGTTACAATATAATTATGTTATATTATTAATTTATTTAATAAAGTACAAATTTGTTTGCATTATCTAAATTTTTTATTAAAGAATTTATTAGAAAATTTACAAAATTAATTTTTTTTAAATTTTCATAAATTTTCATAAATTTTTGAATTTATATTTAATTATTTTTATAGTTATTAATTTATTTAATAATGTACAAAATTGTTTACATTCTTTTAACATTTTTTTAATTAAAGAATGTACTTAAAAATTTATAAAATTAGTTTTTTTAAATTTTTTTTGAAATTAAAATATAGATTTTTAAATTTTATATATATTTTTATAATTAATAATTTTAAATAATTTTATTCTATTTTAAAATTAATTTATTTCATTTGTAAAAGAAATTATTCAAAAATTTATAATATTACTTTTTAATTTAGAATTAAGGTGATTAGTATCATAGATTTTTAAATTATATTTATATATTTTTTATCATTATTAATTTTAAAATATTTTTTTAAAAATTTGTAAAATTAATTTTCTTCTTAAATATTATTTGCAATAATAATTATAATCATAAATATATTAAAATTTAATTATGTTATATTATTAATTTATTTAATAATGCACCAAATTCTTTTATATGTCATTATTAAAATATTTAAATCTTAAAACTATTAATATATAAACAAAATTATTTTATACTTAATCATTAGAATATAAAAATATAAAAATCGCTAAAATATGTAAATCTTAAAATGGAAATAGGGACAACTATTCCGAAACTTAATCTACAAAATTATTTTATACTTAAAAATAAAAATCCACATTAGCCGCTGCCTTAAAAGTTTTGGCCTGCAAAAGCAAAATATATGCCCCATTGATTTACGGTAGAGTAGACAGTAAATGGGAGCCTCCATCAAACGTAGTTCATAGTACATAGACATAGCGTGTATGAGAAGCAGATATGATGTGAAAATTGTTCACAATTATTCTAGAAAATCGGCTTGCAATACCATTTTTGTGCATGAGATAGGAAAACCAACAGTCTGAGTGTGAGACAAGTTTTACTCATGTACGAACGCGAGCGATCTCGCATGAAAAGCCTATCGACTAATGATGTTGGGAAATGTTTCTAGTCTGTATCAATAAAATATATCTTTTATTCTATTAATAAATATAATATTTTTAATTAACAAGTATTAGACCATTTTTCTCCACTCTAAAATGCCCCCACATGAGTCATCCTCTTTCTTTTTAAAACCTATTGGAAAAAATTTACAGAGGATGGAGAATGGTCCACACAATTTTAAGGATATATTGGCTTTTGGTGCCCAAGGTTATAGATTTTGTGACAAGTAGTGTCATCCATTCAAATCCCCTTATGTGGTCACCCCTTTGATAATTATTCTATAGGTGCGCTTGTTAATCAAGGCTTCTCAATCCTCATTTAACACAAAAAACACGTTCTTGAAATTTTTTCAAAGGGTTTTATTTATAATAGGAAGGATTAGTTTAAAATATTTACAAAAATGTGGTTGAAACTATGTGACATCTACACTTGGATTATAAAAAATGGAAATGATGGATTGAGGAAGACATATGCATTTACTCGTATGTTAAGGTTTTTTATTCTTGAATTTCTCCCTAGAGGATAAGGAGATGGTGATGAAAAATGGTTCATGGATGTTCAATGTTGAATTCTTACATATAAAACCTTGGTTCCCTTGTAATTTTGGGAATTAGAGTGCTTGCAATCCATTGGTAATGGCTTAGGTAAGTGTCATTGCACTTAAGAAACAATCGATTATAAAAGTTCCAAATGTGCACATATATGTGTAGAAATAGATTTATCAGAGGGTATTCAAGATGAGATATCTTTGAAGGTAGGTCAAATGTTGGAGGAATCCAATATATTATGAAAAAAATGTCTTCATATGTGAGAAATATTTTCTAACTGAACATCCTATCCATCAATGTAAAAAGATGTAAAATATTCTCTTATTTCCTTTCAACAAGGTTTCTTTGAGTGTGTTCCTTAAGATTCAAAAGAAAGGAAATCAAACTCCACAAGAGCTCTTCTATGGAGCTTTACTGAGTCTTCTACCATGGAATGAAGCTAAAGTCAAGTTTTAAATTTCCAATGAATATCATTAAAATATTGTACAATCATGGGGGGAATTCTAATTGATATTATTCAAAAAATATTATCAATTATTCTAGGCCTTGGTGGAAATTTTCAAAGTGGTTTCCACACACCACTTTTTGGAACTACAAACGATGGTAATGATATCTTTGCCTCTCTCCTCACTTGCCTATGGTTCTCACTTTGAATCATTGGTGGAATTTGTAATCTTTAGTCTCAATTCAAAAACATAAATTTCACACAATTTGGTCAGCTATTTTGGAGCCCGAATTGGTTCATTTTGCCAACTTTATTATTTTTCAAGGCTTTCTTGTTGATTTTAGCTTATCTCATTTGAGAGCTCTAGACCCTTTGTCTATTTTTGAGGAGTCAAAGTCTTTTGAGAACTTACTTTAATTGCATCCTAGAACCTTGGAAATTTGGACTTGAATGTATGATTTTTTCAAACCCTTTTAGACCAAACAAATTTCATAGGACAAGGATCTTTTACAGGATTGGCCCCACATAACTAAAAAATTCAACCAAATTTGGCTTTCTTTTAGGGTGGTGATTCTCTTTAGCATATGGAAAAATAGAAATTTAAATATTTTTTCCTATTGTTCTTAAATTGACATGTTCACTTTATCCTAAATACATGATATGTTTTGATATTTTATTTAAGATTCAAGTACTAGAAAATAATTTTGTACTTGAGGTGGTGCACTTACAAGTTCTTATCAAGGGAAATGACCCTTATATGGTGGCTAGATTTCCTCCATCTCCCTCTCCCTCTAGGAGTCACTTTCCTTCTCATGGGTACTATTATGACAAGAGTCATTATTGGAGATACTTGGGAGGCTTTCTCCTAGGATTTTCCCTTGACCATAAGAAGGGACTATGATGAGTAGGATTGGTTGTGACATGCTCCTTGGTGCTATACCTCCTTGAAAATTATGGGAGGAACCTTTGGGTGGCATATTAGTGGTGAATCTGGCTGGTTTGATTATAGCAAGTTCATTTGGTTGACTCTTTCTCTTTTGTCACCTCATTGCTACAAAAAATAAAAAAAAAGTTGTTGATGATGGATGTTATCCTCCCATCAAAAATTTGGTACCCATTGATGAGAAAACAAATGAACTGAGCAATAGGAAAAAGAAGGACCACGATAGGGTGGGGAGGAAGCCCCACCAACTAGCCGAGGGGGCTAGGAAGCATGGTTTAGATATAGGTTGCTTATTTATTTCATGTATCTCTCTCTCTCTCTCTCTCTCTCTGCATTTTTATTTTTTTTGCTTATTTAATTTTCTAGCTAGATTTATGTATATAATTTTTAATAGATTTATTTATTTTATATATTTTTATATATTTGTTAGATTCATTTATTTATAGGACTTTTGTTTGTTTGTTTGTACAGTGTTGATTTTTTTACAAATATAGTTTTTGTTTTGTGTTTGTTTGTATATTGATATATTTTCTTGTTTTTATTTTTGTATTTGGATATATTCGCTTATGCTCTTGTAGATTTTCTTGTTAGTTTATTTCTTGTTGATTTGGTTTGTTTTCTTTTTATTGGCGTCTTATTAATTTTATTCATGCTCTTTCATCTTGGTTGGTTGGGGGTCTTGTCAACCTTGATGTGTGTGTCTCCCTCCTCCCTCCTCCTCCCCTTCCCCCCTTTCTTTTTAGTGGTTTCTTAGTTTGCAATCTATCATTTTATCTTTGGCTCTCTTGCACCCTGATGATGGATCATGTTGTGTGATTCAAAATGTTGATGGAAAAATACTTTACACAATCAAATCTAGAAATTGTTGAGCATTATAATGGATTGTGAAAATCTTATAGGTATGATATATATAATAGTTAAATATAAAATTATAGTATATAAATAAAAAAATCAAAATCAAAATAATTAAATATTAATAGGGTGAACCCACAATAATGGGTTACACTTTTTTGCCTAAACGGACACTGAACTCTATATTTTGATTTGTTTTTAGATTCAGATGCATATTGCCGTTGAACTGTTTGAAATCGGGGGATGAAGTAAATTAGAGTCTTTTAGGATTTTCATTCTAGATTCTAAATATATATATATATATATATTTTGAATTGATTTGAATAGTTTTTTCTTTCTCCCACGAAAATTGGTATGGTGCTGAAAACATCATTTTCAAAGAGTAACATCATTTTCATAGAGCATAACTTTTTTTTCTAAAATAGATATGAATGCGATTCTTTTGAATTTAGTTTCGTAACATCCATACGAAGGACATACAATTGGCTTGGTGATATTATCATGATTATTGCATATTTTAGTAATGTTTGAAATTAACTAAACCATAATTTTGACATACCTTAACTACATAGCTTATAACTTGTGTATTTATCTAATTTCAATTTTTTTTTGATAGAAAGTAGACTCAAAGATGGAGGGCACTGTTATTTTTTAATTTTTTTCCTCTTTTCTAATATTTTTCATTGAATGTCAAACTCAGAGGTTTATATTTGATAAAAAAACCTACATTCGATTAATGTCAAAAACCATATACATAATAAATTAAAAAATTGTTCGAATCTATAATCGTTAGAAATCTCATTCCGAGTACTTGTTCTATGAAAAAGGACATCTCCTCATTGTTCCATTTGATCCCTGCACTTGAGCCTCGAAGCCATGAAATTCTCAGAATTTCTTCAAAGTTTGCAAACAGGACCTAATCAGGTACTTTTGATAGAAAGTACTTTCAATTGAAAGTACTCTCGATCGAAAGTACTCTCGATCGAAAGTACTCTCGATCGAAAGTACTCTCGATCGAAAGTACTTTCAATTGAAAGTACTCTCGATTGAAAGTTCTTTTGATTGAAAGTACTGTCAATCAAAAGTACTTTTGATTGAAAGTACGATCGATTGAAAGTACTATCGATCGAAAGTACTATCGATCAAAAGTACTTTCTGATTTAGAGTCAATTTAACTCTTTACTAAGTGACTTTCGATAGAAAGCTAAAGTTGATCATCGATAGAAACTTATGTTAGCCTATTTGGTGCCATTTCGGGTAAATAACGATTACATATAAATAAATGTATGTTTTTCTCATTTCATTAATTTGAAAGCTGAAAAATAATTTGCATTTTTGAGAAGAAAGACTTATGAAATTGTATTTTTTCAAATTTTGTCAAAATTTGGTGGAACAATTTTGCAACTTGTGATGGGAAATAAAAAGAGAAGGCTAAACAAGAGTACACAACATTATTCAGAAGAGATTGAACAAAGACTACATGAAGAAACATGAGAAAGATGTTATCATAGGAAATAAAGTATGTCTCTCTCTCTCTCTGGATATTTCAAGTTGATGGTTAGGACTTGTCTTAATGAAACATGTAAGCATGATATTGCAATACCTAATTAGACCTAATTTGATAAGGAAGACCTAATTAGACTTAATAAGACTAATTAGGACTAATTAGACCTAATTAGGACCTATTAGGCCCAATTATGACATATTAGGACCAATTAGACCTAACTAGACCTAACTAGACCTATTAGGACCAATTAGACCTAACTAGGACCTATTAGGACCAATTAGGAGCAATTATACCTATTAGGACCTATTAGCTTGACCAATTAGACCTAACTAGGACCTATTAGGAGCAATTATATATATTAGGACCTATTAGCTTGACCAATTAGACCTATTAGGACCAATTAGACCTATTAGATGTCTAACTAGATCAATTCGACCTAACTAGACCTAGCTAGGACCTATTAGGACCTATCTGCTTGACAAATTAGATGTATTAGGACCAATTAGACCTAACTAGACCTAACTAGACCCTATTAGGACATATTTGTCCACCTATTAGGACCAATTATGACCAATTAGGACCTATTAGTACCAATTAGAGGTCTAACTAGACCAATTAGACCTAACTAGACCTATTAGGACCTATTAGACCTAACTAGACCTAACTAGGACCTATTAGGACCTATTAGGACCAATTAGACCTATTAGGACTGATTAGAGGTCTAACTAGACCAATTAGACCCAGTTAGGACCTATTAGGACCTAATTAGACCTAATTAGACTTAATTAGACCTAATTAGACTTAATTAGACATAATATGATCTATTAGGACCTATTTAGACCTAATATGACCTATTAAGACTTAATTAGACCCAATTATACCTATTAATCCACCAATTGGTTACACTTTGATGCCTAATTAGACCTAGTTAGACCAATTAGACATCATATGAACCTATTAGGACCTAATATGACCTAATATGACCTATTAGACCTAATATGAGCTATTTAGACCTATTAGGACACAATTAGACTTATTTAGACCAATTAGGACCAATTAGGACTAATTAGATCTATTTAGATCTATTTAGACCTATTAGGACCTAATTAGACTTATTTAGACCAATTAGACCCAATTAGGACCTATTAGGACCCAATTAAGACCTAATTAGACCTAATTAGGACCTAATTAGACTTAATTAGACCTAATTAGGACCTAATTAGACTTAATTAGACCTATTATGATCTATTAGGACCTAATATGATCTATTAGGACCTATTTAGACCTACTAGGGCCTAATATGACCTATTAAGTCTTAATTAGACCCAATTAGACCTATTAGTCCACTAATTGGTTACACTTTGATGCCTAATTAGACCTAGTTAGACCAATTAGACATCATATGAACCTATTAGGACCTAATATGACCTTTTAGACCTAATATAATTTATTAGGACCTATTTAGACCTATTAGGACCTAATTAGACTTATTTAGACCAATTAGGACCTAATTAGGACCCAATTAGGACCTATTAGGACTAATTAGACCTATCTCTAGACCTATTAGAACCAACTAGACCTATTTAGACCTATTAGGACTTATTTAGACCAATTAGACCCAATTAGGACCTATTTGGACCTAATTAGACCTAATATGATCTATTAGGACCTAATATGACCTATTAAGACTTAATTAGACCCAATTAGTCCACCAATTGGTTACACTTTGATGCCTAATTAGACCTAGTTAGACTAATTAGGCATCATATGAACCTATTAGGACCTAATAGGACCTAATATGATCTATTAGACCTAATATGATGTATGAGGACCTAGTTGGACCTATTAAGACTTAATTAGACTTATTTAAACCAATTAGGGCCCAATTGGGACCTATTACGATTAATTAGACCTAGCTCTAGACATATTAGGACCTAATTAGACTTAATTACACCTATTAGGACCCAATTAAGACCTAATTAGACCTAATATGATCTAATATGACCTAACATGGCCTAATATGACCTAATTGGACATAATATGACCTAATATGACCTAACATGACCTAATATGACCTAATTAGACCTAATATGACCTAATAGGACCTAATATGACCTAATATGAACCTAATAGGACCTAATATGACCTATTAGACCTAATTAGGACCTAATTAGACCTAATATGACCTATTAGACCTAATTAGGACCTAATTAGACCTAATATGACCTATTAGACCTAATATAACCTATTAGGACCTATTTAGACCTATTAGGACCTAATTAGACTTATTTAGACCTATTAGGACCTATTAGGACCTATTTAGACCTATTAGGACCTAATTAGACTTATTTAGACCTATTAGGACCTATTAGGACTAATTAGACCTAACTCTAGACCTATTAGGACCTAATTAGACTTAATTAGACCTAATATGATCTATTATGACCTATTTAGAACTATTAGGACCTAATATCACCTATTAAGACTTAATTAGTCCACCAATTGGTTACACTTTGATGCCTAATTAGACCTAGTTAGACCAATAGACATCATATGAACCTATTAGGATCTAATAGGACCTATTTACACCTATTAGGACCTAATTAGACTTATTTAGACCAATTAGGACCTAATTAGGACCTATTAGGACTAATTAGACCTAACTCTAGACCTATTAGTGTTGGCTTGTGGTGACTGCTCAGGAAAGTACTGTACACTTTTCCTCTTGCCCTTGCCGGGGTTCAGGGGTGTTGGTAGTATTCTCTATTTTTGAAGTTGTCCTTTCAAAATTTTGATCCTTTCATGTTTTCCCTATTTTCATGGAGAGGTCTCCTGCATTATTCCATCCCATAGCTCATAAATTGATTAAAATTGAGAAAAACCCTAGGTGCTAGGTCGAAATACCTCTGAAAATTCAAAAAAGCCCTAGAAATGTTCATCCAAGTTCTATTTGGCTATTAATTTTTTGAATCACTTAATAAACCCTTTAAGCATGTGTGCTTTTATGTCTTTGGCTAGTCGCTTAGTCTCTTGATAATTTTGGCATATTCCTTTTAGTCTAGTGATTCCCCGTAACCCTTTATCGCGCAGTCTCTTTAGGTTAAAAGAATATTCCTTTTCTTCTAATGACTCAGCGGATGCCTTCAGTCGCCAAGTCTCTGAATGAATCTGATGTGCATTGTGAGATCTAGCGACTACATTGATAAATGTTTAGAAAGAAACTATAGTTGCCCACTCTCTAGATCAGAAATACCTTCAGTCGGGTGATCTCTGAATAAAATGATGAAGTGATAAAGTATTCAGTGATTACGAGACTCCTCTTTTGTTGCTGAGTCTCCAAATGAAAGGCGTCGGTCTATTTTCCTTCAGTCGCTAGGTCTCCAGGTTTTCTAGCAGTTAGTCTATTTATTTAGTGACCCGGTGATTTTAGTGGTTGCGTGTTCTCCTGATTGCAGTGGTTATGTTTCAAACATTCAGTGATCCAACGACATGGTTATCTCTTAATCTCATGATGTAGTAGTTAAGTCATAAAGTATATAGCAACTCTGCGAGGATTGTGGGATGAAGGAGAGATCAACGGTTGGCATTTAATCTCATTATCTAATCGAGGTTAAGCAAAATTTCTAGCGACTTGGAGAATAAAGGTTTTCATGCAGTCTCTGAATTAAACCAGGGTTAAAGAGAATGTCTAGTGACTAGGAAATGTCTTCAGTCGCGTGGTCGCCAGAAGGTAGTGAGTTAAGGTAAAGGTTATCAAAGAACAAATTTGAACCGTTGATGCAGTCTTGATCAAGCGGTGGTTGCATGGTCTCCCAATCAAACTATGAGTTAGAAAAAGTTCCTACGACTATGAAAATTGCTTTGTTATCCAGTCTCCGGATCAAACCCTAGGTTAAGTGAGTTATTCAACAATTGGGAAGTGTCTTTAG
This sequence comes from Chamaecyparis obtusa, assembly GCA_027943335.1. Classification (NCBI taxonomy): domain Eukaryota; kingdom Viridiplantae; phylum Streptophyta; class Pinopsida; order Cupressales; family Cupressaceae; genus Chamaecyparis; species Chamaecyparis obtusa. The sequence goes on along the minus strand of BSBK01003116.1, from coordinate 1,702,080 downwards.
TTACACAATCGCTAGATGACTAAGGGTTAAATGTTGGCCGAGGTCAAAAATGAAAAAAATATGTGGATCTGGTTGCTGGATTTCGTGATGTGTTCGTCCTTGATTGGTCGTCGAGATAAGAGTAATTAAAAGATTGGAATATAGTTGTTGAATCTCCAGATGGACAAAGTCAGGTGGTCTCCAGAAAAGGTTTGAAAAGTCAATAGGTTGCAGCGATTAGGAGACTCACTGAGTCGCTAAGTCTCCCAATGAGAAGAAAGGTTAATGAGACTTAAGAAAGACGGTTGTCACCAGGTCTCGAGATGGAATTAATAAAAGGTAAATCTTGCAGCAATTGAGAAATAGACTATAGTCACCAAGTCTCAAAATGGAAAAATTAAAATTTCAAAAGGTCGTTAGATCACTAGATAAATTCACTAAAGGTAAAATCATTCAATGACTATGATTTGTGACTATAGTCGTTGGGTCTTGAAATAAAATAAAATCATTCAGTGGCTAAGGTTTTCCCTTTAGTCGCTAGATCTCTGAAAATATTTAAAAGGCACCAAGTCCTTTCATGACTATGAGAAGTTGTGTAGTCGCTGAGTTGCTGGAAATCAAATTTTGATTACCTATCACTTTCTCGGCTATCGGCTAGTGAATTGAGTTCTGAAGTGTTCCAAGTAATGACTAAGGAAACATGAATTACAGAGCTGGAGTCTTTAATGGTCTAAAGCATTCAATTCTTCAAGTTATATACAGCTAATCTCCATTCATTCAAAATTTACCAAAGCATTCAGAGAGCCTGAGCTAGAAAATTATGAGAATTTCTAAAGTGTTCTAGAAACCAAAGAGTTTAGTAAATTCAAAATTTTTAGAGCATTTTTATCTACAAGTCACAATGAGTCAACCAACAACTACTAGAGCTTCTACTAGCAGGGGAGCTAAGGAAAAGACAAAGGAGAGTTTCTCAGACAAATTTCTCGCTTTGCTGCCAGGGTCCTCACAAAATAAGAAGGTTAGTGACAAATGCTTCGTTGATGATCTTTCTTATTGTAGAGATGCTAGGACCCCTGATGTAACTAGAATGTGCCTATTTTGATATTTTTACAAGAATTCTGAAAGCTCGGTTCTCATTTCAAACCCTTAGACCTCAGGGTTAGCTAGGTTGATAGTCCCAAATGTCTTCCTAGATGTTGATTTGTTAATTGCATTGGCCAACAGTTACGACCCTCTATCGAAAAAAATTAGAAAGGGTGATGGTTTGTCTTTGGTCACTTTAGACAGGAATTCTTTTATGAGAGCCTTCGGCATAAAAATTCCCATGGCCACAAAGATCGACTTGTATGCCTAGGTGAATAGATACACTAGGGAGTTTGTCCTAGTATCTAAGGAAATTCAAAATCATGTCCCATGAGGAAATAGAAATTATATTGCAACAATGGCCGGGGCAGCGCCATATTTTTACAAAGATCTCTATTTTTACATCAAATACATTGCATATGGATTATGTCAGGTGCTAGGGGTAGATGGTGGTGCAGAGAGGATCAGCTCTGATATTCTAATGCTGGTATTAGATTTGCAGAGTCTTCATGTAACCAAGGGGTATGACTACATAGGGTATGTCATCAAAAAAATGCATGAAGGACTTGAGGCATTGAGAAAGAAGGAACAATCACCTAGGTTCATGCATTATTCCCTTTTAATTCATCCTATTTTGTACTACAAATACAATATCATTAACTTACAGTACCTCAAGCCACAAATGATGTGGAAAGGTTAGCCAAATCTAGTTCAATTTTGGATAAGGGCCTGGAGCAACACTTCCATAGAATGTGATTTTTTTGCATTTCAAAATTGGATGGTGCAGCCAGTTCTACTAAGCTTAGGACTAAATATCTCTAGGCTGCCAGTAAAGGCTCTGCAATTAATAAGACCTCAACAATTTGTTGACAAATGGGATAAAGGTCACAACTGGGGAGACTTTTACTATGAGAAAACTTTTACTTTGATCAGAGTCTATGGGTGCCCCCAACCACCCTATGTTCTACCATTCTTTGTTCCACAAAGAATTGCATTTTTAGAGTTTATTTGGTAGCTCATGTTGACTGACAAAGAGCACTTGGCCCCCCATAGGAAGGGAACATTTACCCCAAGGCACTTTAGGATATGCAACTTCACCATTGGGAAGAATGCTTTCAGTAAATTAAATGATTGGTTGGGTCAGTATAAGATGCATGCTGCTATATATAGGTATATTGACATAGATGACTTTATTGTTTTGGATAGGAAATATTACACTCCTACCATTCCCATAAGCAATAGGCATGAGTAGTGTCTAAAAGAGGATATTATAAGAAACATTATAGAAGATGATGACGTAGAAAGAAGAGCCCAACAGTTTAGTCAGTTGATGTCAATGGAGAAATAAATGAAGAGAAAGGGATCAAATTTTGAAGGCTACTTCTCTACATTGCTCTACCTCCAAAAATTGGAGCAAATGATGGAAAATTTCAATGCATTGGTAAACTCTCTTGAGGACCAAATTGATGAAAAGGAGAGGGAAAAGGAGAAACACTCAGAGTCAGATTATGATGAAGATAGTGATGGTGGTTACTCAGTGCATAGCCTCCTTGCTATGGAGCAACCATTGATTGCTGAGCAAGGGGCTAGTGAGAATGTTGTTGTTGATTTAACTAAATTACAAAGTTCTCAGGATACCAATGAACCTCCATCCAAAAAGAAAAAAATTGCTAGTTGGAGAGCCTTCCCAAATGAGAACAGTAGAGAAGAAAAAGGATAGAGTGGGAGCCCTTTTTACTGGAATAAGGGTCTATGATCACGAGTTAAGGAATAAGATAAGAGAAGAGAAAATAAAACAAAAGGTAGTGGTAGAGGAAGTTGAGTTTCCCTTGGCTCTTGGTCAAGATGAAAGGATGTTAGAGCAGGATGCCTTCTTGAAGGATGATGATTTTATCAAGTCAGATGAATTCAATAATTTTCTATTATGGCACAAGCAACAACAGGTTGCATCAACTGTCTAGATCATAGAGGAAGGTCAAGTACCTGATGAGGCTATCCAGGCATTAAGAGATTATGATCCTGAGTTAGAAACCATCACCCCAGAGGAAGCTAGACAATTGGTAAATGCTAGCAACATGTTCCTTGTACTTGGGTGGGATTTAGCCTTAGTTTTCATTATAGATCAGATAAGGAGGCAAGATGATATAACCTTATCTTCAGAAACCTAGGTAGGGGAAATAATAAAAGGATTTGGGTATAGCCCTAATTAAAATCAAGCATTGGCTATATGGAGCCTCTATCCCAAAGATCAGAAGCCTTCTCTACTGAATGTAAAAGAGAGAATGGATGGTGATAAGGTTGTGTGGTCAATCCACAATACTGGGGATCTTGAGATATCATAAGTGCTCACCCATTTTTCCAGATTGAATGAGGACAAGACAAAGTAGCTCTCAGAGAGGCACCCAAAAATTTTTAATGATTATAGTGCACTTGTAAAAGACAGGGAGGTGCGTATTATTAAAGAGAAGGAATTGGAAAAATATGTGGAGGAGTTGACTCAACAAATCCTCAATATGCCTATGATTGCACCTCCACCACTAGAGCAGCCTGCATTACTAGAAAATAAAGGTGTAGATGAAGAAGTTGCTACAAATATTGAGAAAATGAAATTGGAAAAGAATGAGTCTGTTTTGCAAGCTCTATTAAATGTATTGCAGCATAGGATAAATATTTTAAAGGACAAAACATATATGGTTTTTGCTGCTTATAATAAATTTCCTGGGTTGCAGGTTGAAGTTAATAATTTTGTTACAATTTTGAGTGCTTATCATACAACTTGGTTAGTTAGGGCATCACTTTTTGAGAGATTGGCAGCTGTGCAATCTTTAAGAACAAATATTCCTGAGGTTTTCCTGTAGGTTGGTGAAGAGATTAATCGGATTGGAGCTGTCTTGCCATTTTTTAAGGGAAAAGAAAATCAAGTTGAGGAAAGGATAGTTATATTTGGTCTAGATTTCAACAGATTTATTCCTTTGATCAAGAATGAGGATGGTGTAATAAAAATCTTGGATCAATGGAGATCATATTTTGATCTCCTATTACCTAAAAAGGAGGCCTTCATCAATGAAAATAATGGAATAGATATGGAGAGATTTAATGCCACTCTGGATGAAGCCATAAAAGCTGAGATGGACCTCACCAAATTCATCACAGATGTCAAGCTTATCATAGATGCCAGGTGGGAAAGGCAAAAGGTGTAGTTGCAGACTATCCAAAGCTTTCAATGGTTGATAGAGGAGGAGATGACTGCATGCGATGTGCTTACAAGGCCCAAGAAGACAAAGCCTGCTGCAGTTGACTTCAACATCATGGATGAAGAGTGAGGAGGACACATGGACATCTAACACCTGACCTCAGAGCACAGGGATGATAAGCTATTTATTAAGAATGGTGTAAGTTATCTACAAATGGTGGTCACCATATTTCATAATAACTCAATGAAAATATCATGAATATCTACAGATGAGGTGTTAGTTATCAATGAGGGAGAACAAAACAGTCCAAATTTTTTTGCCTCTCCATCGCCTAAGGGCTTCTCTTGATTTTTGTCCTTTATGCTTTTTAGGTTTAGGGCTCCAACCATTTGAAGCTTGTTGTATTCTCATTCATAAGAGGACTCCAAGATGGTTGGGCTATTTATATACAAGTTGTAACCTTATTTAGGGGATTGGGAGAAAGATAATAGGAAATTTTGAATACAATTTGCTGCAGAGCAGACTTCTAAAGTTTTTGTCTGAACTTCTGAGCAAGAAATTTTGTATGTATTGATACAAGCATATTTTCAATAAAAATACATTGCGATTTCTATCTTATATTGTCATTGTCTCTTTTCTTTATGTTCTAATCTTGTATGTTTTCATTTGTAAGGCATCTAAAACACACTAGTTGTAAGGCAACTAATCCAATTGCTTATGAGTTTCTTTCAAGAAAGGAATTAAATCCTCATGTACAATTTCAGAGAGTAGACATACATGTTAATATTTTTGATGATAACAACATAAGGTTGACATGATAGCTTGTAAGGCATTCTATCTAGATTGCATGTAGTTTGTAAGACATTCTACTGTATTTTCTTTTGAAATATCCTTGTGGATTTACATTAAGACTCTTTTTTCCCATTGGATTAGGTACTGATTTGGTTTTTGTTTTTGCAATTATCTTCCAATTCTTAAAGAACATAACTTTATCATTACCAGTATATTTTCTTGTTTAAAGTTCATTGCATATTTTGAAAGAATTGTATCTAGGTGGTATAGTTCATATTGTTGATTCCTTAAAGAGAGAATCCAAAGGTTAACCTTCCTTGAGTTAAACTTAGAAAAAGAAGAAGGATGAATGTCCTTATACCACTGTTATATGCTATTACATTTGCAGTTTCTTTTGTTATGCTCTGTATTAGTATATTCTCAGTTATTTATAGAGTAATTTTTTATTGAGGTATTTTAAAGCATAAATAGCATAACAGTGAAGAAATTGATCCACTATTTAAGTTTACTTGCAATATAGTAACTTACATAGGCAATACCCGCTTGAGTCCTATGGAGATCAAAGCAGAAGGAGGATCTTATCCAATCCTCATCAATTAGACTCTTTCTTGCAAATTTGAGAGTTCATAATATGAGATTCAAGCCTATATATTTACCAAGTTTGATCCTACAAGAAAAAGCTCTACCAAGGGGTGTAGCCCCCGAGGTGAATTTTTTGGGGCTGACATATTTTCAGCTATTTTTGAGCCAACATGTTGTAACTCATTCTAACCCTAAAGTGAAAAAATATTGTATAATATGGCTTAGGGTTAGGGATTTCATTATAGATGTTTTTAGTAGCTTCTTGTGATGGTATTGAGTTGTAAGGGATTGTAGATTGTAATTAGGTCGTAATCATTGGATAATAATAATATTGGACTTGCTGTTGGTGGACGTAGTCCAAGGATTGGGTGAGCCACGTAAATTTTTTGTGTCTTTGTGTTCTCTTCTATGTGGTTTAATAATTTCTGATATTGGTTATATTTGCATGTAACTGTTATTTATGCCTTGTTAATCCTAACAAGTGGTATCAGAGCAAGGTTGTTTTTCAGTTATCCTCTACAGGAAGATCTCATGGTTTAGTGGGAGTCTCATGGTTGAGTGGGAGTAGTGGTAGATAAGGGTAGGCTGAAGGTTGACAAGTTTAATGGGCAGAACTTTTAGTTATGGAAAATGAAAATGGAGGACTATCTCTATCAGAAGGATCTATGGCTGCCGTTGGAAGGAAAAGCTAAGAAATTGGCAAGCATTTTTGATGAGGACTAGGCTATTCTTGATAGAAAGGCCCTTGGTAGTATTTGATTATGCCTGGCATAATCAGTGGCATTCAATATTACACAAGAAATGACAATTGAAGATTTGATGAAAACCTTAGCGAAGTTGTATGAAAAGCCCTCCGCTTCAAATAAGGTATTTCTCATGAAGTGTTTGTTTAATATGAAAATGGTGGGAGGTGGGTCAATTGTTGATCATTTAAATGAGTTTAATACAGTTACCAATCAATTAACTTCAGTTAATGTTATTTTTGATGAAGAAGTCAGGGCTCTCTTGATTTTGTGTTCTTTGCCTGAAAGCTGAAATGGCTTGGTAATGGCTGTTAGTAACTCTATTTCTGGTTCTAATACCCTAAAATTTGATGATGTTATTGGTGTTATTCTGAGTAAGGAAATTCGTAAGAAAAGCTCAGGTGGATCCACATCAGGTAGTGTCTTAAAGGCACAAAGTAGAGGTAGAACCAATGAGAGAGGAAACAACTCTGGAAATCATGGGAAATCAAGAGGAAAATCAAAGGGAAAGAGGTCTGAATCCAAAGGGCCAAATGATTGCTGGTGCTATGGAAAACTAGGTCATAAGAAGAAAGATTGTTGGTCTCAAAAGAATAAAGGAGACAAACAAGAAGGTAACATGGAGGCAAATGTGGTAAGTAGTAAACCCGAAGAGGATGCCTTGCTTCTTTCTTTAGAAAGTATTGATGATTCATGGGTTTTAGATTTTGGGGCTTCATTTCATGCTACACCCCATAGAGGTTATTTTCTTGATTATGTCCAAGGGGATTTTGGGCTAGTTTATTTGGGAGATAATGAACCTTGTTAGATAGTTGGAAAGGGAAAAATTAAGATTAAGTTGCAGAATGACAATAATTGGCTACTACAAGAGGTAAGACATGTTCCAAGGCTGAGTAGGAATTTAATTTCAGCAGGCCAACTGGGTGATGAGGGTTGCACAGTTACTTTTAATGATAGAAATTGGAAGGTTTCAAAAGGTTCCTTAGTAGTAGAAAAAGAAGTGAAAGTAGGCACCTTATATATTTGTACAGGTCATACTATTCCTTCTACTTTAATTGTTTCAGAAGATAATGAATGTTCAGGAATAGTGGTTGCAGTTGAGCAAGAAGAACATCAAACCATTGCTGTAGATTCTGACACAACACTCTGGCACAATAGATTCGGGCACATGAGTGAAAAAGGTATGAAATTAATTCATTCAAAGAAATTTTTACTTGGTTTGAAATGTGTCAATATGGATTTCTGTGAAAGTTGTGTTTATGAAAAACAAAAGAGAGTTAGTTTTGTAAAGAGCGGGAAGGAAAATAAAAATGAGAGATTAGAGCTTGTGCATACATATGTATGGGGACCAGCTCATGTATCTTCCCTTGGTGTCTCTCTATATTATGTTACATTTATATATGATGCAACAAGAAAAGTATGGATTTATTTCCTTAGACAAAAATATGATGTATTTCAAACTTTTAAGAAATGGAAATGCTTGGTTGAGAATGAGACTAGTAAAAGGTTAAAATGTCTTAGATCTAATAATGATGGAGAGTATTGTAGCACTGAATTTGAAGATTATTGTTCCTCTAATGGTATTCTTAGGCAAAAAACTGTACCAAGAACTCCACAAGAAAATGGAGTGGCTGAATGCATGAAGAGGACAATAATGGAATGTGCACAGAGTATGAGGTTGCAAACTAGGCTGCCCTTAAACACGTGGGTAGAGGCTATAAACACTACTATTTATTTAATCAATAGAGGCCCCTCTACTCCTTTGGATTGTGGTATTTCAGAGGAAGCATGGAGTGGTAAGAAGGTGAGTTATTCTTTTCTCAAAACCTTCGGTTGTGAAGATTTTGTACTTATAGATTCTGAAAATAGAACCAAGCTAGAAGCTAAGTGAAAGAAATGTGTATTTGTTGGATATGGCATTGATGAATTTGGTTATAGGCTTTGGGATTTTGAAAATCATAAAATTGTAAGAAGTAGGAATGTCATATTCAATGAGAAATTGTTGTACAAAGATATGTTGCAACAACATGAGAAGAAAGAAAATGACTATGTGGTACTAGATGATACTCCAAAAGATGATGTTCTAGTATTTCCTTATGCTCTGCAACAAGAACAAAAACAACAAATACCACACACCCCAGTGAATTTTAGACAGTCAACAAGGCTCAGTAGACCTCTTGAAAGATTTACTCCCTCTTTGTATTCTATTTTGTTAATAGATGGTGGTGAACCTAAATGTTATAATGAAGCTGTGCAGGTGGATACAAAGATTCAGTGGGAGTCTGCAATGACAGAGGAAATGGATTCCTTGCTGAAAAATCACACTTGGGATTTATGCAAGTTACTTGTAGGTAAAAGGGCTTTATAGAATAAATGGGTTTACAGGCTGAAAGAAGAGGATGGAGGTAAGAAAAGATTTAAAGCCAGGTTAGTTGTAAAAGGATTTGCATAGAAAAAGGGCATTAACTTTGATGAGATATTTTTTCCAGTTATTAAAATGACTTCTATTCGTACTATTTTAAGTATTGTGGTTGCTAAAGATTTGCATTTAGAGTATCTTGATGTTAAAACAACTTTTCTTCATGGTGACTTGGACGAAGAAATATATATGGTATAGCCACAAGGGTAAGGAGAATTTGGTGTGCAGATTGTAGAAAAGTTTATATGGCTTGAAGCAAGCCCCTCGACAATGGTATATTAAATTTGACACTTTTATGAATGAGCATGGATACACTCGGTGTCATTCTGACCATTGTGTTTATTTTAAGAGGTTGGATGATGATAGCTACATTATTTTATGCTTATATGTTGATGATATGCTTGTAGCTAGGTCTAACATGTCACACTAAAGGATTGAAACAACAGTTAGCACATTCATTTGCTATTAAGGGTTTGGAGGCAGCAAAACAAATCGTTGGTATGAAAATTTGTAGAGATAGGAAAAATAGGAAGTTGTCTTTATCTCAAGCTAATTATATTGAGAAGGTGTTGGAACGTTTCTCCATGGAGAATACCAAAGCTATCAGCACACCTTTGCCTGGTCATTTGAAATTGACTAAGGAGATATGTCCTAAGACATCAGAAGAAGAGGCTAAAATGTATAAGGTACCTTATGCTTTAGCTATAGGGACCTTAATGTATGCTATGGTATGTACTAGGCCAGATATTGCACTTGCAGTGGGAGTCGTTAGTCGATATATGAGTCACCCTGGTATTGAGCATTGGAATGTAGTCAAATGGATTGTCAGATATTTGAGAGGTATATCTAGTAAGTGTTTACACTTTGGGGGATTTACTACTACTGTACAAGGCTATGCTGACTCAGATTTGGCAGGAGATATAGATAGCAGGTGGAGTACTACAAGCTATGTATTTACTATTGGTGGGACAACAATGACTTGGATTTCTCAACTACAAAAGGTGGTCACTTTATCCACTACAAAGGCAGAGTATGTTGCTTCTACAGAGGCAGCCAAGGAGATGATATGGCTTCAATTCTTCATAGAATAATTGGGACATCCATAGCCAGATAATTTTCTACATATAGATAGCCAAAGTTCCATTCATCTTGTGAAAATTTTTGCTTTGCACTCAAAGACAAAACACATATAGTTGCGGTACCATTTCATTTGGTCAATTTTGGATGATGGGCAGTTAAAGCTGAAAAAGATACATATAGATGATAATCCAATAGATATGTTGACAAAGGTAGTAACAAGGGAGAAGTTGAACTCATGTTCAACTTCAGTTGGTCTTCTAAACTAAACATAATAAAGGAACAGCTAAGTCCAGGGTGGTTTGATCTAGTGGGAGCCTCATATGGTAGCAGTATTGCAACAGGATCAATCTCCAAGTGGGAGATTTCTTAATGTGGATCCTGATCAGTCACCAAGTGGGAGATTGTTGGCTTGTGGTGACTACTCAGGAAAGTACTATACACTTTTCCTCCTACCCTTGCCGACATGTTGTAACTCATTCTAACCCTAAAGCAAAAAAATATTGTATAATATGGCTTAGGGTTAGGGATTTCATTATCGATGTTTTTAGTAGCTTCTTGTGGCAGTATTGAGTTGTAAGGGATTAAGGATTATAATCAAGTTGTAATCATTGGATAATAATAATATTGGACTTGCTGTTGGTGGATGTAGCCCAGGGATTAGGTGAACCACGTAAAATCTTTGTGTCTTTGTGTTCTCTTCTATGTGGTTTAATAATTTCTGATATTGGTTATATTTGCATGTAACTGTTATTTCTACCTTGTTAATCCTAACAATTAGAACCTATTTATACCTATTAGGACCTAATTAGACTTATTTAGACCAATTAGACACAATTAGGACCTATTAGGACCCAATTAGGAACTAATTAGACCTAATTAGAAATAATTAGACCTAATTAGACTTAATTAGACCTAATATGATCTATTAGGACCTATTTAGACCAATTAGGACCTATTAAGACTTAATTAGGCCCAATTAGACCTATTAGTCCACCAATTGGTTACACTTTGATGCCTAATTAGACCTAGTTAGATGAATTAGACATCATATGAACCTATTAGGACCTAATACAACCTAATATGACCTATTAGACCTAATATGACATGTTAGGACCTATTTAGACCTATTAGACCAATTAGGACCTATTAGGACACAATTAGGACGTAATTAGAATTTTGTTTGGTCAGATGGATGTGCAACACAATTTAAATCAGCAATGCCATTTTATGCACTATGTAGATATGATCGATACCAAAAGATACCACATGTTTGGAGTTTCTTTGAGTGTGGACATGGAAAGGGAGAGCATGATGGTGCAGGAGCCTGTATCAAACATGCTTTAAGAAAGTATCAACTAGACTATCAGGGATATCATATAAATAATGCTCATGATGTAGTTGAGTGGCGCAAGATACATTTTGTGGTGCCAAATCAGGATGACACATCATCATGATCAGATTGAGTCATACCTTTCCGATTATTCTGGGAGATATCAGGTATAAATTTACAACATCACTTGTTTTAGTTATAATTTATGTATGTGCTTTAAATTTATTGATCATTGAAGATATTATGTACATTATATATATCTATATATATGATTTTAAGTTGTCTTCAATTTTTACATGTGTCTCTATTAGGTGTTGATAGAAGATCAATCCATGGATGCAAGAGAGTAGACAAAACCAGATCCCTGCATTTAGTTATGAGTACAGATAGTAATGTGTGGTCATTGTACACTAGAGATTACTCATGCTTTTGTTATGACTGCATTTCTGAAAACTATGGCGAATGTATTTGTATGCAATTAAAATATGGACCTATTTGCTGAAAATAAAAAATAATAAAACAACAAACAAAATCACATTAGATATTGGTCATTTCAAATGCAACGAAATAAGTGAGTTTCATTACAACATCCGATGAGCTAAAAAAAGGGCACCCAAAGCCTTGTTTGATTTTCTCTTTGAGATTATTGTGGGTATGCTCTCCCAACATAAATGAAATGTAATCTAAATGCAAATATTGTGGGATGCAAGCTAGATGATGGTGAAGGAATTGAGAACAAGTATGAGGAACTTTCCCCAAGCTTCACAAATGATAAATATTAAGATTGATTCAAGACTATGATAATGAAAATAAGATTAAGATCTAAGATGAATGCAATAAGATTAAGATCTATGATAGATGCAATAAGTTTAAAAAACTATGCTAAAGATTTAACAAGATCTAGATTAGAAACAAGATTAGAATGCAATGAAGAAAATAACTAGAATGATTAAGAAAGCTATAAGATGCATAAGAATTGAGAAGCATTGAGAAGAATTCAGGCTTGAAGAAGATTAGAATAAATTATTATTTTTTAAATGAGGAGTGAGGTCTCCTTTTATAAAAAATGAAAAGAATTGGATGGTGGAGATTAAGAGGAAAAATAATAGATGACCAAGATTAAGAGGCAAAAGGGAAGTGACTAAGATGAAGAGGCAAAAAAAATGAGTGGATAGGATTAAGAGACAAAAGGATGTTAGGTAGGGTTTGGAAAAGGTGAAGTGGCAAAAGATGCAAAAGTCAAACTTCACTTTTAGAGGGAAAGAGAAATTTAAAATGATTGGTGGAGAAAAAAGATGGAGAGGTGGCTACCTTGGAAAAGGTGATTGTGCACATGATTAGAGGTAATCCACCTTTTAATTAAGATTAGAGGAATATTAAAAAAATGGAAGCATAGAAAAAAGGGAAAAGGAATTAAATTAAAATAAATTTAATTTAATCATAGTTTAGAAGAACTTTAGGCTAGTGAAGGAATAAAATAAATAAAATTTATTTTATAAAGGGAAATAGACATATAATATATTAAATTAAATTTAATATATTATAGTATATTTAAATAAAATTTAAATACAAAGGAAAAATGAATTTATTTAATTAAAGTAAATTTAATTAAATAAATAGAAGAAAAGAACAATTATAGTCAATTAATAAAATTAACTATAATGTTAAGAGAAAATATTAATAAAAATTAACATTAGTGTGAAAGGACAATTTTAGATGTCTACATTTTGCCCCTCTTTGATGTGGTGTCGAAATCAACATTGCGTCAAAGAATAAGAAAACAAGATTCCCTAGGAGTTGTTCCTAAGTGATGACGAGAAGAGGATGAGGATGGTGCCCCCTCAAGAAAATTAAGCAAAAAATTATTTTTGACAATTTTCTCAAAAAAGAAGGGTGAGGATAAAGGAAAGGAATAAAAGAAGGCCTCCAATGCATAATGAACCTAAATGCAAACTATCATTGTGTCCAAGATGACCATGTGCCAAGTACATTTTTAAAAAGGTCAATTACAACCATATGTCATATGCCACCATGTTATTGAAGACCATGATGCCCTTGTGACGATAGGATGAAAAGATGATGATAGATGCAAAAAAATTAATACATACAAGCAACAAGAAAGCATGCACACCAAACCAAAAGCAAACCAACATATTGCCCCTAGTCAAGATGAAAACCAATTGATTAAATTGAATGATTGAGTGATTGGGAGGGCATGGCCTCAAGGATTGGGAAGGATACATCCCATGATGATGATTGGATTTGAAAGTGATCAAATGATTATCAACTAATTTAGTTTATGATGATGGCTTGATTGAAGATTAATGTGCTAGATTTCAATATTAAAGTGCATGGATTAGTATTGAGCGTACTTGATTGTATTGACTTGGGTTTCTTCTGGATTATATGGATTTTTTGATTTTTTAAATTTTTAATTTATTTGGATGAGGGGATTGGATAGAATGGGATTGGAAGAGAAGATGATTGGATAAGATGAGATTGAAAAGCATGTAAGGGGAATACATGGATTATATTAGAAGATAAATAGATTTGATAGACAAGATGGTTTGAATAAGATTAAATGATGATTAAGGGATTAGATAGGATGGAATAGGAAAAAGGATAAGTGGATTGGGACCAATGACAAGGGATAACCAATCAATGATAGAGGATGGAAGGACAAATAGATGTTGGATTAGAGGATGAATGGATGGAAGGGAGGGACTAGATAGGAGATAGATGGAATGAATGGACAGGTAAAGGTAGGATATGGATGACTATAGGATGGGGGTATGGGGATGGAGATCAAGAACTATGCAGAAAAGGAGTTACATGCCCCACGCTAGAAGGAGGAGAATGAAGGATGGAAAGATGGAGTATAACAATGTATAGGATGGTAGGATTTTGATAGGAGATGGGAATGATGGGGAGGAGGTGGATGAGGCTCCAAGGACCATGTTGTAAAGGAGTTAAATTCCCTAGACCATAGGTAGGAAAATGAAGAATGGAAATATGGGGGATATGGATATGAGAAATAGAAAGATGGTGTGTAAGAGACACATGAAGGAGATGAAGGCTTTTTCATTGTCCAAAGAATGAAGAGATATTTTCTTTATATTTTAGTACCTCTAGTTTTCATAAATATCAAAGATATGAAAATGGAAGGTGGATGGATAAGGGATATGAGATGGAGGTTATGAAGATGATAGGGGATAATGACATGAAAGATACAAATGGGATTGGATAATAGTTAATGGATGAAGGAAATGTATAGGACAATCAAGATCAAGGACATGAGAAGGCATATGGACTCAAAGAGTATTAAGAATGATGGATTAAGGGAATGAATATGACAAGGACTAATGAGATGAAGGATAGGGATGTCAAGATCAAATATGTGAAAATGGAAGGAACTATGAAGGAAAATGGATGGATAAGGAGTAAGGGTTATGAAATGTACATATGGATAGAGGGGATACATAGAATAGTCAAGATAAAAGATGGGAAAGGAAATGATAATGAACTTAGATTGGAAAATGGATGGTGGATAGGAAATGTGGAAGATATTTATGGTAGCATAGTATGTATGGAGCTTGCCCCCAAGTATAGAGGTCAAGGGGAGGAGGATAGGAGAATGGAAAAGATATGATATGAAGTAGATGATATGGAAGATATGATGGATGGATAAAGAGAAGGAATTTCCCTCAAGTATGAAGAGAAAATGGATGGAGGGATTACACATGATGCCTATTTGCCAGGTTTTCATCATGGTACTTGTCCAAGGTGCTTGATTACCAAGTTTTCACTGTTGGATGATTTTTTTCTTCTTTTTTCTTTGTTTCTTTTTTTTGACTTTTTTTTTTCTCTTTTTTTGTGAGGAATTCGAGCCTGATGCTCTTTGGATAATGTTCCTTCAGAAAGATATGATATGATTGGGCAAGGGCACTAAAAGGTAAGCTCAAAGATGTTGATCATGGTGATGGTAGGGGAAAGATATGGAGGATAAGGTAGATGATGGCTAAGGATTTATGCATAAGATGGGGTAAGAGGAATTGGAGGATGTGATATGGAAGGATACAGAACAAATATAGGAGTTGGATAGGGTATTGAAAGGTTTGTGTGGGAGTAGGTGGAAATGATGGCTAGATCAACACCGACACACACCTTGAAGGGTAGTGGACAGGTGAAGGGAGAATGGATTGGCTAGCATGAGGTTTTAATGTAGGAAGTGATGTGGATTTTGGGACACAAGGACCCAAGATAGATGGAGGAGAGAATGGAAGATATTTGGAAGAGTATAGAGTGGAAGTCTTTGGAATCTTGAATGTCTGCTTTGATTTTTCTTTTATATTCCAATCTTTTAAGAGAGACTTGGAAATCCATATAGCTTTTGATTTTTCTTTACATTTATGTGCTTTTGACTGTAATTCTTCCATGATGGATTTAGGAACCCATATTTTCTTTGATTTTATTTTTTTCTTGGAGGACCCTTGTGGTCTCTTGAGTATTTCCCTTTTCTTTGTAGCCACATGTCGATTATATAGGACATGGTGATCTTTATATGTAAGTGGATTCTTGTATCTCTGATTTTTATGTTGTGCATCCAAATTACTTCCAAAAGACTTGGGAATTGTGGATGGATAAGGCTCATATAATGGGTTTTGATGGATGGATGGATATAAATCTCTCAAGGATGTATGTCTTTGTTGATCTTGACGTATGGTGAAATAAATAAATGATGAGCTCGGAGTGAGAGGTATAGTGGATGGAGGAACATAAGCACCTAAAATGGATGGAAGGGATGATGGGTTTAGCATTGAGATATAAGGGACCAAAATAGATGGACAAGATGAAGGATTTACTTTAGGGATATAGGGGCCCAAGATGGATTTGGAAGATAATAAAGAAATATGTTTATGCTTGAATGGAGGTGTATAAGATGTGGGAGGGATATGAGCATCTGTAGAGTGAGCGATATCACCAAGGCCATCAAGTATATGGTTTCCTTGGTCCTCGAGAGGCTCCTTAATAGGAATAATAAGAGCTTGAGGAGGAATAGTATCTTGTGAAGGATTAGGATCTTATGATGGAGGTTCAAGAAGGAAAGTGGGATCTTGTGGAGGATTAGGATCATGGGAGGAATTAGGGGGAATAATGGGGAATGATGGGATCTTGAGAGGGATTGGAATCATGACATGTAGATGAAGGGGTACATTGATCTTGACTTTGGAGAGGATTATGTGGTGGACATGAAGGGATGGTAGGATCTTGAGATGGAATGCTATCATGGAATAGAGTGGAGGGAATGCCTTGATCTTGATTAGGAATGGGATCATGAGGTGGATCAAGAGGGATATGTAGATTTTTCAAAATAAGGGGATCAAGGAGTGGAGGAATGCTTAGATCTAGAGGATGAGAGGAATATTTGTTAGCATGCTTTGGGAAAATGTCTTGACATGTGTGGACTTGTGAGGGTGATGTGATGGAGGGGTTGGGATCTTCAACCTCAATCTCTCCTTTGTCAATAAGGTCTTGGACAAAAATTTTAAACTTTAAGCACCTCTTGATATCATGACCCTTGTAGCGATGATAATCACAATATTCATTTTCCTTATACCAAGTAGGTTTAGGTTGACTCTCAACAAAGGGCACAATGTTTGGAAAAACCATCATGTTTTGGTCAACAAGTAGGTGGAATATGACATCAAGAGGGTCTGCAAGGGGAGTGTATTGTCTAGCTTTGGGTGATTGTGAAGCTTTAGAAGATATGAATGATATGGGTTTAGGGGTATTAGGATTAGGTGAAGGATTCAACTTAGGGTTTTGGACATTAAGATTAAAGTATGGGAGATTAGGTGGAGAATTGGGATAGTATGGGAGATGGGAATTATGGCTTTCGATAACTACAGGAGGACATATGTATTCAAAGGTTTTCTTTTGACATTAATTTTGCAAGCTTAGAATGGTATTTCTAAGTTCTTCAATCTCTTGAACAAGATTGAGTATGTTAGAGGCATGATGGGGGTGATGGAAGGAATTATGTGTGGATGAAGGATAATGAGGTGGATTTCCCTTGTCAAAGGTAGAGGAAGGATTGGAAATAGAAGATGGATTGGGATTAGATATGATTTGAGAGGATTGATTTGGTAAGCAGGTTGGTTTTGAGGTATAGTTTGGAGATTCAGATTTTGCACTTGAAAGTCCTCAACCATTTTGTGAAACCAATCCATATTCATGATGTTTGAATTAGAGATTTTGGATTGGATTAGAGGAAGATGATGTAGAGAAAGATTTGAATTAAGAATGGAAGATTTGATGATGGATGAAATATGAACTTAAGACTAGGAGCAAGTTTGGATTTTGATTTAAAAGGGCAAGGCTTCAAGGATTTTGATATAATTGGATGATGGACTTGATTGATTTAGAGGGAAGGGCCTCAATAATTCTGATCAATTTGATTTGATTTTGGATTTGTAGGGGCATGGCCTCAAAGTTGGATTTGATTGAATTTTATTTGAATGATGTTTAAAGTCCAAAGATTATGATAGTTCTCCTAAGACAAAAGTTGAAGATTAGAAGATGGTGTGGATACGACTTGGATTAAGAATGGATGAAGTGGAAGGATAGATTAGGGATGTTTGAAGACAAGTGGAATAGATGATGTGATTGATTTGTATGATATAGGATATATGGATTGAATTAGAACATAGAAAGCAATTGTGCAATGTGCATGTCCAAAAATATTTCCATGGGTCTCAACACAATTGAAGACACATCAAGCACACATTACCTAAGGTCAAAAAGGAAGTGTTCCAACCTTTTCCCACAAATTGATTCTCTTAGCCCCACAATTAAGTGCTTGAATGACCTTTCCTAAGACTATGCAAGTTATGGATCAATTGGAAGAGATAAATGCTCGCAACACATGTTTTTCCACATTGCCACATTCAAGCTTTAGCATCTAAGGTAACACATATGGTGAGTATCTTGGGGTGATCCGGGTAAGTCCAATTGGATCAATCCTTGCACAAATGAAGTCGCATAGTTAAATTGGTTGTCTTTTAAGTCCTTAGGTGTCTATTAAGGTCCCCCATTCATGACTATCCCTTATAGTTCCACAAGCAGAATTGAGGCCTATAACCCTACAAGAACCCAAAATGTATAGTCTCGCAAGCAATATTTACACCTCTCGTCCCTACATAAGTTGAATGTACTTCCCTTGTAAACAAACACCTAGTCAAATATAGTCTTTCTTAGTAAGATTTAGACAACTAGGCCTTACAAATGAAGAAGCATTAGAAGTAGAAATAGCCATGTCTTCCCTCTCTTTAGATTGAAGGAAGATTTTGATTATAGTGGGGTGGAGTAGCCAAGTTTTCTTGTTCTCCACTTGGGTCGTTCCCAAAAGATTACTCTCTTGGCATGCCCTCTAAAGGTAAATGCAAGAAAAGTGAGATGGATAGCTAATGGAGGTCAATATTTCTGATTTTCCATAAGGAAAAGAGCATAGTCTCCTACTCCATAGTTTCTACCAAACACATCAAGCACATGTTCATTTACCCAAGATTCTTTTCTAATGACCAAATTAAGTAGGTCTAGATTTATGATTTCCCCTTAAAGAGGAAAGAGCATACTCTCCTACTACCCAATTAAATCACAAGAAATGAACCTTATTAATTAAACTAGGTGCCTATAAAAATCAACTTAAAGTAGACACAATGTTTTCTTGAACCTCCAACGCAACCTACAAAACCAATGAATTAGTAGTCTCAAATCTTTTCAAGATCTTCAAACAACCTCCTATAGAACAAATTGATTAGTAGTCTCAGAATATTTTAATCTTGATAAAAAAATATGCAAAACCATTGTTAGAAGACATAAAATATCAAATATTTGAAAGAAAACTTAACCATGCATTGAACTAAGTGCAAATAAATTGCAAATAAAGTGCAAACTCATCACAATTTTTTTTTTGCATTTGACCTAATCAACAAGATATAATTTTTTTATATGATTTTGGCCACAAAAATAGAAATGCAAAATAGATACCCCTACTAAAAAATTGAGAGCTTTTCAAAAATATAATTTTTTTGGAAAAATTCCTTAATTTGTGCCCTAGAGACCTAATTTATTGATGCAGGAGCATCCTAGGGTAGTTGGAAATCCTGCATGGTGGTGTATGAAGTGGTTCTGTGTTACTCAGTTGCAGCTTTGACCAAGGATCTTGGTCATTGAAGGGGATTGGTCAGTGAAGGGAACTCGGTAAACCTCTGGCACTTGGCAAAACCTGTGCTCAACGATGCTTGCGGTGCTCGGTCGATGTGCTTGCTTGGTGATGCCTAGATGGCTCAATTGTTTTATTGGTGCTCGATAGTTCTGGCTTACTGATTGGAGTTCTTGGATATTTGGTGGGCCAACTTGGTGTATTTAATGTTGGTAGCTTGTGTTGCATTCTCCTATGTGGATCTAGAGGTCGACATAGAAAATTAATTGTTTGTAAGGCTATTTGAGAGTCGATTGATGTTGCATTTAATATTTTTTTGTTTTAGAAGCTGACTTGACTTAGGAGTTAATTATTTCTTCCAACCGACTTGTGGTTGAAGAAATGCATTTAAGGAAGGTTTGGGTAGTTGTTTAGGAGTCAATAAAAGGAGGGCGATGAGACAAGAAGTGGATCTTGCGAGATCTTGAAGATTAGATTGTTTGTCTGATATTTGTAATAGTAGAGCTAGTGGTTTGCATGCTTGGAGACAAGGAGATTGCTTGGTGGCTTGCGAGCTCAAGTTTAGATATGCCTTAGTGTTTCCACTAGTTTTTGATGTGCCTCATAATTGAACTAGCTAGGAGATTATGGAATTACTGTTGTAATTGATTGTATTTGGCCCTAACCCGGAAGGCCTTACAACCGGGCATGTTGAATGAAATTCTATTTGAGCATTATCTTGTTGTGTTTTCACTGTATTGTTGTTGCTGGTGTAGGCTTGGACTGTCCAATTTGGGATATCCTGGGTTGCATTGCGTCATTTATTAAAATAGACCAATTTTTAAAGATTAAATTTTGAGCCATACTAGTGCATTAAAATAAAAAACACAAAGAACATTCTATATGTAGAATTATTAGACCTTTCCAAAAATGTAAAGTTTTCTGAAAAATACGGTGATTTGCAACCAAAAATTAATTAAAAATCATAAAAAAATTTTATAACTCGTAGAAAACTGATTAGAAAAATTTGATTTTCAGAATTAGACATACTATGATGATCCCCCACCTGCAAAATAAAATTTAGACAAAAACTCCCAACCATTTGAAAGATATGATCAAATCTTTCAAAACCCCTAACGTTTTGTCTTTAAATCAACCTACACAAGGATTAGCATAGAAAAATCTTCAAAAGTGTAGATCCAATGAGGATGTGGATCCCACCAGGTATGCCAAAATATATGCAATAAAAATATGGACCTATTTGCTGCAAATGAAAAACACCAAAACACCAAACAAAATCACATTAGATGTTAGTCATTTCAAATGCAACAAAATAAGTAATTTCACTAAAACCTCTGATGAGCTAAAACAAGGGCACCTAAAGCCTCTTTTGATTTTCTCTTTGAGATTATTGTGGGTATGCTCTCCCAACACAAATGAAATGTAATACTAATGCAAAACTATGGGATGCAAGCTAGATGATGGTGAAGAGATTAAGAACAAGTATGCAGAACTTGTCCCAAGCTTCACAAATGATAAAGATTAAGATTGCTGCAAGATTGATTCAAGATAATGATAATGAAAATAAGATTAAGATCTAAGATGAATGTAATAATATCTATGATAGATGCAATAAGATTAAGAAACTATGCTAAATATTTAACAAGATCTAAATTAGAAACAAGATTAGAATGCAATGAAGAAAATAACTAGAATGATTAAGAAAGCTATAAGATGCATAAGAATTGAGAAGCATTGAGAAGAATTCATCCTTGAAGAAGATTAGAAGAAATTATTATTTTTTAAATGAGGAGAGAGGCCTCCTTGTATAAAAAAATGAAAAGAAAATTGGACGGTGGAGATTAAGAGGCAAAATAATGGATGACCAAGATTAAGACGCAAAAGGGAAGTCGCTAAGATTAAGAGACAAAAGGATATTAGATAGGGTTTGGAAAAGGTGAAGTGACAAAAGATGCAAAAGTCAAACTTCATTTTTAGAGGGAAAGAGAAATTTAAAATGATTGGTGGAGAAAAAAGATGGAGAGGTGACTACCTTAGAAAAGGTGATTGTGGACATGATTAGAGGTAATCCACCTTTTAATTAAGATTAGAGGAATATTAGAAAAAGCTAAGCATAGGAAAAAGGGAAAATGAATTAAATTAAAATAAATTTAATTTAATCATGGTTTAGAAGAACTTTAGGCTAGTGGTGGAATAGAATAAATAAAATTTATTTTATAAAGGAAAATGGAAGGATAATATATTAAATTAAATTTAATATATTATAGTATTTAAATAAAATTTAAATACAAAGGGAAAATTAATTTATTTAATTAAAGAAAATTTAATTAAATAAATAGAAGAATATAACAATTATAGTCAATTAATAAAATTAACCATAATGTTAAGGGCAAATATTAATAAAAATTAACATTAGTGTGAAAGGACAATTTTAGATGTCTACAATATCATCAAAAAATGTGGATATGTTAGTGAATTAAATTTGGTTCCACTAGATGTTACAAACACAAATGATGAAGTTGAGGATGAAAGCTTTGACGACATTCCATTGATTTCTATTGATTATGACCATATTTCAGGTTTGATCAAAATTGGTACGTGTGTGTGTGTGTGTGTGTGTGTCTATATATATATATATATATAAAGGATTCATAAACTCAATTCATAAATAAAGTTCATTTAATTTATATTTACAGACCTCAAATTAAAAGTTCACTTTGTCCAGGACATATTTTTGCAGTAGTAGCAGAGTCTAGAAATGTGGAAGGTGTTAGTTACTATTTATTATGTTGCAGCAAGGAGAGGATGAAGCTAACAAATAATGAAACAAGTGATGAAATTGTGTTTCCCACAAGTTAGTAGTGTATTTATGTTTCACCTATTAAACTTGAGTGAGGTCCAACTTGCGATGAAATTATATGTTTGTTTATACGGTTAATTTCACATCTATATATATAATTGTTGAACTTGTCTGTGCAAGTTCAATTGTTGTGCAAGGAACATATTTTAAGAAAATCAAAATACTTAAACATGGGACTCATTTTATTGATGATCAACCTAACAACAAGGTTTATAAGTATAGCCATCTTGTAATTGCCACTATCCTATTTCTTCATCCAGTGACAGGACATGACATTCGTAAGTGGAGACTTGATACTGATGACCATGAGAGAATATTAAATGTTATTCGAGATAGAGATGAACCACTTGATGTGGACTAAATCACACATGAAATATGATTTGTACTAAATTTTTCATGGGCGAGACCGAAGGTTTTGTTAGCTCCATTCTTTCCTATTGGTGCCCATAGTGAATGGAGCAATTTTTAAAAATTTATAATATATCTAAAAAATGTCTTACTTGGATGTGGTTTATTACTTATCTACCTGAATATGAATGTGTATTGAATGCATGTTTCAATTTAGTTTATTAAATTATATCTAAGTTGATTAATTAGGTCATGTGTACATTGAAATATGAATGTGTACATTGAATTTGCATGTTGCAACTTACTTAATTAGGATACTTTATTTTTATAGTTGATTACATTAGGACACGTGTTTTAAATATAAAATCTAGAAAGTACATCAACATTACATTAAAAGTATGTGCATATTATTGAATGTACAAATATAAGTAATATGATCAAACATAGGTCTCAATTATATATAGCACATGTCATTTACATCATTCATAGTTCATAAACATGTAATCGAACATCATTCATAGAATCAAACATGTATAGATTAAAAACACATAGATCAAGAACTTGTATGTAAACACATGTATATATATTTAACATATAATTCATATATAATCCAACATGTACACATGTATAAATTAAACACATGTAATCTATTGAAAGTATTGAATTACATTTCTATACTAAAAACACATAGATTGAATACTTGTATAAAAATCACATGTTCATGTAGAATCAAATGTGTACATATAAATTAAAAACATAGATTGAAAGTATGTAAGTTCATCACACATGCACACATATAGAGTGAAAGTATATAACATACAAGAAACATCAGCCATAGATCAAATACTATAAACATGAAACATATGGACCAATCACATGCCAAACATTTTATCAAAAGGGCCTACAAATCAAATAATATCAAAGTGTACAATATATATGTCAATTGACTCTAGAGTCTAGAAATGAAATGTAACATTGAAAACATGAATATATGTAATATGTCTAGATCAAATATGTAATATGTAATATGTCTAGATCAAATATGAAAGTGCCTAGGACTCATCATGCTGACTCCTCACTAAGTGGTCAGACCGAGAGTGACTATCATGTTGTCAAGGATGTGCAGATCTCTACAGAGAAAGAGATATAAATTAATATATAAATGTACACATCTTTTTAAGTTTGATAAAATATTACAAGAAAACATGTTGTAAAGTGTGTAAACACATAGTACATGTACACACACCAATAAATTAAAAACTTACCTGTCCACTACTGATGTCATCATCAAGTGAGTTCCGACGATGTACACGATCAGTGCTCAAAGGAGTAACAAGAGGCATATCCTAGTAGAGAAAAAATATATGATATATATATATATATATATATATATATATATATATATATATATATATATATGTATATATATATATATATGTACACATATATATATATATATATGTATATATATATATATATGTACATATATATATATATATATGTATATATATATATATGTACATATATATATATATATAGATATATATATATCTATAGATATATATATATATGTACATATATATATATATATGTACACACACACACACACACACACACACACACACACACATATATATATATATATATATATATATATATATATATATATGTACATATATATATATATATCATGTATTAAAATTTTTAAAATTTCAAAAAAAGTAAATTTACATGCTAGATGAAATATTGCAAATAAATAAGTTAAATTGTAACATTAAATATATAATCTAATTTATACCTGTGTAGATGGTGGCACCTGATAGGACTCAGACTCCTTAGCCTCGATCCTATCAACCAAGATATCAAGATTTTGCTTCGTCTGGTCCAAGCTCAACTCTGCATCTGCAACAAGAGTAGACCACACTCATCTCTCTAATGATGAATACAACAAACTATCCAAATGAGATGGCATGGAAGCCGTATCATCATGTGTTAGCAAATCTAGGTAACCCATAGTGGTCATGTTGAAGTCAACATCGTCAAGGCCAACATCAGAGAACTGGTGCCCTGCACTGAAAGAAGGGTCCTTATGTTGTACCTCTCCTTATGTAGCAAAAGAGTGGTCAATAGGTGGATCCTCACAAGCACTGCCACTATGGCCACGGTCTACATGAGAAGGATGTGGCTGAGTGTATCTGACAATACCTACACAAGCTCCACCATCTGATATGGGGATATCATGCTCTGCTGTTATAAATGCATATGCATCCAACATATCCTCAGCCAAACTAGTCAATGTGACTCGTGTCATCTCTCTTGTAAGTCCCTCTAGGATAGAAAGTGAAGGTATGCCCGCTGCACTATACATGTCATGTGCGGTCTTGCTATATGATGCTCCACCTGATGATCTAGAGTGTCATTGAGACATCAAGTACTGACCAACCCGATCATTAGATATGGATGCAACAGCTACTGCAATGTCCCCACACTATCAATCGCACCTCAAAGATGGGTGCTACGAATAACATCATCTACAACAAGACCCAATGAAGGAGCTATAGTAGGTGCCCTCTGACCAACAATGGCCATGTGTACTAGCTTTTGGCGATAAGCTCAACAAAAAGAATCTCCATCAGCAAGTCTGTCACACCCCTGTCCTAGATGTGCAAGAAAATCGGTGTAATTAACGATCCCCCCTAAATGAACCTCAACAAAAATTTGTTGTGCAAAGTACAATGAAATCTGGTTGTTATTTAGATAATGACCATGAGAAGCTAGAAATCGTGGGTATATCAATGCTGATATAGCAGCAACCTGACACTTGGTAACTTGATATCCCTTCACACATTGTAAGTCTGCATAAGATGGAAAAACTTCCTTTTTCAGGGTTTCTTTAGGCACTAAAGCCTGTACCTCCCTAAAAGAAAGATCAGAGCCAACCTCTTGTCTCTTCCTCTCAAGTATGGCCTCTATAACATCTGGGGCATAGAGAGTGGTACCATGAATTTCATCTCTAACACTAATCAAGATAGTAAGTATGGATTGACATGTGCTCATATATCTACACTAGAGCTAGTCAGATTATTTATGGAATCTTGCAACCATTCAATTTCTCTATTAGTGTGTGCAAATAGTTCCTTAGGGGGAATCGGTGCATCTACCATGTTATGTGTAATAATATGTCTGATAAATCTATATATGTATACCTGAAAGATTTTATTTACTATCAAATGAAGTCTACATATATGTTTTCCTAATTTAATTGAAAATAAAATGAAAATACACATTTCAATACATTATTTCAAAGTAAAATCAATTACATAAATTATATTTAAATGTAAATAAACATGCACTACATACACACACACACACACACACACACACACACACACATGCATATATATATACATGTGCACATACATACATGCACACGTATATATACATATACATATATACATACATGTGAAAATTTAAAGTACATACAAATACATATATATACATACATATGTACATATATATGCCATGTACATATGCATGTGTATATGTACATACACATACATACACATGTACATATATGTGATACATGTATGCATGCATGTATATATACACACACACACACACACACACACACACACACACGTGTATGTATATGTACATACACGTACATATATATATGTATGTGTATGTACATATACATTTGTACATACATGTCATATATATGTATGTGTATATGTGACATGTATATATATATATATATGTATATATATACATACATGTACATATATATGACATGTATGTATATGTATATGTACATATACTTACATATATATACATACACATGTACATATATATATATATATATATATATATATATATATATATATATATATATATGACATACATGCATGTACATGTGTATATGTACATACATGTATACATATATATACATACACATGTACATATATATGACACATGTATGTACATGTATATATGCACATACACGTGTACATATATATGACATGTATGTACATGTATATGTACATACACATGTACATATATACATACTATTATACACTAAGTTTGCACCCTTGTTTCAAGCTCTCGTAGTCTTGATAACTTAGTATAACATGGGAATCATCTCCAGGTTGTGGGACCTATACTAACTGAGATGAGACCTCTAGGTTCTAGGTTGGTTCCTCTTGGATAATCACCTTAATTTGCTTTTTGACAGGAAAAGTAAAACTTTTGAGGGAAAGGGATAGAAGGAATGCTTGGAAAGGGAAATGACTGAAAGCAAACTACCTACTAGGTGATGCACTGAAATTAGGGTTTGGATCTCAGTATAGAGGATGAAAATAATGGACAACTCAGGTCTAGGAGATCACAACTCACTAAATAGGCTTGCATAAGTATTTCATAAAAGGGTCTGTAGTAGAAAGAGGCTATTTAGGGAAAGAAATGATTTCATAAACAATAGCATTCCTAAGAGATTTAGACACAATTTATGACCTGCAAACAAACATTCACTTCTGCAACTCGGTATAGGAATGAGATAGATAGTCAGGGGGTTGAGGTATACCCACAAGAGCATTCAAATCAAATCACCCACAATAATACACAAAATTGCAAAAAGAGAGAGGGATCAGGAACCCTAATATACCACCAAAAACATCATATACTTTGATTCAATAAGAGATAATTTAGACAAGGAAGCATAGGGACATGAAGGATTGTCACAAAATACCTCTGCAATATCTAAATCATCAATGAAAGATTTACAACTGTATAAGCTAGAGGGTAGAAATGATACCACAGATGACCCTTAAGAAAAGTGAAATTCTTTTACAATTGTCCAACTCTGAGCACTAAGGCTCCAAAAATACAATATATACATCTCCCCTAAACAAGCGGAGGCAAAACCTAACTAGGGTTACAGATTAAACAATGATATCAAACCCTAGGGTACTGATCACCTATTATGAAAATCTCTGAGAACACCGGTGATCAAATCATATCTTTCTTTGCGTGTTGATCCTTCTGAACTGAAAACACCTGTAGACACAATAACCTCGACTTACCAACCCACCTACAACTCCACTAAGCCATGAAGGCTCACAATCTGATCATATTTCCCTGGGTAACAGTATCGTTCAAAAGGTGGCACCAACTCTTTCTAGCGTCTCCTAGCGTGAAACACGGCACAGTACCCTGCAACGCTAGCCAACAGTCATCTCCATCAACTTCCCCACCCACAAATGTCCTAAGAATTAAATTCCTGAGCTACTCGACATCGTGCATGGCTGAAAGAATGCAAAACCCTAGCAAAACCAGCAGAGATCATTTGAATTTTTGAAATATAATAGATAGCGGAAAAATTAAAACACCACCGTCAATTAGAAACTCCTCCCGACAGATGAACGGCCGTGATACACATGAAAAATAGCCAAAAACCCATCTCTGACAAGTCAAACGCCACCTGGAAGTCAGGAACCAATGAAACGTGAGCAAATCATCACACCTGGCAGACTTGGACCCACGACCTGCAGAAAGAGCATCAGACGGTTGTCGCTATATCGTGATGCTAAAAGTCGAGCATCTTGGATTCCCGATATAACGACAACCGCAAGATCAAACCAGACATTAAGCTCTTTAGAAATCCCTGACCCCACGGACCCACTGACAACCACCACGTAGCATACCAACCAGCCAATCAAATGCTACCAAACGGATCCACGTCGCATTCTTTCTGACATCGGACCCATTGTCTTCCAAGATTCTGATCCAATGACAGGCGCATGATCTCATAGGGTCAGAAGATTCTATGAGATCATACGACCACCATAGATCTTAGCTTTTCTAACTCATCCGTAGACCCTCTGACATGGTCTCACAATTCTTTTCCTTGCTATCGTCTGACCGACCAATGAAGAATGAGCACGTTAGAGACTGAGGACCCACCTGACAAAGCCCAGAGATAAAGTAAGATCAACGGCGGGCACATGATCTCATGTCTTAGAAAAGCTCCTTTAGATCATGCGCCAATCGTTAGATCAACATCGACTGACAACCTGTCGAGCCCGCGTTGACATGGCACCACATCACCAACCCTGACCAATCAGGGTTCTTACACCTCAGCAATATCTGACAACGGACCCACCTGACAGAACCCTGGCAACAAGCAAGATCAACAGTTGTCGCATGATCACAAGGAATATTCTGGGCCCTTGCGATCATGCAACCACCGTTGGATTGAAAGGAAAGGCAGTCCGTTGGGCCCCTGCTGACTTGTCTCCACATCACTGCCAACTGACCAATGAAAAGCTTCCACATAGGACGATGTGGCAATGGACCCACTTAGCAAATGAAGTGCTGCACAAAAGGGAAGATCGACGGCTATCGCAAAA
Source organism: Chamaecyparis obtusa (assembly GCA_027943335.1). Classification (NCBI taxonomy): domain Eukaryota; kingdom Viridiplantae; phylum Streptophyta; class Pinopsida; order Cupressales; family Cupressaceae; genus Chamaecyparis; species Chamaecyparis obtusa. The sequence continues at coordinate 1,673,042 of BSBK01003116.1, read as the reverse complement.
TTGCAAGTGTCAGAAAAACCCTTCGCGAATTCACGACAACCGTCGGATCTTCTTGACTAGGACCCCACTAAAGTGACTGCTAAAAGACTTAGCGATTATGTGACTGAGGAAAGGTTAGCTGTTTCACTGGGTCGCGGGATGTTAAGACTTAACCGCCAAACATTTGGTGACTAAGAGAACCACTATAGTCATTGAATTGCTGAATAAAAGAGGTAACCATCGGAGAACTTAGAGAACCTGCGACCAACCAATGAGAATAAAGCGCACATGGGTATTGGAGGGCTTAAGTGGCCGAGATAAAGTAACATGAAAATAGAAACTGGCTTAGGGTTTTTTTAGGGTTTTGGCCTATAACGGCTAGTTTTATGAAATTTTAAGGGTTTTTTCACCTAGCCAGAGACCTAGAAACCATTGCAGAGGCTAGAGGAAAAAGAGTAGAGCCATGAAATTTCCAGGGATGTTTGGTAGGGTAAAAACAGAGACCTTGGGATGGATTTTAGCCAAATTTGTATGCACATGAAAATTGGGGTAACACATACATACACATGTACATCTATATGACATGTATGTACATGTGCATACATGTCATATATATGTATGTGTATATGTGATATGTATACATGTATATATATACATACATGTATACATGTATATACACACATACATGTATATATGTACACACATATATACATGTATATACACACATATACATGCATATACACACACACACATATACATATACATATATGTATATATATGTATATATATATATATACATGTATGCATATACATATACATGCATATACGTGTATACATGCATGTATATATATACACACATACATATACATACCATATATACATATACATGTATATACAGATACACACACACATAGATATATATATATATATATATATATATATATATATATATATATATATATATATATATATATATATATATATATATATATGTATATATATATATATATGTATATATCTATATATATATATATGTATATATATATGTATATATATATATATGTATATATATATGTATATATATATATATGTATATATATATATATGTATATATATATATGTGTGTGTGTGTATATATATATATGTGTGTATATATATATATGTGTATATATATATATGTGTATATATATATATATGTATATGTATGTATATATATATGTGTGTATATATATATATGTGTGTGTATATATATATGTGTGTGTATATATACACACACACACATGTATATATACATATATATACATGTATATATACATACATATACATGCATATATACATGTATATATACTGAATATATATATTAGAAATAATAAATAATGCAAATAAAAATAAAAATATCTCAGAAAATGATGGTCGACAATTGGAAGCCCCACAACTTTCAACCCCGTCGAAACTATGAAAGTGACAGTTTTGGTGGGGTTAAAAACCACACCAAAACTTTAACTCCTAACTTTCGATCGAAAGTAAGGAAGCTACTTTTGATCGAAAGTAGAGAAGTACTTTCTATCGAAAGTAACTTCCGATCAAAAGTACAAAATTTCTGTACTTTTGATCGGAAGTTACTTACTTCTGATCGAAAGTTTATGTTAGTTGCGATCGAAACTAGGGTGGGTAGATTTCATGGATCACACTTTTCGGGATGAATTCATTCCTTCGAAAAAGTGTAACCCACTATTGTGGGTTCACCCATTATTATATTTTTGGTTCTCTTTTGATCCCTAGTCTATTCTATATTTACATCTTACATGTAATTTTTTCCATATAATTTAATTATGGTGGCCTTATCAACCTCTTGATCAATTATAATAATAATAATGTATTTTTAGTGATGCCATCTTCTTTATGCAAGATGGTATGCTATGAATATAGTTGAACAAACATTATTTTTATCTACATCAAAGAAAAATTAGTTTATTTGCTACTAAATTTTATAAAATAAATATTAGTAGAGGTGATATAATTAATGCATATGTAATCTAGTCTATAGTAATTATAAATAACTTGCACATATTATTGTTGTCATCTTTATACAATTTTCTTTTATAATAAGACTTGTTTAATTTTATAAATGATTTAACTTCTAATAGTTTTCAATATTGTTTAGTTTGTTATGAATACATAATAAAAAATAATAATTATTTATGAATAATATGTATATATTATAATTGTCATTCTTCAAAAAATATTAGTATATTATTATTAAATCATAATCAATATCATTCATCACAACCTTCACAACTACTTATTCTATTACAATTCTTATTTAAATAACATGAAAATAGACAATCTCAACTCTTCTTAATTAAAGATCTACTAATACAAATACACCATAAACTAATGTCCTTGTATGATACAAACTTATTTTTAACCACATTCAATATGATAAATGTATAGATATTATAAATGTCATTTCAAAGGTTGTTGAAATATAAAGACAAGATAGTAATACTAATACAAATATATCATAAACTAATGTTCTCCTATGATACACACTTATTTTTAGCCACATTGAACATGATAAATGTATAGATATTATAAATGTCAATTTTGAAGGTTGTTGAAATATAAAGACAAGATAGTAAGTCTATTATGGTTGAACGAGAAGCAATTTAGGTCCACAAAGTTGATACCAACCAAGCATAGAAAAACTATTGACAAATGTTGTAGGTGGTCCATCCAAAATGTAAAGCAATTTAGGTTCACCTCTTTATGATTGCTACCTATTAAATTTAAAATCCAACGTTGGTAGAAAGATACAACGAATATAGGTTAGTGTAGTGGGTGGAGTTATATTGTCAAAGATATTCCTAAAGTAGTTCATACGAAAGTCTAGATGCCTTTTTCTTTTCAAGTGTTTTCTTACACTTTTAAAAACACAAGTTGTGATTCGTGAATGCCTTAGTATTCAAACAAAAATCATAAAAAACAAGGATTTTGTCAACTAATCCTTACGTAAGGAAGTTGGTTTGATTTGATTGTAAAAAAGGTTTTTTGGATTTCATTGTCTTGGGAATGTCACCATTTTAGTCTATGTTTTTATTTGGGCGGTTTGGCATGCTCAAATATAATATTTAACTATTGCTGAGCATTAAATTTTGAATGCAAATGTAAGTCATACCACGAAGACTACATCCAATTAAACATATCATATTTGGAAGTTTAAATGTACACCAAATTAAATATTTCTTTTGACACTATTGATAGTAGTTTCTTAAATGACAAAAATTCTTTTGAAATTTGGACATTTAATTTAATTTATGACACATCAAAGGTTTTATGTGTTTACTAAGCATAGGGTAGACTTTAAAAAAAATAAAAAATAAATGCTTTAATTTTATAAAATTGTGTGAGAATGAAATATAATTAAGTAAATGTAAATGTTTGTATGGAAATTGGTCTGTGAGTAGTAGGTGTTTTGGCTATGTGACCTTTCTAAAAATAATTTATTTTTAATTGTTATTTTGTTTATTTTTATTTTAATTGTTAAAAATTGAAGTGGGTGTAAACATCAATCTGCATTGTAATTGAATGATAATGTATTTATGTATAGATTTTTTTTAATATATTTTTGAAATAAAGTAAAAGGTATTTTTGAAACATTTAAGTTATGTGATTAATTTTAAATTTGTATTTGAATTTAGAACTAAAGTAAAAAAAATAAAAATAAAAATACATTTTTATTTTAGATAGAAGAAAAGTAATTTGATTGTAATAAGGATTTATTATCTAAATTTGAGATTAAATATAGAAACAAGATTTGGATAATTGATCTATGTGACATCAAAAGAATAAGTATGTTTTCCTTAATGCATGTAATGTGATATGATTAATTGATGTTTTGTGATATCTAAAATGATATAGTGATGCCCAAGCATAAAATATTTGTTTTCATAATTTTCTCTATTTTGCAAGTATTTTTTGGTCTTCATAGTTGAAATCTAGGTGAGTTTTTGTCGCTTCTATGTTAATGTTGTTGTTAATAAAGCCCTCTCTAATTTCATTACCTTGCAATCCAATTTGTGTAAATAAACTCAAGTGTTGGTATATGAAAATGCTATGATCTTTTCCTAGAAATGTTCTAAAATGGGACATTTGACATCTAATTATAAGGCTTCCCCACAGAAACCCCTGAAATAGGAGATTTGCATTTCCCCTACAAAGGACACATCATGATTAACAAATCTTGTGGGGAAGGTTCTGAGGATGATAGCGATGAGTAACATTCACTTAAGGGTTACTAAAGATGATGGAAACCCCAATAAATCAATGTAGAGAGAGGAATCTATTAAAACTCCAAAAATGGAAGCTTTGATAGAGGAAGGGTAAATCCCCCATCCTACTACCCCAAGCACCTATAAGGTGTTAGGAAAGGTCCCTATGCCCACCACTCTTGGTAATTTTAAGACTAGGGAAAAATGTAGATAACCTAAACCCCCTCACACAGATTCCACAACCCTTTCCCCTATTTAATGTTATCCTATGAATCATAATTAACCATGACCATATTTCTATTTTTAGCAAACCAAGTTTCCAATTTGTTTGATCTAGGGAGGGTACTATGCTCCTCCTTCACTTCATCCTCCTTTTTTTTTCTTACCTCATGCACAAGGAACATAGTTTTCTTGGTGTGGGTGAGGTATTTTTACCTTTTCTCTTGAGGGTAGACAACATGGGGTTTATTTCTTATACGAAAGCATCAGGAGAAGGAGTATCAGGGTTTAAAATATTCAAGGTGTCAAGGAAGGAGAAAATTTTAAGGGGCCCCGAGTGCTTAATACCCTTCTTTTTTCTTTGGCCTAACATATCAATGATGCTAGCAAAGGGGGACTCTGAAATAGTGGAATCATAGACAAAAATTGGTTTGGTAGGGAAGAGGGCCAAATAGAAGTGATAAATCCTAAAAATAAGACAATGATGCAATGAAAGTATTTTTTGACCTTGAGAATGGGCACTTTCCTTAGCATCAAACACAAAAATCTCCAATGAATTTAACACGAAAAAAGGAAATGAGATAATTTCATGATTCCTAAAAGGATTAAGGAGAGGCATGTGGTATAGGTAATAAACTTTAAATCTCCCTTCTAGAGTAAAATATTTCATGAGCATCATAAAACCATGGTCCTAAGGTGATGGAAGTTTATCTCTATCACATCCTCCTTGGATTTTGGATGGAGCCTCACTACCTTTAAAAAACCTATTCAAGATGTTGATATCAACTACCCATATAGTTTTTTTCCATTTCCTTTCATAATTGGAAATCTCAGTAGCCTTAACAATTAACTCTTCATTGCTCTCAAAGGAAACACCCCCAACCAAAACTCTCTTGTTCTTCTAGGAGCTAGTAAATTGGATAGATAGGCCCTCAAATTACTTTATGGACTCAATAAAGTTAGCAACCCCTCTCCTTGCAAATATGCCACATCGTGAGGTCATTCTTGAAATTGTTTAGCTTTCTAGGCTTGATGCAGATATGATCTTCCCCCATCACTATAATAGAGTGCACAAGGAAGTCAACATTGAGAAGAAAAATGTAACCCTTCATACGGTCAGGGAAACTAGTTTTCACATAGTGATTTAAAGGAAATAAAAATGCTCATCCTTCCAGTCGAGTAGTATCATTAAGCCATCCTCCAAAGGAAGTATGGTCACACAAGCTACAATTTCCCACAAGAAGAGGTATTTTAAAAATATACTGCAATAGGTACTGACCATTATGAAAGAGGCAATGATAAATGCTAATGTGACCAATTGTAATGCTTGTATAATGTCATCTCATAATTTTTAGGTACTTCTTCCGGTTATTGTAATTATCATGATTACCTAGGGGCCACCTACGCTAAGTGTTATGCCCAAATAACTAAGTAATATCCTATTGGGTGAGGCTTTTGTCTAATCCAACACCATCATGCCATGTCATCAACCTCATTAAATTCAAAATATTTTCACTAACCCCACACTCTTGCTTAGTATAGTACAAGTTAGGGTTATGGAAAATCCAAAACCATATAGTATAAAGAAGGAGGCACCGCCTCCATTACAAGATGTTACATGTCATCCTCATCAGAAGTTGAGCACTCTCCATCCTAGAGATTTTGAATATCATCTATAAGAGAAAGAAGGTGTTTCTAGCATCTCAACCCTTACAATTCATAACCATTAGCAACAAGAGAGTCTTCTACCACATTTCCTTCCCTATAAACATGGTTAATGAAAAAGTAGTTAATGCCCTGTAAGAGCCTATGGACATCACCTAGAATATCCTCAATAGACTAGTTGGTCTTAGATAATCCTTTGATAACATTAATGATTAGCTTAGAATCCCTTTCAATTGAAACAATTTTGATACTAATGGAGAGCACAATCTTGAGTCCCCAGAGAAGACCCATTGTGCTTGCTTGGTTGTTTGTGTGTTTTGGTAATGCACCACTATAGGCTGCCACACACTTCCTAGTTTCTATTCTGATTACCCATCCTATAGTAGCCAAACCCTAAGAATTCTTCGTAGAACCATCAAAGTTGAGTTTGTGCCAGCGAGGCATAAGAGGGATCCATTTTTTCTTTTATCTTTTTAGAGGAACAAAAATTTCCAAAAGAGTATAGGAGACTCCAATTCGTAGAAATTTTGTGATCCAAAAAAGCAGGGGGTTGGGGGGGGGCAATGCCACCTAGTGATAATTAAGTTTTCAAGTAGAAATTTGTGGAACATACGAAAATCAAAATTAGGCAAGCATTCCACACGACCAAATATTGTGTTGTCTCTTTCCTTCCAAATTTTCCAACTCAGGTGCAAGGGAACTTGTCACCAAAGTTGTCTAATGAGGGGATTGAAGGAGGTCCCCTCCCAATTAAAAGAAAGTTGTCAAAAATCTAAGTTCATTACCCAATCAGTTTGAAGAAAATGTAGAAATTTTTTCCACAAGTTGTGTGTGAATGGGAAGGGTATGAGAAAATGATCAATAGATTCTTCATCCTATTTGCAAAGGGCACAGTGATTTGGAAGAAGAAAACCACATTTAGAGAGGTTGTCTTGGGAAATGATTTTATTATTTATGGACATCCATCAGAATAGGTTAAACCTAGGGATAATCTTAGAATTCTAGACTTTTTTCCATAGTTTATCACCATAATATTCATGGAGGATTATGAGATACACAAACATGATTGTAAATTCACCATTGGCATTCCTTTTCCAAACAATACTATCTTCTCTTGGGAAAATTAGGATTTTTTATTCTCACCTCCTTTAGTCTTCTTTGTAAATCCAATGCAAGAGGCATCAATTGATGAGAGCCTTGGGATCACATTACAATATCATTCTATGACCTAGACTAATCCATGTAGTCCCCTGCAGGAACACCAAAGAACCATTTATCCACTCCACAAAGATCATGGTAGGTATGTTAAGAGGAAAGTGAGGTGTCATCCATCAAAACATCATCCTAGAAGTGAATCATCTGACCATTGCCAATACACCATTTTAATCCTTTTAGAAGCATGTTCCTACAATTAAGGATTTTGTTCCATATCCTGGACCCGTTGGGAAGTCCCCAAGTATTAAGGAAGTAGGTGACTTTTCCTTGTTCATATATTTTGTAGACATGATGTCACACCAATTGGCATTATTTTTGGTAAGGTTCCAACCAACCTTTGCAAGAAGAGCCTTGTTAAGGTGGAATTTTTTTCTAATTCCTAGTCCTCCCATTTTCTTCAGACAACAAACAAGGTCCCAATTGACCAAATCCATCCTCTTCTTATCCTCCATCCTTGACCAAAGTAAGTTTTTATGGATTATGCCAAGCTTTTAAACAATAAAATTAGAGACCTCAAAGATAGAAAATGAAATAGACAAGAATATTTTGAAGGGAGTGCTTTAACAGTTGCAATTTTACAACATTACTTAGGAGTTTTCCCTTCCATCCAGCCAATTTTTGTTGCATTCTCTCAAGTATTGAGTTCAAAAAAGAATTGTAAATGTCTATAATTGAGAGTGGAAATCCAAGATAATTATCAAGTAGATTACCACCATGACTACCAATAATATTTCTTATTTTGTTCTAGAGATTATCAAGGGTGTTGAAGAAATATATCTTTCTTCTGGAACAATTGATATTTTTCCCCAACACAAAGGTGTATTGAATGAGGAATCATTTCCAAAATCTCACTTCAAGTGCTAAAGCAATACCAAAAAGTATTGTGTTGTCAACAATTTTTTGTAGGAAGACCATAGGTAGGGTAGAAGCAAGACACACCCCAAGAAGTTTATTCTCATTAATCATTCACAAGAAATTCCTCCCTATTAATTTTACTAGAAAGATAAATAGGTATTGGGGATAAATGATCACACTGTCAAACATCTCTAGCAACATTGAAAAAACCCTTAGGAACACCATTGACAAGGACAAAATAACAGATAATGGTCACACACTCCTTGATTAGGGTAATCACCCTCCTATCAAAGCTAAACCTTTTCAAAAATTTGAAAAGAAACTCCCATTTGACTCTATCATACACTTTGGATATGTCCAATTTGAGTTTCATCCTCAGAAGCTAACACTTCTCCATAGAGTTGAAAACTTGAGGGTAGTAATGGTTGTTAAGTAGGAGATATTTTCCATAGCAAGTCAAATTGTGATATTGCTATCAGGATTTAACTGTGTAGTTTTTTGAGTCAAACTCATTGACCCATGATTCATGAGTAGTGGTTCACCAAACCCATATCTCATGAGAATGAAATGGAACACTTAGCACTCATTGGATCTAGGTGATGCTCACAGAGGTGAAGCACCGGGACTTCCCGGGAGGTCACCCATCCTAGTACTACTCCAGCTCGAGCGCACTTAACTATAAAGTTTCCTCCATGGGATGGGTGACCTCCCGGGAAGTCCCGGTGCTTCACCTCTGTGAATAATGGTTGTGTCGAGAATTTTCCTCCAAGGGACAAAACCTTGTTGGTTTCCATTTATAAGATTGTCAAGTATTGATTTTATTCTATTAACTAAGACTTTAGAAAATACTTTATAGATCGTATTACAAAGGCTTATCATCCTAAAATCATGAAGAGAGAATGGATTCTAAATTTTGGGGATTAAAGAAATGAAAGAGAAATTTAACTCTTTATAGATTTTTCTCATTCTGTAGAAATGTTGAGTAGAAACAATCACCTCTAGGACCACACTATCCTACAATTTTTAAAAAATAGCTTGAGGGAAAACATTTGGGCATAGATCCTTGAAATCTCCCATCGAGAAGGTGGCACTCCTCACTTCTTCCATAGTAATCGAGGCCATGAGATATGCATTTTCAACCCCATTAATAGCCCTTGGGAGGAAATCCAAAGTTTATTCTTCCAAAGAGTAGTCAACAATATAACCATCATCCCTTAAGGCTCTACGAAAGTAATCTGAGTCTAGGAGACCTAATTTGGCATCCTCCCTTATGATTTTAATATGTTAATCTTTGAAGCTAAAGATGGTATTCCTTTTTTATGCATGTTACCTGAGTAATGAAAGAAGGTTGAGTTTCTGTCCCCTTCTTTCAACCATTTTATTCTAGATCTTTTCTTCCTGAGGATTTCCTCCCTATGTAGAATAAATTTCCATTTGGATCTTAGATTTTCCTCTTCGATATGTGTTTCCACTGAGAGGTCACCCCTAGCTATTTGTTCTTGAATACAGGTCAACTTCCTATGAATTTCTCTTTTTTGTTTGAAGATGTCCCCAAATGTGAACCTATCCCATCCCTTCACATTCCTTTTGACAATGCTTAGCTTTTGAGCCACACAATTCATTGGAGTCCCCATAACTAGTGATTCTTACCCTATCTTAATGAAAGAATAGAATTCATGTTGGAATTTTGATGAAGGAAATATGTGTTTTGGTTACACGAGTGTGTTGTGATGTTTTCATTGCTAAAAAATGCTCTATTTATGTCAAGAGATCAGATTTACTGATGGTGCTAGGGGATCAAATTGAAGATGCACTAGGTGTTTAGTCAATTGGTAAGGAGACAGTAAGCAAGACAAAGTCAACCAGATTTGAAAGAAAACAACTCCTCATTACAATTCCAAAAATGACCATATTTGGTAGATTTTCAGGAAAAATCATATTTTTCCATTTTTGGTAATTTTCAAAATCCATCCTACGAATCCTGATTTTTCCCAAGAAAAGCCCCCAACTAAGGTAAGATGAATTGCCAACTAACCTATGAAATCAGAAACATGATTTCAAATTTCTTACAAAAGCCAACTTTCTAAAACCTAGAAAAAAACATGAAAAGACAATTTTGGAGGCCAAGATGATATTTTTGGCTCCTGAAAAAAGGTCAAAATGACCACCAATTGAGTTGAGCTCGTCAGCAATCCAAATATTCTCCTCCTCACACAATTGCCTATAAAATTTTAGCCAAAACCCACATCCGAGTCAAAAGTTATGACCCTTAGAAGTAAATCTTGACCAAAACCCACATCCGAGTCAACAACCTTGATCCTCGGATGCTCCTGCATTAGTTAGAGAATGGTTTAAGGTGTGTGATTGTACATACATTATCTACAAAGGTATATTGGGATATATCTATGATTACATCAGTTGGTTTGAAGATTTGAGTGAGTTATTACAGATTGAAGTGGAATTGATAGTAAGAACAATGAACTGATGGATACAATTGGTCAAATTGGAGTTGCGGTCAGATATAAGTGGTCGACTGACTTATTTTCAAGATTTAATATTTTTATCTAACATCAAGGATGTTGAATTTTGATTTTTGCACACTCGATCATATGTTTAAGTTGGATTTGAGGGTTGACTTGTAAAATATTTTAGGGTTCTAGCACCGACCTATATAAATGGTTATGAAAATCACTAAGGAATAAGTTGGATGATTTTGTGATCATATGCGGTGATAGATAGAGATTTTTGAAGACAGTATAGAGATAGTAAAGTTCTTTGAGTGGTGCAATTGATCAGGAATACATTGGAATTTTCATGCATTGAGTGCAAATAGTAGGTCATTCTTCACTTGTTGATTCTAATCAATTGGAAAGCTAAATCATTTAACAGGGCCACTCCTAATAGGGTGAGAAGGATTTTTAATAGGATTTGAAGTGTAAATCCTCTAACAAGGTGAACTCTCAGAAGGAGTTTTAAATCCCTTGATAGGGTAATCTTTAATCGGACTATTGTAGTTCTTAACCGGGCTACTGATACTCTTAACTAGGTATAACCTTAGAAGGGTTGTTGTAATTGCTCCCAATCAGGCATATTTGATGGTGTACTAGTGAAATTTGTGGGCATCATCCCCACACTTGGTTTTCTCCCTCTAACAAGGGTTTCCACAGAAAAAAACTTGTGTTAAGTGTTCTATGTGTGTGTATGTTTTACTTGTTATGCTTTATTGTCATAATATTATTTGCATGTTGGTTATTGTGGAAGATAATTGTTAAAAGCATAATATTTATGATTGCAATGATTCAACCCCCTCATAGTGCCTTATTACACTAACAATTGGTATCAAAGCCTTGTGTCCTTCAAGAAGTCTAACAACTTGGGTAGATTCTTAAAGTCAAATATGGAGGGTTTGAGATACAAAAGAAAAATTGAGGAAGCTGAAAGGGTTATCAATAGACTAAAAGATTAGTTGAAGCATTCTTTGGCCAAGAGAAAATAGCTTGTTGAACAAATCAATGAGACTCAAGAGTACATTGAGAAACTATCTGAACATAGTGAATATGAGGAATCTGAAGCAACCCTAGAAGCCTTGTGTCAAGAGAATGAACAACTACACAAGGACAACAAGAATATCAAGAGGGAGTCAAAAGCATTAGCTATCAAGATGGGTCAGGAGATGGAAGCAAGGAAGCCTTGGAGGATAAGGAAAATGAAAATTTCAAGTCAGAGCAAGAGCTAGGAACCTTGCATGCACATCTTCATAAAACTAGAGAGGAACTGGTAGATCTACTTTGAAATTAGAGAAGAAGCAAGGACACAACCGCGCTAGGATTTACCTGTTAGACTAATTTTCAAGTTGGTGAATCTTATGGATCTAAGGAGATCAAGAAATAAGGAAAGTCTTCACCAAAGGTAACATAAAGGAATTTTGGTAAGAAAGCTTACAAGCCTGTATGTTTCAATTGTCATAAAGTGGGTCATACTACAAATGTTTGTAGAAGAAGGTTGGTTAATAGGCCTAACACCTTTGATGAGTATTTCTATAATTGAAATAAGTATGGACACACTACATATAATTGTAGATCCAGATCTAGTAGCTTTGATGGATATTGTTATAAATGTAACAAATATGGTCACAAAGCTGATGAACATAGGTCAAGAGTGAATAATCTGAGGCCACATGTGAACTAAAAAAGCATTTACTAAAGGAAAGGCAATTCAACATCATATGATCAATCTGTGGTAATTATGGACACATGGCTATGAGTTGAAGAATGAGGAATAAAAGAGGTAATGCTAGACCATGGAGGTCAACTAGTATGACATGTTTTTATTGTCATAAGATTGGACATTTAGCAGTGAACTAGAGGTCAATGAACCAACCGGTAAACCAATCAAGCAATTGGAAAGGGAAGAAGATTGTGAATGTAGAAGAGACCATGAAAGAGATGAACAAGACTTGGAAGAAGAAGGAATTTAGTAAGCCATCAAAGGAATCCATATCTCCATTGAGTGTGGACAATTCTTCATCAAACTAAGCCTTCATGTGGCTTAAGCAGAGCAAGTACTACTAAATCCATCTTTGGACCCCTTCTATAAGCGCACGGTAAGATATATCAACATATTAAGACACAATAAAGTCTTTTGGAGAATATTGTAAAGTTTTGCTGGATTACATGATGTTTTGATCATCGGTAATGAATTTTTGGGTCAATCGATAAAGAATTATGTTCTATCGGTAAGTGCATTTAATGCATGTGTGCTAAGATAGATAAAAAGGCTATTTTGGATTTCATTATTCACCTTGCATATTTTGAGAGGAGTTTTAGAGTGAAAGAAGTGTTTTTTACTAAGATCCAAGTGATATGAAGAGATTGTTTGTGGTGATCTGTAAGAGATAAATGATCAGGTGTCATAGTTGTTGTCATGCTTTCGACAAGAACCCTAGTTGCAAATAACTTGAGTTATTTATCTACTGTCTACATTTGTGATTGAAAGATAAAATGGCTACTCCCAAGTTGATTGATATAATTGAGACCTAGAAAAGAGTTTAAAAGAAATCCATTTAAATTGATGGAAAATGACCCAGTGGGTGCCCTAACTAGCATGCCCTATGGTGTTCTACATATTAAGGATGTTAGAGAATACATACATTGCAAGTTGGAAGATCTAGATTTTGGAGTAATCTATGAACAATACAATAAGTTGAGTGATGATAGATTAGTGCTGAAAGATGAACATAAATGCATCACAAATAAAGGTTTTCATCATGCAGTTAGTTATCCTAATGATTTTGAAGAAGATTAGATCACATATGTCCTAAGTAGAATCCATGATCAATTTATGTGGCTTGACTGACCACATAAAATTACAAAGGAAGCAATTCATGTTGTTACCAGTCTATGTTCAATAGGTGAACTACCTATTATTCATACCATACCCAAAGAAGAAGTAATTATTGTAACTAAATCCAAGTGGGATGGTCGTGTGATGACTATGAACAAAATCACAAATGAAGAGGTGAAATATGCATAAATGGTTATTGGCTACAAGGTATATCAATCCAATCAATTGAATAGCATACCCGATGGTGATATTCATACAACATATAAAATGATCAAGGAGAATAATGACTATGATATAGTTAAGGTGATGAGAGAATAACTTATATAGAATCTGGAGAAGATCAAGAAGGATAAGAGACAAAAAATCAAGTATGGTCAGGTGATCATGTGCCTATTCCTCTATTTTCAAATTATGTTCCCTGGTATTGGTAATGTAGCATGGACAATAGGTACTCTAGTTTAATTTAGATAAACAACATGGTCCAAATCTTAGGAAGTGAGTTTACTAGCAAGATCTAGGGTTATTTCAAAGAATTTCAGAAGAACATTTATGAGAAAGAAAGAATACCTTCAAAGATTGTATAAAAATACAAGGATACCATTTATTTTTTTGGTTGATATTGATACTTGTTGGATGGAAGAAGTTGAGTCAAGTACCTCATGGGTGATGCCTATGGGATATGAAGTAGAAGGATATATTATGACTCTATATGCAAAAAACCTATTAGCTCAACCGGTAGATCCCAAGAATCCAAGGTTTAGGACATTTAAAGAAAAGTCACTTGAAGTGCACAATGAACTATTAAAACAGGTGATTGAGAAGAAAGTGAGAAAATAAGTAGAACAATTTATGATTTAGAGAGGTTTTACAAAGGAATAAATTGAGAAAGCTAGAGCTAAGCATGTTCTAGAACAAGCTAACACATTAGGTGCTGAGAAGGATGTTAGTGTTGAAGTAGCAGGTGAAACTAGTAGTTCCCCAACTGGTAGGAAAGAAAGAAGTGCTAGAAATGAAAAAAGGAGAAAGAAGATAAGTCAACAGGTTCGATGGGAACTCATACAAATAAATCAAGCAAGGCTTCCAAGCCTATTGCACCAATGAAAGAAGCAACCAAACCTCATGTTGCTACAGGAAAAAGAAAGGAGAAATAAAAGAGAGACAAAGATGCCACTAATGATGAAAGTGAGGAGACTGAATTGGAGGATTAGAAATAGCTCAATTCTAAAGGTAAGAAATCTAAGGTGGTAGTTTCCCCCACCACTAAGGCAACTAAGCCTAAGTTAGATTTCAAATTGTTTGTTTATGTTGATAAGATTATCAATGAATTAAGAAAGTACCATATACTTGTTGGAGTGAACAAGTATTATGATAAGTTTGGGAAAGAGGATCAAGAATTAATTAAAGATGTTGTAGTTTACATTATGAATAGGTTTTGTTTAACTTTGATGGAGTTACAAGGAAAAATACCCTCTTCCTTCTATAACAAACTTGATGCCAGATGGCATGTTGCCATTAAACAAGAAAAGGAATTAATTGAGTATGTGTTAATGAAATTGCAACCAGAGATGTCTCAAGAAGTGAAAAAGTCACTTGCAGAGACAAGACCATTATTCAAGACAAAGAAGAGACTTGCACAATTTCTATGTGGTGAATCTCTTGGTGTAAAAGATGAAACATTTTGGTATTCTTCAAGATGAAAAGGATGAAGAACATGAACAGAAACTAGTAAAAGAACATGAAAATGATCTAGTGGTTACTCAAATAGATGAGGGTTTTACTATTGATAGTGTGAAGGTCACACCTGAGGAACTCAGAGATGAGATGGAGATTGTTGATGACATTCATGTTATGGAAATACATGATGAGCCCATAGAAACACAATATCAACAGGAATCTGAAGAGCATCTAGATATTCTTGAAGAACAAAAAGAAGATGAACTAGTACATCTGGTTACCGGTCAATCTGTGATCGATGATGCACAAGAGAATGTTCCTACAGAGGATCAATGGGAAGATCAAGAGGAAAAGGAGGATATAGATAATGATGTTCAAATGAAACAAGAGAAAGTAATTATAGAGAAAGAACACGAAAAGGAAAAACCTTCCTCACTGAAAAATATGAGTTTTGATGAGGATGAATTATCAGTCAAGGGGCAAGTAGCCTTAAGCACATTAAGCCTAGAAGACATGATAAATTTTTCAATGATGAAGCAATAGGGACTAATCATAGTGAAATCTAGAGACATATTTGCTGATCTAGTACCATATGTGTTGTATGATGAGAAGGATACTCCGATTGAGCAGCTAGGATAGTTAATTACTACAATTGGTGAGGAGATTAAAAATCTGGAAGATGATGCAATTGAAAGAGAAAAGAAGGTCTATGAATAGACGAGATCAGAGAAGTTGTCATAGTATATTGACCAAGACAAGAACACTTTAAATTGGATGTGAACCAAATCAAGGAAGCATTAATTGAAGGAGGTAAGACACTGAAGATTGTTTGTAATGTTTCTCATTTTATGAAAGATATCGAGAAGAAAAGGGGTGAAGCCCAATAGGAGCTCAATGTTTTGTCACAAAGTTATGATCCCATTCACATGATTGCTACATCTTTTGGAGTTGAAGTAGGAAAAATAAATCATAAGTTGAAGAAATATAAGGATGAATAGAATAAGAGACTTGAAAACTTGATGGAATTTCAAAGCATTTTGATCCCTAAATTAGACATTTTTTCAAGGAAGCTGAGCTAGCCTTACCACCTTTCCTATTAAACTCAATGGAAGCATTGGAGGACTCCACATTTTTACTTCATGAAAAATGCTTATAATGGAAAATCTGCACAAGTCATGGGTCAGTGAATGACAAGTAGTGAAGACTGATTTCCATGATATTTTTAGTAGAATGTAATAGGATATTCTACTCTTGATAAATAAAATTTTTCTTTTTTCATATCTTGTAACATCATTGTCATTGTTGTCAAAGGGGGAGAATAGTGAGTAGTAGTTTGAAAAATCACTTTGTACTCATGTATCAAATTATCAAATTTCTTGTGGAGTTAGTAGCATAGGGGGCACTATATGTTATGCATAGTTTTATCTTTTTGACACTTAGTCAATTTTTCCCTATGTTGCCATCAATGCCAAAGGGGGGGATTATTGGTATTTTGATGAAGGAAATATGTTTTTTGGTCACATGAGTGTGTTGTGATGTTCTCATTGATGGAAAAATTCTCTATTTATGTCAAGAGATCAGATTTACCAATGGTTCCAAAGGATCAAACTAAAGATGCACTAAGTGTTTAGTCAACCTGTAAGGAGATAGTAAGAAAGACAAAGTCAACTGGATTTGAAGTTAGAGATTGATTTAAGGTGTGTGATTGTACATACATGATCTAAAAAGGTATATTGAGATATATCTATGATCACATCAGTTGGTTTGAATATTTGAGTGAGTTATTAAAGATTGAAGTGGAATTGGCAGCAAGAACAATGAGCCGGTGGATACATTTAGTTAGATCAGTGTTGTGGTCAGATATAAGTGGTTGGACGATATGTTTTTAAGATTTAATGTTTTGAGCCAACATCAAGGATGTTTAATTTTCTTTTTTGCACGCTCACTCATATGTTTAAGTTGGATTTGAGGGATGACTTGTAAAACATTTTAGGGTTCTAACACTGATCTAGAACAAGTATATAAATGGTTATGAAAATCTCTAAGGAAGAAGTTGGATGATGTTACGATGATATGTGGTGATAGATAGAGATTGTTGAAGATAGTACAAAGGTAGTAAAGTTCTTTGAGCAATGAACTTGATACATAATACATTGGATCTGTCATGCATTGGGTGAAAATATTAGGTCACTATTCACTTGTTGATTCTAATAGATTGGAAAGATAAATCCTTTAAAAAGGTGACTCCTAACAGGGTGAGAAGGATATTTAACAAGATCTGAAGTGTAAATCCTCTAACAAGGTGAATTCTCAAAAGGAGTTTTAAATCCCTTGATAGGGTAGTCTATCACAGGACTATTGTAGTTCTTAACCAGGTTATTGATACTCTGAACTAGGTATAACCTTAGAAGGGTTATTTTAATTGCTCCTAAAAGGGAATATTTTATGGTGCACTAGTGGAATTTGTGGGCATCATCCCCACACATGGTTTTCTCCCTCTAACAAGGGTTTCCATGGGAAAAATATTGTGTTAAGTGTTCTATGTGTGTGAATTTTTTACTTGTTATGTTTTATTATCATAACATTTTTTGCATGTTGGTTATTGTGGAAGATAATTGTTAAAAACACCAGATTTGTGATTGCACTACTTCACCCCCCTCTTAGTGCCTTATTATACTAACAATTCAGGGTGGGTATTCCACATGATTTCATAGTGGAATGTACCTTTTGCATTCTATTCATCTAATCTAGTAAGAGGGGGTTATGATGAGACATTGTTCTAGGGAGATTAGTAAGGAAGAAGTTGAATCCTATGTCCCAATTATTAGATCATAGGGATTTGTCAAGTCTAACCTAAATGAGGTCCTTTCATTTCCTATGGTTTGATCAAGTGAATAAATGTCTTGTGACATCAATGTCAACTAGGTTGCAATATTGCTAAAGTCTAATAAGTCAATTATACTATCTGTATAGTCCTCAAAACTACACATCTTTTTTTTTGAGGGAAAAAGTGGAGAGTTGAAGTCACTAGAAAGAAGAAAGTGTGAGGTATTGGATTGTTTCTCAACGGATGAGATCTCATTCTAAACCTTTTTCCTACTAGTGCGACAATTGGGTACATAAAAATTAGCCATAAACTAAACTTGGTACTTAGAATTGAATTTTGTAATCAACACATTTTGATTAGAGGACATAGCCCCATCAACCTTTTGTGGGTTCCACAAGGTGGAAATTCCCTTAGAAGCACCATTATCTTCAATTATGAAAAAGTTTGATCTCAGCCATCAAACCCTCACAAGAGTACTAAATTAGGTTTTTGTCATCTTTATTGCCCAAAGAAGAAGAATACCAATACCATTTTCCAGAATACAATTCTTTAAGGAAAAATATTTTTTGGATCCATTCAAACCCTTATGTTCCATGAGATGAAATTAATTTCTTTGATTTGGTTGTATATAATAGGGTCCTCTACCTATCATTGGTGATCTCCCTTGTAATTTCTCTTTGTCTTATGACATGTTGTGGAGAATAACCAACCTTAGTATCAATTCCAACCTCATCTTTCTTGTTTTTATTTTTCATTTTATCTATCATCCACCCTCATCACTTGTTGGGGTACTGAAAAAGGATTATAGTGAAGAAAAGGTTTTTTTGGGGGGTGAGAATGGGTTTAGATGATGTGTCAACACCTCATTCCATAAGGCTAGTTGGGGTAGCCTCGTCCTAAGGAATAGAAAGTGGTATTTACCCCTCCTACAAAGTAGTATTCCGGTCTAATGTACCAGTCATGTCCTTCCATTGGTTAGCTTTCTTAGAGGTTTCTAGTATCTTCAATACACCATATGTAAAGAGGTATTCATCACTATCACAATCAGAAACCACAGTCTCAGGAGGTGTAGTGAACCTCAAAAGAGAGGTAGAGACATCTATAATCTTTTGTGGCTCCTTTTTAGGAGCTTTGCAATCATAAATTACATGTCCCTGTTGGCATTTGATGAAATTTTGATGCACATGATGATGTGGTGAGTGTTGTCATTTTTGGCAACAAGTCTTTTAGGATGGTTGAATCCAGTTTACCAATGACAAAGTTGATTGAACAAGGAATTCTCTAAGTATAAATTGTATTGGTAATTACATAGTCAGTCATGGTGAATGTAACGTGTCATGATAATTTGGAAAATTATGGTTATGCGATTGGAAAGAAAGAATTTACAGAGTCATGTCAACCTACATCTATGATCACATAAGAAGATTTGACGTGCAAGTGAAGATCTAGTGGAAACATCAGTGTTATTTTCTAGAATAGTTAACCAGTTAGTCAAGGTAATGAAATCGAGGTAGCAGTTGGATAAGAGTTAATAATTATTTTATTCTTGAATTATATTGTCAAGATCTAACCTTCTAGATTTCAATTTACTATGTTGGCGGGATCGCTTATGAATTTTGGATGATTTTGAAGGCCAACATCAGTAACAAGTTTTAGGTTTGTTCCATTGACCTAAATGTGGTATAAGAGATGAAATCAAACCAAAATTTAAGTATTCAGATGTTGTGATGATTGTGATTGTTGAAGGAAAAGTGTCTATGATCAGAATAGTGAATTGAGTAGTGCTAAAGTGGATATGTCAGGAAGAGTGTGCTACATTTAGATCATTTCTTATTGATTTCATTCTCAGGGCAAGTTCTAACAGGCTTGCAGTTGAAATCTTCTAACTAGGTTACTCTTAACAAGGTATGCAAGATGATAACAAGTCTAAAGTTTAATTCCTTTAACCAGGTGACTCTCAAAAGGAGTTATAAAATACCCTCATAGAGTAGTTCCTAACACGACTTTGTAATAGCTTCTAACCGGGCTATAGATACTCTTATTTGGGTATACCCTTAGCAGGGTGTTGTAATGCTCCTAACAAGGAAAATCTTATTGGTGCACTAGTGAGATTAGTGGGTGATAATTTACATTGTGGTTTTTCCCTCTGATAAGGGTTTCCATGCAAAAGATTGGTGTTTTTGTGTTGGTTATGTTTGTATGCTTTATTATTTATGCTTCTATGTTATAATTACCTTTGCATGTTTGTTAATTTCAAAGTCTATGAAAAGATTTTGTAGATCTATGGTTGCACTAATCCACCCCCCCTCTTAGTGCCTTATAACATTAAAAATTGGTATCAAAGACAAGCTCCCTTGAAGAAGCCTAACAGCTTAGGGAAGATCCTTAAGGAAGACATGGGGAGTTTGAGATATCAAAGACAACTTGAAAAGAAACTTGCAGATGCTGAGGAGTTCATTGACTAGTTGAAAGATTAGCTTAAGAAATCAAGAGCCCAAAGACAAGAACTTGTTGAAAAACTGAATAAAAGACAAGATTTCATTGATCAACTATATGAAGGCAGTGGATTTGGGGAATCTCAAGTAGCTTTGGAAGAATTCTCCCAGGAGAATGTGCAACTCTACATAAAGACAAAATGATTATCAAATGGGAGTTAGAAGCTTTGTCAATCAGAATGGGTGAAGAAATGGAGGCAAGGAAGACAACAAAAGTAGCAAGGAAATTTGAAGAGGAAGCCCTACAAGCCAAAGATGAAGCCCTAAAATCCAATATGGATGAGATTTTCAAATCTGAATAAGAATTTGGTACATTGCATGCACAACTAAATGATACAAATGAAGAGAATCAAGAAGCCTTAAGGGAGAATGAAAATATGAGGAAATAAAATGAGCAACTAAAAGATGAGTTGAAGGTTACAAATGATTTACTTAATAAATTTAATGAAAGTACTACAAATATTGATGAACAAATTCAGAATCAGAGAATGCATGGAGAGAGCTATGGATTAGGCTACACCAATTACGAGGTTGGTGAATCTTTTGGAACCAAGAAGGACAAGTAGGATTACAAATCTACACCTAAGGTGAATCAAAGAAAATATGGTAATAGATCTTATAAACCAATTTGTTTCAATTGTCATAAGGTTTGACATACAACTAATGTATATGTAGGACAAATGTCAGATCTAGTGTTCCAAGCATCAGAGCTAATGATAGAACAAATATTTTTTATGGCTATTATTACAATTGCAACAAATATGGTCATAGAGCTAATGAGCACAGGACACAAGTGAACAATCAAAGGCCATATGTCAACCAAAAGAATGAGAACAAATGGGATGTTACATGCTCACATTGTCATAATTATGGTCACATGGTGATAAAATGTAGATTGAGAAAAAATAGAGGCAATGCATGAGCTTGAAGATCAACTGGAATGACATGTTTTCACTATCATAAGATATGTCACATAAATAGGTTTTGTAGATCAAGGAATAATAAGGTCAATCGACCAGTTAATCAGTATGACAAGAAAAAAGTAAAGTAGATTGTGAATGTTGAAGAGACAATAAAGTAGATGAATCCGATCTGGGCAAAGAAGAGTGAAAGAAAATCATTAGAAGGATCTGCATCTTCATCAGGTGTGGAGAATTCATCATCAAACTAAGTCATCTTTGAATTAGGGGGAGAAAGCATTTTTGAATCCATTGGAGAGCCCCTAGATGCATGTGTGGTAAGTTCTATTTGAAAATTTAGATGCATAAGGTTGTTTTGTAGTATGATATAAATTTTTGGTGAACTACATGAAGATTTGGAGGACTGTTAACAAGATCTATAAAGGTATATGTTATATGTTGTCAACCAGTGATGTACTTAATGTTTGAGTGTGGTGGAATATATAAGGTGATTTTAGACCTTATTTTCCACCTATACATTCAAGTGATATAGCTAGAAGTGACATAAGTGAATTTTGAGCATATTGACATCGATTGAAGTGACTGTAGAAGGATTTGAAGTGATTTTAGTGAAGGAATGTGAAAGGTTTTACACAAGATGTTGTGCAGTGATTCAAAGGTATTTATTAGAGATCTTTGAGAATTGAATCTATTTTTTAAAGGATGGATAGTCCTTTTATTGTTGAGATCATAGAGGAACCCAAGACAATGTTTAATAGACATCCAAATATAACGATGGAGAATGATCCAAGGGGTTCCCTAACCAACATTCCCTACAAATTATTGTATATGGATGATGTCAGATCATACATTCATTGTAAGATCAAAGACTTAGGTGAAATTCATATATGATCACTGTACAAATATTTGTGCAATATTTGGGTGTTGAAGGATGAATACAAGGTGATTGCAGATAAGGGTTTTGAGAACGCAGTTCACTTTCCTTCTGGCTTTGAGGAAGAAGAAATTAGATATGTGTTGAGCAGGGTTCACAAAAAATTTATATGGCTTGATCAACCCTAAAATATTACTAAAGAAGCTATTCATCTAGTAATAGGTTTATATGCTACTAGAGAGGTACCACAACTAAGATCTATCTCACAAGACATAGTCATAGAACTGACCAAATGGAAATGAGACAAGAGCGCAATGAAAATAAATGATATCCCAGATGAGGTAGTTAGGTTTGAATCCATGGTGATTGGATACAAGGTGTTTCACTCAAGAAGAATCAACAATGTGCCTACTACTGTGATTCAAAGTGAATATAGGATGGTGAAGGAAAATGCATAGTATTATTTATGTGTTGCAATGAGAGATCAATTCTTTCTAAACATGGAGAAGATCAAGAAAGACAAAAGGGAGGTGTTCAAGTACATTCAATTTCTTGTGGGTTTGTTTTTCTACTTTCAAATATTCTTTCCTAGTATTGGACTAGTGAACTGGGTAGAAGGTACTTCGATTGTAATTCAAATGGAAAATTGTGTTAAGATGCTTATTATTCAGTTTTATGAGAAGATATGGGGATATTTCAAGGATTTCTAGAAGAGAATGCATGAAAGGGAAAGAATTATGGCTCATGTTTTTGAGAAGTATAAGGATGATGTATGTTTCATGGTTGATACCAATACATGTTATATGGAGGTGGTAGTACCTATGAAATTTTGAGCTATGCCCATGGGTTACAAGATAGAAGTTGATATAGCTTGTGCCTATGCTGATACTATAGAACCCCATTGATCCTAATGCAAAGAGTTTTGGAACATACATGGAGAAGTATCTTGACATTGCTGATATATTGAATGCACTAGTGATTGAAAAGAAAGTTAGAAAGCAGGTTGAGAAGTTCTTTAGACAGAAAGGCTTGACACATGAAGCTATTGATAAAGAAAGAGAAAAACATGAAGGTGAGAAAGATGGTACTTTAGCTACTTCTTGAAGATGTAGATGTAGAAGTAGTTTCTTCTACAACTGATAGGAAGACAAGGAGTGCAATGACAATTAAGAAGGAGAAACCTTCTTCTCCAACTAAGATCCCTGTGAAAAGAGTAGTAAATAAAACTAAACCTGAGGCCACAAAGGCAAAAGAGACTACTACAACAAATATTTACGACAAGCGTAAGAAAGAGAAAGGAAAAGGATACAAAGAAGTGCAAGAGGAAAATGAAGGAACAAAATTAGAACAATAGAAAAAATAACTCAAGGCTCAAGGTAAGAAGTCTAAGGTGGGTGGTGCTCCTACCACTAAATCTGTCAAGCCAGACTTCAATAAGTTTATTTTCATTGATAAAATTGCTAATGAAGTTAAGAAGTGGGGTATAATTGCTGGTGTGAACAATATTATGGTAAGTTCAATAAAGAAGATCAAAGGAAAATTGAAGACGTTGATGTAGAAAGAATGAATAAGTTTAGTCAGGTCCTTATGAAATTGCAAGTATAAATTCCTTCTTAATTATATGGTAAAATTGAACCTAGATGGAAGGGATCTTTAAAAAAAGATAAAAAATTAATTGAGTATGCCTTGATGCATTTAAAGCCTAAACTAACAACAAAGGAGATAAAGGAAATATTGGAAAAGGCTAGATTGGCATTTAAGACTAAGACAAGAATTACAAGACTACTAATTGGTGACTCTCAATCAATGCAAGATGAAACAAAAAATATCTTGAAGAACTTAGGTCTTGTAGTGGATGAAGGACATATTGAAGTGGAAGAGGAGCAAGAGAAAGGAGAAGAAAGTGAGAAAGAAGGTGTGATTTCTCTTAATGATGAATGATGGACTCTTAATGGTGTGAAGGTCACACTCAATAATAATCTTTTGAATCAACTCAAAGATATTATGGACACCATAGGTGATGTTCTAGTCATGTATATTCCTGAAGCACTTAAGGAAACTCAAGAAAAAATGTGAAATGGAGATAGAGGATAGAGGAACTGGTCAGGATATGACTAAAGATGCATCAGTTGAGCAACAATAGGTATTGATATTGGAAGCAACAGGTGGAGATGAAGAAGCTAAAGATGAAGATATACATGCCATTAAAGGGAAAATAGATTTGAGTTCAATGAGTTCCAAGGAAATGATGGATATTTCCATGGCTATTAATTCCAAAGCCAAGAATGAGAAAATGAAATAGGCACAAGTTATCTTGAATGCTAGAGATATCTTATTTGATTTCATGAGTAATGGGAACTAGGATGAGAAGGCCACTCTGATTGAACAATTGGGTCAGTTGGTCACATCTACTAGAGAGAAGTTGAAAAGTATAGAGGATGCTACAATAATGAGAGCTAAGAGAAATTATGAGAGGAAGAGATCATACAAGTTGGTGCAAGAAATTACATTTCATAGAAACACTTTACAAGTTTTAGTAAACTGAATGAAAGATAATATGAAGGAAGGTGGTAAGATACTTAAATCTATCTCTGATTTTTAACAATTTTTGAAGGACTTAGCTAGGAAGATGAGTGAAGCTCAACAGGAGCTAAGGATAATAATTTTTTTGATACTATCAATGGTTCAACTATAAGTTTTGGAGCACAAGTTAGTGTTATTAATCATAAGATGAAGACTTATAGTAATGAACAGGAAAATAGGACATCTACTTTGTTAGAGTTACATAGTTTACTGATTCCCAAGTTGGAGATTTTGCAAAAATGTGTTAAGGAAGCTGAATTAGTGGTAGTCTCACCTAAACCATGTACAATAGAAGGATTGGATGAACTTGTATATTTGTTGCATGAGAAGATACTAATTATGGAGAACCTACTGAACACTTGGGTTAATGATTTACAAGTCTTGAAGACTAATTTTGTAGATGTATTCAGAAGATTGTAAATCAGTATATGCTACCCTTTGTAAATAAAATTTTTCTTTTTGCTATTATTGTAATACCTTTGTCATTGTTGTCAAAGGGGGAGTAGTGGTGTAATGAATTTTTTTTTTCTAAGGTATTGGAAATGGTGAGTAGATACATTACCTTAGGGCGAGTTATTTGATTTATTTTTGTACAGCTCTGAATCTTTTTTGATTCTTTGAATGAACATGTTGATTACATTTTTGCATAGTTGGACACTTAGTCAATTTTTCCCTAAGTGTTGCCATCAATGCCAAAGGGGGAGATTGTTGGCATTTGATGAAGTCTTGATGTAGATGATGATGTGGTGAATGTTGTAGTATTGTCATTGTTGGCAACAAGTCTTTTAGGATGGTGGAATTTAGTTTACCAGTGATAAAGTTGATTAAACAAGGGATTCTCTAAGTATATAATGTACCGATGATTACATAGTTAGTCATGGTGAGTGCGATGTGCGTTGATGATTTGAACAATTATGGTTATAAAATTGGAATGAAAGAATTTATAGAGTCATGTCAACCTACATCTATGATCATGTAAGAAGATTCGATGTATAGGTGAAGATCTGGTCGAAACATCAGTGTTATCATCTAGAACAATTAAATAGTTAATAAAGGTGATGAAATCGAGGTAGCGATTGGATAAGAGTTAATAATTATTTAATTCTTGAATTATATTGTTGAGTTTTGGCCTTGTGGATTTCAATTTACTATGTTGGCGGGATCGCTTATGAATTTTGGATGATTTTGAAGGCCACCATCAATAACACATTTTAGGTTTTTCGCACTGACATAAATGATGGTATAAGAGATAAAATCAAAGAGAAATTGAAGTATTCAGATGTTGCGATGATTTTGATTGTTGAAGGCAAAGTGTGTATGATCAGAACAATGAATTGAGCAGTGCTGAAGCGGATCTACCAGGCAATGTGTACTACATTAAGATAATTTCTTATTGAGTTCATTCTCAAGGAAAGTTCTAACAAGCTTGCAGTCAAAATTCTCTAACCAGGTTACTCTTAACTGGGTATGCAAGATCCTAACATGTTTGAAGTTTAATTCCTTTGACCAGGCGACTCTCAGAAGGAGTTATAAAATCCCCTAATAGGGTAGTTCCTAAAAGGACTTAATAATATCTTCTAATCGGGCTATAGATACTCTTAACCAAGTATAACCTTAACAGGGTGTTTTAATGCTCCTAACATGGCAAATTGTATTAGTGCACTAGTAAGATTAGTGGGTGATAATTCCCACCATGGTTTTTCCCTTCGACAAGGGTTTCCATGCAAAAAGATTGGTGTTTTTGTGTTGGTTATGTGTGGATGCTTTATGAGTTATGCTTCTATGTTATAATTACTTTTGCATGTTGGTTAATTTACAAGTTTATGAAAAGATTTTGTAGATACATGGTTGCACTGATTCACCCCCCCCTCTCAGTGCCTTATAACATTAACAGTCCCTATTTGTTACACTTATGATAGAATACCATGGCATTTTCATATAAAAATGCTTGTGTCAACTTTCCTAGTTTAGATTGTAGAGTAATGAAATTTGGGAGTCTTACTAATAGCCACATTAACACAAAAATAGGAAAATAATAACTTGGATTTCACTTTGGTGACCTCATCTATGGAAAAATAGTTTCCAAAGGTGTTGTTAATCTAGTGAAAAATATGTTCATCCTAGAATTCAAGTGGGAGGCCTAGCATATGAAACCACACAAGGTTTGTCTAGCTTAGATCAACAACGGGGTCAAAGCCTAACTACCACCTGCTTAGGGAGAGAAGGTGTTTCCTATAAGTCCATGAGCTAGACAAAATTGTAGTCATGTCCTTTGTTGCCGTAAATTTGAATAGAAATAATGCACTAGGCATTGTACTGGCCGTCACTTCCCTTAAGTTTCCACCTCTATGAGATCCATTTCCTAACCATATCAATTGTTGGCCTAAATGAGAAGAGCCAACCAACTAAGGTATTGTTTATAGAATAGACAACACGATCAACAATAGCATCAGGAACCCTGATGATCATTCCCTCCTTCGTTTGTGTGCACTCTGGTACAACCTCATCTTCCACCTAATTTCGACAATCGCCTACCAGAATATGTTTGGACACCCTTCAGATAAAACATCATTTTGGCTTTTTGTTTGGGTTGCATTGTCGAGGGAAGTGTATTCTACTGCAGATCCAACCACAATCTTACTGCTTGTAGCTACCGTTGCCATGGTTTCAATAACAATAAGTTCCCATGTAGTGGGACCACTGAACCCCTCTTACAAGGGTTCAACAATTGATGTTGGGGATTCCCCATAGGGGATGTGCCCCTCATCACTATTATCCACCATGAAAGAGTAGGGATTCAAATTCTTTGTAGAGTGGGAAATTTTTTTTGCAAAGAGAATTGATATTATTGAATTCAGTCTATACACCATCAAAATGTTGTCACATTAAAAAAAAAGAAGATATGTTGATGTTACATCATTTTTGGATTAATATTAATTTGCCTTTTCTTTCATAGTGAAGTTCTTTCTAAATGAAATTTTTCATTTAAATTTAATATCACGAGTTTTATTTTATATTTTTGCTAAATTTTATTGTTGATATTAAATTATATATATTTTCATGATATTTAAATGACTAATCACATGTAACTTTAATTAATAAATTAGATTTGTTCACTATTTGTTAAGCTTCCATTTATAGAGATTTGATATTAGAATTAATGATCTAATTTCAAGAATTCATAAAAATATATTATTTGAAGTGAAAGCTATACGCTATATTAAAATGTTAATAAAATATACTAGAACAACAATATAGATGATATAGATAATTATTTTAGAAATTTAAATATTGTAAATAGAATCTTATATGAAAATATCACAATTTTTTAACTTACATATTCCTTGAATTCTTTGATCATTTGTTTGGTATAATTGATGCAATTGTTAAGTTTGATACAATTGAGCTATGAGCACTACATCTTGATTATCTCTTTAGAAATTAAAATATGTTTTTATTGATTATTCTCTTAAATAATTGAATACTTAATTGTATCTTATAATGAAAAAATAATTAAAATGAATACATTGAATATATTTAAATACTAAGAAATAATATAAAAACTTGCATAAAAATATATTTAGTTGATTCAAAATAGAAAAGAAGAAAAAGATAGAGAAAAGAATTTAAAATTTAAAATAAAAAACTAAATTAACAAATTCACAACTTCAGGTTGTTCCCGTGTCTATAAATATATCCTAAAATGAAATAACAACCAGCTCCAATTCCAATGGACAAACCATTAAATGAAGACAATTGCATTTCATAAGACATGATAAATACTAAATCTCTTTCAACATATAATTATTCATTATTGACTATGAATATTTTATTAATTGCATGTAACACGAGGACCATTTCCTCCGTTTAATATTTTTTCATAAACAAGATGATGAAAATATATTAGGAAACCTTAATTTATGGAGTACCAAACATGTAGGTTTACTTAATTATTTGGACATAAAGTAAACAAGTAAACACTTTGGTTATCAACGCGACGCATCATAAGAAGACTTTGGTACAATGGATGAACAAATGGGATGAAATATCCTTTGATTTTATTATTTAAATAATAAAATATTTAATTATGTCAACATGGGTATGCTATATGGTTTATAAGGGAGGAAGTGAAATCTATGGTTTATATTTATTTTTTAATGTAAAAAATATCAAAAATTTTAAAATATTTTAATTTGTACAAATACAATTATTAAAATGTAATATATAATAAATTTATAAAATTTATATTATTTTTCAAAGTAAAATCAAAATTGAAAATATAATAATTGATTTTTTTTCATTATATAAAGAGGAAATAATGTAGATAAAATTTAATATTCTTAAATAAAAATTAAAAACTATGTTGTATATGTAGTAAGCTCTAAAGTAAAATAAAATAATTATTAAGCATATGAAATGCTTTAGTTCTCAAGTAAAACAAACAACTCTCAAGTGAACATTTTCATGATTATCTTTTCAAATTCCATCAATATTACTTTTAATTAAATTCGAAGGGTGTTGTTCGTTCCTTATAAACTCTCTTTGGGTGATGTCTCTTTAAATGTCCAAAGGAATGCAATATAAGTGTTTTGAAGGTTTAATTTGAATGCCTTAATTTTAAATGGGACGTGCTTAAAAGATGATAAAAGAGTTGGAATATTACATCATAGTAGAAGCCGAGAAAATGGTTTAAGGTCTCCTAATTCATCATATGTTGGACTTTATACAAGAAAAAAATTTGTTACAAAACTTTTAGGCCCAAACTAAAGTCTAAATATTATTATTTTTAGTAACATGACAAATATAACAAAGGATAACCATAATAACAACTAGCATAATGGTTGAAATACTAGAATATAAAACTAAAATTACTCTATGATTTGCACACAACATCCTAAAAATGTGCTTGGAGTGTTATGAATCAAATCTATAATAACTACTCGGTAGCTTATTGGGTTTTCTCGGTAACTACTTTTGAGCCCTCGGTGAAGTGTTCCTTTTGGTCACTGGCAAGCTCAGTTACTATTTTGTTGTTTCCTTTACCGAGTTGGTTCGGTAGTGTTTGATGTTGCTCGATTCCTGAGTTCACCAACTGGTAGAATTTAATTATTTGATGCTGGCCGACATGTGCAGTTAATTTTGGTTATGATATTAATGTTGGGATCACTCATTGGGAAATGTGTGGACCTAAATCTGGGTCATTGCTTTCTCTAATGCTGGATCTAAGGATCTTTGGAGCTGACCTATTTGGCGGCCTCTTGTATAAACAAGTGGAGATGTTCTAGGATTAGAAAGAAGTGAAGTGGTAGATAAGAAGATAGAATTATGAATTTGGATCCTTGCATGTATGAGGACTTCTCTGCAATTGAAATTCATTGTATTGGCCATAATCGGGAAGGCCTCACAACCTAACATGTATGAGTTTTGATGAGTTAATGAAATATATTTGCACTCCTTCTCTCCTTCTATGTGTTGTTTCTTTTGTTTTGTTAGTTTGCAAGCATGATTGATACTTGGGAGTGCCTTGGGCCCTGTATCTATCCTGCCCTGCATCAAGTGGTATCAGAGCGAATGTTAGATCTAGAGGTTCCTTCTTGTAAGCCCTAATAGTTGATATTGTTGTAGGGTGGCAGATTATGATCTAACCTATACTTGCAGAGGGTTTCAAGATGGTTCGAGGTAGGGGAGATGTAGATCTAGGCGTAGTTGATATGCTAAGAAAAATTACTGCTAGATTATAAGTTGTTGAGACAGCCCATCACCAAGGAAGACATCTTGAAGATATTAGTGATGATGAAATTGAGGAAATGCAGGAAGAGGCTTCACTTGTACTTGTAATGGATCAAGGAGAAGAAAGATTCTTGAAGGCATTGACTAGTTTAAAATCTACACATTTAACCCTCTTGAGTATAATGGGAAACTGGATTCAGATGAGTTGATGGATTGGATCACAACGATAGAGAAATGATTTGAATATGAGAACATATCAGAGGAGAAGAAGGTAAAAATTGCAAGCACAAAGTTGAAAGGTCATGCATCCTTGTGGTGGGAGCATTTGCAATTAGATAGAAATAAGAAAGGTAAAGACAAAATTAAGGTATGGAGCAAGATGGTGAACAAATTGAAAGGCAAGTTTCTACCTTGTGATTATCAAATAACCTAGTTAGAAGAATGAAAGGTTTGAGGCAAAATGATAGTTCGGTGAAAGATTACAATGAGGAATTTTAAAGATTGGATATTAGATCTGGACATACTGAAGATGAGGTGGAAAGAATTGCAAGATACTTGAATGGGTTAAGCACTTCTATCCAAGAAGAAATTATTTTGGTAAAAATGAAGAGTATTGAAGAAGCTTATCAGTTTTCCCTAAAAACTGAGGAGAAAGTGAACAAGAGGCATGAGCAAAGACAAATCTTGATACCTTTGATTGAAGAATTTGTTGGTGAGATATGTGCATCTGTGAAAGTTTGTTGATGGAAGGTAGACAGTTTGTTAAGGATCCGAAGAAAAATAATAATTGTCATGCTGTGATTCCTAACAAATTGAGTGAGAAAAAAAAAGATAAAGTGTTGGAAGAGGTTAAAAATTTTCTCATTGAGTACAAACAAATAATTTCAGATAAAGTGCCTAATGGTTTTCTGTCGATGAGAAGTATAATTCATTGCATGGATCTGATTCCTGGAGCTAGTTTACCAAATAAGGCACCACACTAAATGACACCAACCAAAAATGAGGAACTCAACTGACAAATTCAAGAGTTTTTGTTAGAAATTTGGCTAAGTAGGATATCACAATGTTGTTATTGTAGATCTCTATAGTTTTTATTGACTATTAGTGCTTCACACTTAGTCATATATCTAGGCAATGATGGTCCGTCATCACTGTGACCGAGTCATTTTGTAAAGGCTGAATTATATATTGTATACTTACCGAGCAGCAGTACTGCCGAGTAAAGTCATGGTCACTATGTGTTTGTAATATGCCGATTATAGTTGTTGCTGAGTTACATATATCAATGATTATCGAGTGACAAAGAAGTTTAATTGATGCCGAGTACAGTTAATGCTGAGTGCCAGGAATAACTTTTGCCATGTTAGCCAAGAATGACATAAAAGTTTGGAATGGCACAATGATTAAGGTAAACCATTTTTGGTGATAATGATGTTTTGTATTTTGTCTATTGAGGTAATTATGTAGGTAATTACGCATCCATCTTATTATCATTAATCCCTATGTAATACCTAGAGCCAATCAGAAAATTGTATAGCTTAGGCAGCAATAGAAATAAATCTGAACTGTAGATCTTGAATTGGTAAAATGTTTTTGTTATTAAATATAAGGTCAAGATCTAAACAAAGAGAAGTCTGAATCAGAGAGATAAGAGATATTGAGATCAAATGAGTATGAGAGAATGATCAAAGAAGTATATTCAGAATAGTTAAGTATTCAGATAGAGTCCAGTGACCGAGCTAAGCAGTGAAAGGACATAATCAAGAAAGATCAGATAGAAGAGATAAAAAAATATAAAGTAAAGAGGAGATCTGTAATCTGCATATAAGTGCAAATTAGAAGATCAGGTACTGAGACATTTTGACCAATGTATCAGGGTAAATCTCTTAACCAAGTAGTCTTAACAGACTTTATGTGAATCTCTTTACTGAGTGCTTACTTTGTTGTAAGTTTATAAATCCTTTAACAAGGTAGACTATATAAGTCTTTTGGCTTTTGATAGAGCAAACCTTTCATAGGGTAGATCATGAATTGATCACATTTTGTAAGCCTTAATAGGCAAAACTTATTACTGTAGTAGTGAAGATTTGTGGGTTTCATCCCCACCCTAGTTTTACCTTTCAAGGGTTTCTGGGTTACCAAAATCATGGTGGTATGAGTGATTTCATGTATGTTGTTTTATATGTTTAGTTTCTTACAATGATCAAGTTTTGTTTATGTCATGCATAAAGTTTTATCAGATTAAAAGGATAAAAGTAGGTAATATCTGATTCACCCCCCCCTCTCAGTATTACTTTCCCACTTATATTTCCAACAATTGGTATCAGAGTAGCAAGGTTTCCATTAAGGAAGTTTAACCACTTGGGGAAAAAGACCTTAAAATGGAAGCTTATAAACTGGGGAAGATCATAGAGAATCAAAAGATTAAAGTACAATTGGCATTATAGCAACTAGAAGTAGCCAGAGGAGAATTGAAGAAATCCTTGAGTAAGAGAAGAGAGATTGCAATTCAACAAAATGAGCCATAATACAAAGAAGAAGACATCTCTGGACTATTTGACAATGGTAACTCTGCCGAGAGTGATAAAGCTATAAAAGAACTACTGGAGAAAAATACCATACTAAATGATGACATCAGAACTCTAAGGAGAGAACAAGAAATTCAATTTGTCAGACTTTGTGAATTAGTGGAACAGAAAAAGAAAGTTGAAGATGATAAGACAATGGCTAAGGAAGACAAAAGACAAATTGCAATCAGGCTAGATGAAAGAACAAGTGATATGCAAAGGTTGACTAATAATCAACTAGACATGGTAAATCAACTACTGATAGTTAATCAGGAATTGGGCAGGAAAGATATGGAAATCAATCAACTAAGGTTTGAAAATGATTAGTTAAAACATGATTTGAGAACTGAAAAGGAAATCAATGAAAGGATGAACAAACCCAATGAAGTTGCAAAATATTTTGAAGAGCTGTTAAGATCACCTAGAAGATCTGGTGATAGATCTAGACTTGGATTGAATGAAAATTCATCTACTGAAGACGGAGAATCATCAAAGAATGGAGAACAGAAGATTGCAAAACCAAAGAACACCAAGCCCACATGTCATCACTATGGAAAGCCAGGACACACAACCAACATATGCAGAAGCAAACATGGTAAGTCTGATTCTAAACCTAAGTTCAATGGACATTGTTTTAACTGCAAGAAGCATGGACATCAAGCACATAAATGCAGATCTAAGGCTAGCAATTCATCCACCTTACCCAAGTTTCAAGGAAGTTGTTTCAATTGTCAAAAATATGGGCACAAAGCATTTGAATGCAGATCTAGACCAAGGTGGTCATCAAATGAACAAACCAAGCCAGTCACAAAGCACAACTATTATAATTGGGATTACAACACTTGGTACAATTGCCATTATTGTGGTAAATATGGACACATCGGAGCAAATTTCATGAAGACTCATTTTAGAGGCAAATCTAAAAGATGGATGAATGGAAGCATGGTCTGCTACAAATGTAACAAGGTCAGTCACTTAAAGAAAGATTGTAGATCACCTATGCTGAGCAATGATAATAATAAGAATGAAGGTATCCGTGAGAAATTGAAGAATTAGATGGAAAAGACATGGAGGAAGAAAGAAGAAGAAAACTCAAGCAAAGCTAGCACATCTGTGATCACCCAATCTGATGGATCAGGTGATCACACCTCTTCTAATTAAGCTTGGAAGGTATGTTTGGAACTGAGTCCTGCAAAGTCTTATTTTTATCAGTTCCTAACATAGAAGTGAGCAAAAGTCCACATCTGCATAGATAAAGATGCATTAGGACATATTTGAGAAAAATAGAAAATTTCATTTTTGATGCTAAGCATCAATGTCTTGACTGAGCTATCAATGTATGCCAAGCACCTACTATGGTCGAAATGCTATGTATACTGAGCTTTATCGCAATAGTTATATCGACCGAGCTTATGAGTTTTCCGAGACAACTGTAATCTACCAAAACCTGCACGGAGCATTTATGAGGCCCTAATTCTATTTTTCAGATTCTATAAAGTGGAAAGTTGCCATTAATTTCATTTCACCAAGCTATTTGAGATTTCAGAGAGCGATTCAGAGTTTGTGAAACCAAATTAAGCAAAGTGATTCTGAATTTTCTCAACGTGCCATTGGAAAAAATTCATCTACAGGGTTATTGACGAAAATGTACTTTATCGAGTAAATATTTTCTTTTTGAAAATTATAGTTTAAATGACATCATCTTCATCTACACCAGTCAAGAAACAAGGGATGGAAGTTTTCAATGTGCAACTTGTAAGGAATGAAGTTTGCAAGCCTAAGGTATTCAAGACAATATCAAAAAGTTCTATTAAAGAAGTTTTAAACGGAGCCATATCTTCCATTCCAAAGAATGTGTTATTGATGAACGACATTAGGTCTTGCTATATGTGCAAAATTGGAGAAATCGATGATTATGAGATCAGGGAAGCATATGACAAACTATGTGTCAACGGAGTGCTGAAGCTGGAACATAAGGTTGTTGCCGGTCAAGGGTTAGTGCATGCCCTAAATTTCCTGCAAAATTTCAAAGTGGAATGGATAAAGATTGTTTTGAGTCAAGTACGTGACATGCATTAATGGCTAGAAGATGGACCAGTGAAAATCACAAAGGAAATGATACATAAAGTCACTGGTTACCCTACAATTGAAGGAAAGAGAACAATTAAATGTGCAACAAAGGAGGATATTCAAGCTAATGCCCAAGCAGTTTGAAACAAACGTAGAATGACAATTTTATCAATCTCGCACAAGTTTTATCAATCTAGTTGGTTGGACAACATTCCCTGTATGGAAGTGGACCAAGCATGAAAGATAATTAAGAAAGGACACACGTATGACCTTGCCGAGCTCTAGCTGACTCAACTTGCCGAGAACTTGAACTCCATCTGGATGGCGAAGAATTCTATGTGTAAGTTCGGTTCCCTACTGATCTGTCTATTCTTTTATGTCAAGAAGTGTTTTCCTACACATGGAGATATAACATGGGACAAGAAGAAACCCATCACTATTCAAATAAATGATTTTATAAACTAGATTGGTGATGATTTTGAAAGAATAATGGATAATTATTTCATTGAGTTTAAGAAGAAGATGAGAAATAGGACTAGAGTCCCTATGTCTTTGATTGAGAAATACAACAAGGATATATGTTTTCTGGTAGACACAGACTTTACTTATGCACAGACAGTCCTACCTGGGGTTTCATGGTTAATGCCTTTACCCTATGAACTCAACATAGATGAAGCTACTACTACAATGACAACCCTCTTAGCTGAAGAAATTGATACTAAGGCACCTTAATTTGGAACATTTGAAGAAGCCAAATCCAAGATCTCTTTAGGATTATTGGCTGCCACCACAGAGAGGAAAAGAAAGAAGATAGTGAAAAATCTAGAAGATTATGTTAAAGAATCTGAGAAGGATGCACCACTAGAGTTGACCCAAGGATTGGGAGAAGATGAACAAAGTGCAACCAGTGGTAGTGAAAAAGAAGAAGAAGAAGAGAAGAAACTAGTAATTGTTGAGTCCCTGCCAAAGAAAAGAGTGTTGAAATGTAAAGTGTCAGAGACACCATCACTAAGGCCTCAGACTAGAAGAACTACTGCCGAGACTCC
This sequence comes from Chamaecyparis obtusa, assembly GCA_027943335.1. Classification (NCBI taxonomy): domain Eukaryota; kingdom Viridiplantae; phylum Streptophyta; class Pinopsida; order Cupressales; family Cupressaceae; genus Chamaecyparis; species Chamaecyparis obtusa. The sequence continues at coordinate 1,636,709 of BSBK01003116.1, read as the reverse complement.
TAAGATGCCTCCTGCATCTACTAAGCACAAATCTGTGCAACCCAAGTCAGTGCCAACTAAGGGTATGAAGAGGCCGAGAAGGAAACTTGTTCTAACACAAGATGACGATGAAGAAACTAAAAGTGATGAAGGAATAAAGGGGAAGGTTACACAATAGGGTGCACAACAACTCACTATTGATGAATTATGTCATAAGATTACTAGCACTGCAGTAGTGGATGAGTTGAAAAGATTAAAGTTTGGAAACTTGAGCATTGGAGACAAAGAGAAAGTTGAGGATGCTATTCTTGAAATGTTATGCATTTTAAAGATGCTGCCAATTCAAATTGAAAATAGAATTCCTAAGGAATTATGCAACAGGGTTGCACAGAAATGGGAGTATGCTCTGCAAATAGAGAAGGAAATAAGGGAGAGTACATTAGCACAAGTTGAATCCAATCTCACCCCTGTAAATATCAAATAGATAATTGAGCAATACAAAGGCAAGTTTGATCCTAAACTTAGAGCCTATCTAATTCTTCAACACAAGGTTGAAGATGTTGTACAAGAAAGCATCAAAATTTGGAAGATACTGTTTGGATTGTTTCCCACTAAGGATGAAGGAAAGGATGCTACTACTTCAACAGTTGTTGAACCTGAAACCAAGAAAAATAAAATGGAGACTGGTACTCCTAAGTAAGTGAAAATAGAGGATACATCTAAAGTTCACATTGTTGACATACTTGAGGAGAGCCCCATTAAGAATTCATTTTTAACTGAGGATGATTTAAAGAATACGAAAGCAACTGATACACCCCTACCAGGTAGTAACATTGTACTGTTACAAGTCATGGATTATCCAACAATTACAAGCACACAATCTATTGATGAGAATCCTACTCTACCTAAAGTTGCTACTATTGACAAGTTAGTCGGTACAAGCCTTACCAAGGATCCCATCAAGTCAATATCACTAACTCAATCTACATCTACCGAGGAAGAAGAAAAAATTCAAAGTCCTCCTATGGAAGAAAACAAAAAAGAAGAACAAGGAAGTCAGTTAGATGGACAAGCTATTAGCCCTCATGTCGAGGATAAGGGGAAAGAAGAAGCAAACATCAAAGGAAAATTCATTGAAGTGCAAGAGCCAAAGGAGAAAGAGGCAATAATAGCTCTTGTACAGATGCCGAGTGGAAGCACCCCACTGAGAGTATAGAAGGAGAAAGATGAGGTAACAATTGATGAAGTCATTGTTATTCCTTAATGGGATACATATAATCTTTCTTATGAGCAACTGTAGATCATGAAGGATTTGTTGACAAGGAAAAATAGGCAAGCAGAACTCCGAAGAGAGCATCAGCAAAAACAGGTTCTTCATGAAATAAAAGATATATTTAATGAAGTATATGACTTATCAGATGTAAATAGTTCCATTCCCATATTGGAACAACTTGTACACATTGTTTAGAAAGTCAATAATGAAGTTAGCTATGCAAGTGATAAGTTATTTGAATGGTCTAAATGGAGGTTTGAGACCAAAATGCTGGAAAAGATATCTGTTGAGATAACAGTGAAATAGGTTGAGCTGTCCACTTTGGTAAAGGAGACCGAGTGATTAGTTGTGAATGGACAGTCTCTATTGGCCAAAATATGTAATGTTGAACTATTCACAGATGAGAATCAATGATTTCTTGATACTCTCAAGAAAGAGATTAAAGCTACTAGTTAGTCCTTGACCTTGGATGCAAACACCAGTGCTGCACATTATGTCAAAATCTTGCAGACCCAAGGTAAGTTAGCTGAGCTGATGGCTAATGATGGCAAGATTCATTCTCGCCTACTCTCTATTCAAATTGTTTTGACACCTCATCTGGAGGCTATATAGAGAAAGTTAGCAAAGGCTAAAGAATTGATCCAGAGTGATCCACATTTTTCCACACCTGAGAGTCTCATCAGTTTAGCTGCCAATTTAGAAGTGCAGATAGAAGTTTTGAACATTGCTTCAACTACTTGGACAAATGCACTCTACATGATCATGGTGCTCCATAAACCTTTTCTAGAGAAATTTTGTGAGCTACCTACTGATGAAGAAATTTGTCGTGTCAAAAACAAGGGGGAATCATCATGACACGAGTACAGACAAGGACTGAATAGGGATAGGTAAAAAAATTTTTGAATGTACATATATCTCAAGGGGAGTATTAGGCTAGTACAAACATATTTTTGTAATTGTAAATACAAATGTCATGACAAAGTGTTTTTGCCACTAATGTCAAAGGGGGAGATTGTAGATCTCTATAGTTTTTATTGACTATTATTGCTTCACACTTAGTCATATATCTAGGCAATGATGGTCGGTCATCACTATGACCAAGTCATTTTGTAAAGGCTGAGTTATATATTGTATACTTACCGAGCAGTAGTACTACTGAGTAAAGTCATGGTCACTATGTGTTTGTAATATGCCAAGTATAGTTGTTGCCGAGTTACATATATCAATTCTTACCAAGTGACAGAGAAGTTTAACCGATGCCGAGTACAGTTAATGCTGAGTGCCAGGAACAACTTTTGCCGAGTTAGCCAAGAATGACATACAAGTTTGGAATGGCATAATGATCGAGGTAAACCATTTTTTGTGATAATGATGTTTTGTATTTTGTCTATTGAGGTAATTACAAATGTAATTACATATCCATCTTATTATAATTGATCCCTATGTAAAGCCTAGAGCCAATCATAAAATTGTATAGCTTAGGCGGCAATAGAAATAAATCTAAACTGTAGATCTTGAATCGGTAAAATTTTTTTGTTATTATATAAGGTCAAGATCTAAACAAAGAGAAGTGTGAATTAGAGAGATAAGAGATATTGAGATCAAATGAGTATGAGAGAATGATTAGAGAAGTATATTCAAAATAGTTAAGTATTCAGATAGAGTCCAGTGACTGAGCTAAATAGTGAAAAGATAGAATCAAGAAAGATTAGATAGAAGAGATCAAAATGTTAGGAATGAATGCTAAAGTGTTTGGCAGCCATTTTGTAGCAGTTTTTTTTGCATTCATGACTATGATTGTCATTGATGTCAACACAGTGATTTACCGAAGACTTGCAGAGAAGCAGATAGAGTTTGGATTAGTGCATGTGGGTTATTGTAGTTGGAGCTATGCGACATTGAGGTTATAATCTTTGATATGTCATATGTCTATGGTTAAGAGCACAGATAGTAATTCATTGATTCATGGAAGTTATGATCATTTTGGTGGAAGCAGTGTTCCTGAGTAGCGGTTTGTGGAAATCAGATGATATATCCTAATCGGGATGGAATTTGGTTTTGTGTAGTTAAAGGGAAGTTGAAGACACATTGATAGTGATGTGGATGATAGCGTAGAATTTGAGGTCACATGAGTGAAGACTTATTGTATTTGGAAGCTGATAGTTTTATGTAATTTTGGTGTTGCATGTGGAAACTTTTATTTTGTAATTGTATACCGACTCATTTGTAGTGATTTGAGTGTGGTATAAAGGAAGGAATGTATTTCCTTGTTGTAATGTAATTTTTATGTAAGAGCATGAATTTTTAATGTGAAAGTGTGTAATAGCAGTTGTGATGCTGTATGCATGAAGTGAAGAAAAGAGCTAAGTATGAAAGTGAATTTGTGAAGGAAGACATGCAAAGTACAGAGATCTGAAATTGAGATTTGATGTAATAGTGAGTGTAGTTTGGCATAGTCAAAGAAGAGGTAACATATTATTCTATTGAGTAATGCAAAGATTATTTGGACGGTGTGTTCAATGATCTTACCCTGAAGCTATTTGGGTAGTGGGTCCTTCTATCTTTCATAACTCTTAACTGGGTTAGAATCTTTTAACAGGGATTCAAAATCTCCTAACAGGGATTCATATGTACTGAATGTATTTCATAAGACTCCTAACAGAGTCCATCCTCTCACAAGGAAAATTCATATTAGTGCATCTTTTGTGGGCATCATTCCCACCGGGGTTTACTCTTTGATCAAGAGGTTCCCTAGTCAACATATCTTGTGTCATTGTGTTATTGTGTATGAATATCTTTCTATGGTTGGTAATTATATTTCTTATATGGTTTAATGCTCTTGAAGATGATAAAAGTTATAATTATCTGATAACTGATTCACCCCCCCCTCTTACTTATCTTGGTGGACTTTACTTTCTAACAATTGGTATCAGAGTAGCAGGTCCTTGAAAGAGAAGTTTAACAACTTAAGAAGATCCATGAAATTTTTTAGGAAAGAAAGCCCTAAGTTTGATGGAGTAAATTTTGACAGCTAGAAAGAAAAGATGAAGACACACCTATTATGTTTAGGACCAAGTTATTGGTTGATTACAAAGAATAATAAGATTACCATTCAAGAGGACAATCTTGAAACATGTACTATAGAAGAGAGAGATATATTCATGTGTAACATACTTGCAAGAGAAGCACTTTTGACAACACTACTAGAGAATGAGTACAGTCAGGTAAAATATTTGAAAAAATTTCATGAAATTTGGAATGCTTTACACTCTACTTTTGAAGGTGATGAACATGCAAAAAGAGTTAGATTACATAATTGGATATGTGCATTTGAAGATATAAGAATGTTGGAAGATGAATCTGTTAGAAGTTATATTGGTAGAATGTCAGAGATCATTTCAGGTATAAAATCTTATGGAGGAACAAAGACAGAGAATGAAGTGATATGGAAAATTTTGAGGACATTGACTCCTGTATTTAAGAAAACAACACAGATGATTGAACAAGTGATACCTTGTACAAAAAACTTTACAAGAGAGACTCTTCTTGGAAGATTGGAAGCAACAGAAATGAACTTGAGATTATCAGGAGACTTACCTAGAATGGAGATAGCATTCAGTGCTCTTAGTGTTCGCCCTACTTTGTCAAGAAGCATCAGTGTGAGCGGAGATTATGCTGTCAGCAGTAGATCTAAAAATGAAGACGACAAGAAGATTGAAGAAGGTATTTCCTTGCTTGTGAAAAGAGAACCATACGGTAAGAAATTTTTTAAATGTTGGACTTGTCAAGAATATGGTCATTTTGCATCTAAATGTCCTAAGAGAGTTAAAAAGTACAGAAGCAATTTCAAACCTAGAAGATCTAAGGAATGTTATTATGCTAATGATGAAGATCTTGAAGCTAGTATATAAAGAACTTTAAGTGAAAGTGATACTGAGAATAATGATGACATAGGATTTGTAGCAATTAAAGAAGAAAATCCTGAATCTGATGTTAATGAAGAAAAAGCCTTAGTTTCTCAAGTTGAAAAGAAAGTTGATTGGATTATAGATAGTGGTTGTTCACATCATATGACTAGAGACATGAAAAAGTTCATAAAGTTGAATGAATATGATGGTGGAGTAGTTAGAGTTGGAAACAATGCACCTTGTTTGATCAAAGGTATAGGATCTATTACTCTTGATGGAAAGACTAATACTGATGATGTTTATTTTGTGGATGGATTGAAACATAATATTTTGAGTGTTGGACAGTTAGTTGATAAGGGATATCAAGTTTGGTTTACTGAGAAAACTTGTGTGATAAAGGATAAAGATGGAAATCTGATTGGAACTAGATCTAGAACCAGAGGTAATGTATTTCAGTTGAATCCTATTGAGATGACATGTTTGATTACTAAAATTGATGACAGTTGGTTATGGCATAGAAGGTTTTGTCATATAAAATTTGATAACATTGTGAAAGTAAGTACTAAACTTGCAGTAAGAGATTTACCTAGAATTATGAAGCCTACTAACATGATTTGCAAAGAATGTGTAATGGCTAAACAAAAGAGAAGTTCTTTCTCCTAGTAAGAAGTTTACATCTACAGAGAAGCTAGAGATTGTTCATATAGATTTGAGTGGTCCTACTAGGACTCTAGGATTCTATGGAGAAAGGTATTTTATGATTCTTGTTGATGACTTTACAAGAATGATGTGGATTGCATTTCTTAAAGAAAAATCTGAAGCATTTGATAAGTATAAGATTGTTAAGAATAAATTTGAGAATGAATCTGGAATGAAGATTAAATGTTTAAGATCTGATAGAGGTGGAGAATTTACTTCTAGAGAGTTTAACAAATTTTGTGAATAAAATGGCATTAAAAGATAGTATTTATCCCCTAGAACACTTGAACAAAATGGAATTACAGAAAGAAGGAATAGATTAGTGACTGAAGTAGCAAGAGCTATGTTGTTTGAAAATAATTTGGCAAAGATATTCTGGAGAGAAGTAGTGAACACAATAGTATACACAATGAATAGAGTACAAATCAGAGCAGACACAGACAAGACACCTTATGAATTATGGTTTGGACATGCACCCTCAGTTAAGTATTTTATAATTTTTGGAAGCAAATGTTATATAAAGAGAGATGATGATATTGGAAAGCTTGATCCTAGAAGTGATGAAGGTATATTTCTTGGATATTCTTTGAAAAGAAAAGCATATAGATGTTTCAATAAAAGAACTAAGACTATTGTTGAGAGCGCAAATGTTAAAGTTGATGAAAAGTTCAAAATTCAGGAAAGAATGCCTGATTATGAATCTGATGAAGAAACTCATCCTAAGCCTAATACTGGAACTACTGAATTATTTTATGAAACTGACAGTGATTTGTTGAATGAAAGTCACAGTGAAGTTATTGAAGAACCTACATCTGAAGAGAGATTTGAGATAGTGACACCTAGCAAAAGTTTGTTAAAGAATCATCCTTTTGAACAGATTATCGAGAGCATCAAAAGAGGAGTTCTTACTCAAAATAAGGCACAAGAACAGTTATGTTTGATTTCTCAAATTGAACCTAAGACTACTGTAGATATGGAAAATTGGTCAAAGGCTTAAATCAATCAAAAGGTGCATCAAATCATCAAAATAGCACGAAAAATCAATAAATGGAACAAAGGCAATTCAAATCAAAGGAAAATTCAATTAAATGATTAAATAAAGCTTGAAAAGGGGAAAAACACTATGAAATTGATTAAATTCAATTAATGACATAGTTGTTGAAAGCAAAAATCAAAATGAACCTCTTACCCTTCATGGCTAAATTTAATTACTTTAATTAATTAATAAATCATAATTTCCCTCAACAAAGCAAATTGGAGACAAAATGGACACAAATCACTCACTTTTGTTGAAATGGTCCAGCCTTTTGAAACCATTTAAATGATTGTCCCCTCCTTGTCCCCCCATTTATGGACAAAGCAAAGCCAATTGACCTTACCCAAGCATAACCATGATCAACTCACTCTACCCCCTACCCTTGGGAAAATCCTATACGTAGAAAGCATTTTGAGGCATTAAGGATCCATTCCATATCTTTGAATTGTAGCAAAGCTCTTGCAATTTGCATCCACACCACTCACTTGTCAATTTTAATAGCTTAATTGCTTTGATCATAGTAGATTGTTCATCAAATAGAGCTAGAATTTGATTGAATAGATCTTAATTGCATATCATATAGCTTAATTCTCATCTTTAGAGTGTCACTAGTGAGGATCATAGTTGAGAGCCTCATTTACCACTTTATTTTAGAGATCCATGAGATCTTGATAGATTAATTATGCATTGATTAGATTAGTTCTCACTCTAATTCTTGTTGTTCTTAGTTAATCTTGTAATTTCATGAAGGTGAATAATATCATCACACAAATGGCGCCCACCGTGGGGCCTTGAGCCTCAAATACTAACAAATTTGTAATTTAAATCATCTTTGCATACATTTTTGTCTGGTTTTCGTGTGTTTTCTGCAAGAATTTTCTAAAGTCATGCCTACGAGAGATCTATTCACACTTAGAATCCTTACAGTGTCACTTCGGAACCCTGATCTTATGCCTATTAGCTAGAAACTCACGCCCGGAATGGAAAAGCATTCAGCCTTTACGATTTCAAATCATGCCTACAACACAGGGAGTATCGCTTATGTTTAAACTGTTGTCGCTTAATTTGAGACTTTGCGTTGCCTTTAATATTTTTTAGTCATGCGTGTAAGCAATTCAGTCATGCGTGTAAGCAATTCAGTCACGCGTGTAAGCAATTCAGTCACGCGTACAAGAATTTTGTTCACGCGTAAAAGAATTTCATTCACGCATACAAGCAATTTAGTCACGCATAAATGTATTTCATTCACGCGTACAATAATTTTAGTCACGCTTTTGCAAGAAAATTTGTCGCTTAATAGTGTATTCTGTCACTTTGCATTTACTATTTTGCGCAATTTAATGTTCTAGTCACGCTTTTGATTAAACTGCCCGCGCCTATGTAACTTTTGGTATCGCTTGAGCCCTTAACTGTGATGCTCGCTATTGATAATGTTACACCTGTACATAGTTTACTCACACGTACTAGCTAGATTATGTCGCTTGATGTCTCTTGCTTATTTTCACATTTAAATTGATAAATCTCAAGGACTAATTTGCTATAATGGTGTTTAAACAGTAAATGAACAAGCATCTGAAGGTGAAGAAGTTAGAAAATAGAGTTAATCAAGAAGATAGAGCCTTGACAAAAAGTATTAAGAAGGAGAATCAAGCACACATTAAGGTGGTTCTTGAGACAACATTGGATGAAGATACTAAGGTACATGCTCTGTCACAGAAAAGTGCTCAATTTTTTTTTTTTCTTTTTTGCATGCAAAAAAGAAACAAAAAAGGACATCCTATTAGAGTATACCTTACTGTCCTAAATGCTTACAAACTAAAATATGTTTCTTTGAATTGGGAATTTAGTCCCTAAGTTTGTAAAATTTGCAAAGTATTTGAGTAAAAAGAATCAAGAGCATAATCAAATTGTAGTATTTCAAGCTTTTGATTTTGGTTTCCCCTCACTTTGTTTGTTTGTGCCGACTAACTTGTTGGTTGAGGGAATGCACTTGCTAAGGTAAGGGAAAAATTTGGAGATAGAAGCAAGAAAACTACTATTTAAAAATGCCCCTAGCCTTTGCTAGCATCGGTTAAGGTATTTTTCTCATCAAGCTTGCACATTCCCTTAGCTTGTGGCATATTCAAAGTTCTAAACATAGCTTAAATATTAAAAGAAAAGAACAAACATTTCAATTATAAGAACCCCTTTGTCATGGGGTTGAAAAAGAACAAAAATTGATTGTAAGTGTTTGGGAGAGATCCACTTTTCATTCTTTTCAATGAACATGTTTAGAACTTAGTGGGCTCACCTCCCGAGATTGCCTTAAAGGGCCGGTGAGAGGGACAACCCAAAGTGGGATACACTCGCTTTTGCCGTGGGAATCTGACCCACTATAAAATGAAACACGTGTATCCTTAATGGGGTACATGACAAAATGATTTTAATTTCTTGAACTTCCTCTAGTAGTCCTTACGGATTGCGCAAAATCGTACCTTGGTGCATGTGGGAAGCCCTCTAAAATACTTGGGGGATAAGAGATTTTAATCCATTTTGAACGGAATATTTACTAAATCCTATTTAAAGTAGCAAAGCCACCTTGTAGAGCCATGTTTACAAGCTAAAATTGACTTTAGGTAGGCTGCTTGGAAGTTTTTATTGCGCTATACTTGTGGAAAACATTGGAGAACATACACATTAGAATTTTTTTTAGGGACATGATGACAAAGTGATGTGTGTGTTGTGCTTGTTTTTCTATTTTCAAACATGTAAAGTTCCAAAAACTGATCTTATACATTTAAAAAAATTCAAAATGATATACCCTGGTTAGAGAAGTGCCGCTTGTGCACAAAACACACCCACCTATCAGAGGTTTAGTCATGCCTGTGAATTGTTTAAACATGTGTAGACATACTGAAGTCACACTCAAAGCCATTTGAGACACGCCTGGTTAAAATTGGAAACCCGCTTGGAAATAGAAAAGTGTTGCCTGAGAACCTATAGAGGGCCGCCTAACAATAAACCAGTACACGCTTACAGAAGTTTTGTTCATGCCTATACATAGGCCAGTGACGCCCAGAAAAACAAAAGGGAAAATAGAGAGTATTTCCTGAGAGATTCATAAAAAATTGGTTTCATATTCGGATACCCTTTTCAGAGATACTCTTTATCAGTGCAATAAATACATCATATTCCTAAGAAACATTTATAATAATGAGTCTATTTGAGAAACAAATCAATCCTATTATGGAGCATAGTTGTCAAAACCAAGACCAAGATCTCCATAGGAATCAAAGTGATGAGGTATCTGAAGATGACGTTGTGGAAGCATCCCAAAATCCCATGTTTTTAGAAATAATGGAATTACTTTTGAATTGGGATAAAGAATCATATTTTCTAACTTTAGCTCAAGCAGGAGCTAAACTTCCTTATAATTATGACACATCAACCTTGAGAAAGAATGAGGAAAAACAAAGAGATACATCATATAAAAGGCCATCATTAATATCAAGCTATCCTTTTCAAAATGATGAATTGTCTAAAGATGATGTTGTGAGAGCATCCCAAGATCCCATGTTTATAGAAATAATGGAATGAATTTTGAACTGGGATAAAGAAGCATATTTCCTAACTTTAGCTCAATCAGGAGCTAAGCTTCTGCATAATTATGACACATCAACCTTGAGGAAGAACGAGGAAAAAAAAAAAGATACATCATCTAAAGAGCCATCATTAAGATCAATTTGGACTTTTCTTTATGATGATTGGCCATCCGTATCTTCATCCTCCTCACAAAAAGAAGCATTTGAGAGCAACAAAGTTATCTCGGATCAAAGGAAAATGCATAATCAACCTATTTGTGATCAAGATAATAAAGAGTATGGAGTGAAAAATACCACTGTCAAGCAAGATAATAAACCTCCATATAGCAAGAGTAGTCCTTTCATCCTTTGTCCATCTCCTAGCAAGGATTCTCCCTGGATGACTTGTATGCCTTTCATCCTTTGTCCATCTCCCAAACCTCTATCTAGCAAAGATCCTCCCATAGCTAGTACTCCTTCCATCTTTTAATCATCTCCCAAAGCTCCACAAATATCCAAAATTCCTCCATCAAAGAATGAGCCTAATGATGACACTTTTCCCATTGACTATGGCTACCCTCAAGGGCTACCTCTAAAAGAAACCCAAGCTAGTTTACATCTTGTTGCAGACCTTTTCCATGCTTCAAAGATCTTGGACCCCAAGGTTTCATGTGCTTCAATGCCTATTATACCCATTCAAGAGGATCCTACATCATTCCTCCAAACATCCCCCATACATATCCAAACATCTACCTTATCCTTAGAAGTGGCTCCATGTCAAGAGGATAATCCAAAGAGAAAAGAAATAAATGTTGATAAAGATCAAGATCGAGATTATACACAATCTCCTCCCATATTTTATGAAGGTACCATATCCATCGAACCTTGTGATGATCCCCTTGCATTCTTTCATGGCTTCCAAGATGATATCCTTCCATTCCAAGAACAAAGTACCCTTCCAAGTTCCACATTTTCTCCACTTCCCAAGCAAGATCAAGATATCCCTTCCACAAATTCCAATGAGCATATTGAAAATCAAGAGCAAAATACCATCCCTACATCATTCGAAGATCCTTGTCAAGATCAAAGCATCCCATCATTTCCTTGTCATATTCCTCCATGTTCACCTCAAGAAACCATCATTCTTCCAAATCCCTTGCATGATAATGAATCCCTTCAAGACTCCATTGATCCTATCAAATGTGTTCCTATCAAAGCTATTCATGAGCCTATTGGTATAAAGATAAATCCTAAAGGTAAGAATCTTGGCGATGTAGTTCCTTCCAAAGATATTGATATCCCTTTCACACCTTATATTCCTCCATTCAAACGCAACCACATACCTCCACTATCCTCTAAATCCATTTTGGGTTCCTATGTCCCAAAACAAAAGTCTTCATTCCTTCCATCCATATTAGGTCCATATATTCCCCCATCAACCATTCCTATCATCCCTAGCTATCCATTCACTTACCCTACCATGTATCAAGATCAACGAAGGCACACATACTTGAAGAATGTCCAAACACCGATCCATATGAACCCTTTATATTATTCCTATTCATCTACAATTACTAAGTCTTTTGGAAGCAATTTTGATGTACAACATAAAAATAATAAATCCAAGAATCCATATGGACATAAAAATCACAATGTCCCATCTAATCGACATGTGAATGAAAAGAAAAATGAAATATCCAAAAGGCCACAAAGGTCCACCAAGCAAAAAGAAAAAAATAAAATGTGGGTTCCTAAATCCCTCATTGAAGAAGTGCATTCAAAAGCATCACAAAAGGAAGAAAAATCAAAGAATATGTGGATTCCCAAGTCACTTTTGAAGGACTTGCACACAAAAGAAGAATCAAAATTGACATTCAAGCTTCCAAAGGCTTCCATTACATCTCCTTCCAAACATCCTCCACTTTCCAAATCTAATTTGGGTTCTCATATCCAAAAATCCACTACCTCAAAAGGACCCTTACCTCCTTCATCTATCATTCCTCCATCATTCCACCACTCTTCAAAGTGTGTGTCAAAGTTGATCTTGCCAACATTCCCATCTACAACATACCTTCTTCTTATCCTCACATTCATTTTCCAATGCATAATTTCCATACTTCCATCCCTCTTATCAATATCTTTGAGCATCCTAGCCATACCCATGGTTTATTGTATCATATCTTTCAGAGGAGCATTGTCCAAAGATTCCACTATTGGGAAAATATTGAAAAAATACAAAAAAATACAAAACAATTGAAAAAAGAGAAAAAGTTCCTTGGTGAAAACCTAGCAATAGGCACCTTGGTAGCAAAAGTAAAGAGAAATAAATCTATCTTATGGTAAAAACCACTTCTTGTGGCACCTTAGACAAGTACCATGATGAAAACCTGGCAAATAGGCATCATGCGTAATTTTTCCTTCTTGCACTCTACACTTGGGGGAAAAGTTTCATCCATTCTATCCTTCATCTTCCTATCATTTATCTCACTTACATCCATATTTCCTCTCTCACTTTTCATCTTGACAAGGTTGAACACATCCATGAGCATTAAGTATCTTGACATCTGTTATCCTTGCCATTAGCTTATGTACTTGTTGCATCCATGTTACCCTATCATGATCTTGCTTATCCCAAATTCACCTTCATCATTCCTTGATAGCTTTTTCATAATCCCAAAACATCCCGTCATAGCCTCTATCACTCCTTTTTTCATGATTGTGTTATCTTATCCACATCTTACCCAAATTGACCCTTGGTCTTGATCAAGATGAAGAACTTAAAAAAAAAATTTGTTATCAAAAACTTCTTGACATGTCCACTCTTTTGGATCCCTCATTTTTATGGCAACAAATCGTTATCCTATACACTATCTAGCCCTGCATAATTGACTTCCATGGCTTATCCAAAAACATGCTTCACATTGCTATATCATTTTTTCCTTAGCTTGGGTACTCTTGAGGAGATAGTCCTATGGGTCACATTCACATACTTCTTCCATCATAGCCTTTCCATCTCTAATCCATCAACTTGAAAATCCATCTTTCATGTCCTATATCTTGCTAGACATTGGGGGCAAACCAATGTGATCTTGTTTGAGAGTTGGTAAAAAGGAAAGCATAAAGTGCTTCTAGATGCATCTAGCATGAACCAAGTTTTTGTAAAATCTTGGAAGTTTTCTCAAGTCCAACATTTTTCCTATCCAATCAGGGGCATTTGATCTGAATCAGTGGATTCAATAGTGCTATAGTCGGTCACACATCAGAGAGACTTATCAGAGCTTCAGAAGAGAGTGATTTTCGTGAACCTTTGATGGATATCATTGTTCATACCCAAGTATTTGAGCCTACAACTTGATCCTTGAGCCTTCATTGACTTTATTATTCGGGATTAAAAATTGACAACACTTTAAAGATCAGAATACTTGGAAATACTTTTTGAAAATCATGAAACAATGCAAAAGACTTGAAGCTTTCTTTTGATGATCTTTACTTACATTGATTTTTATCACATATTTTTAGCTAATCGATGAGGTTTCAACTAGATTGGAGATGATGGAGACATGATATTTTTCTTGTCTTTGAGTGACTATCTTGAGGAAGATCCCACAACTTATGTGAATTCATCTAATGACATGGTCACCAAAGAACCATTGAGGACTTTCATGTAGTGTGGAAGGTTGACCTTTGATTGTTTGAGAAAATGGATTGGTATTCATACTCCCATAGTTTGGTCATCCAACTAGTGAGGGTTATACTAGTTTCCAAAAGGGTGTTACCAAAAGCGATATAAAAGTGGTATTCATATCATCATGTCAGTGGGTAGTGGTGATTGTATCGACTTTCCAGTCCCAAAATGCTCAATGATGAAAATTTATCCTCAAGGCATTTATTTGCTAAAAGCTAGTGACACTTAGCTGCATTGCATTGCATTATCATGGAAGGTTAATTGCATTATCATGTTAGATTAATTGCATGTGCATTTGTTTGTAGTATTTTTCCAAGGACAAGGGGGTTCATTCAATCAAAATCTTGATCAATCATCAAATGGGGGGGTTCAATCAAGAATCAAGGAAAGTCCATAAATCAAATAAGTGTCCATAACATCACAGATCCATGAAGTCTATCTAATCAAAGATACAATGTCATCAAAGTGATACATCCAAGTCCTGATCAATAACTAAAACATGATATAATATCAACAAACTAAAGGAGCTCCATAATCAATCATCTCAATAACATGTACTCTAGCTGGGTCAACTCATTACTTAAGTCTAAATATCCAAGAAGCTAAGGTCTATATATATATCATTTACGGAAATGTGCCTATTTTGCAAATCAAGGGAATCATATCAGTATTTTATATAAGTGAATCATCTTACGTCAATCAATCAAGTTAATCAAAGCAATCAAACCTATCATTATTTGTTCGTGTCTCTATGTCTTGAGAGTGAAGTATCAGTTTATCAATCCTATCAGGATCCCATATCAAATTTCACACTGATCAAGATCAATCCTATCAACTATATCAGTTTTCACACTGATCAGTTATCCCATATCAGTTTTACTATCCTATCAGATTGACAAATCGCATTCATTGGTACTACTATCCTGTTATAATCACTTGTTTTGCTTAACTACAACAGACCTATCTATCTTGGATATGCAAATTTGTGAGTCATGGCATATCATCAATATTTTTCAAAAATGAAAACATATTGGACCAATCAATCAAAATCTTTCAAATCAAGGAATCAATATGTTTTATTTCTGAGGGGGCATCAGAGTATCAAATTGGCATCGCATCAAAAACATTTATCAGTGGGGCATATCATATTAGGTTATCATATCAGTATCATATCATATCAATTTCATATTAGGAGGCAAATCAATATCAGATCAGTTTATCATATCATATCAGTGGGGCATATCACTATCAGAGATAGTATCATATCATCGTACCAACTATTAGAGATAGCAATCAATCACATAGGGAATTGCAATGAAGACATAAAGAATCTTTGAATCAGTGTTCTTCGCACATCGACTCAAAGAGGGGCATTTGTAGATATGGAAAATTGGTCAAAGGCTTAAATCAATCAAAAGGTGCATCAAATCATCAAAATAGCATGAAAAATCAATAAATGGAACAAAGGCAATTCAAATCAAAGGAAAATTCAATTAAATGATTAAATAAAGCTTGAAAAGGGGAAAAACACTATGAAATTGATTAAATTCAATTAATGACATAGTTGTTGAAAGGAAAAATCAAAATGAACCTCTTACCTTCATGGCTAAATTTAATTACTTTAATTAATTAATAAATCATAATTTCCCTCAACAAAGCAAATTGGAGACAAAATGGACACAAATCACTCACTTTTGTTGAAATGGTCCAGCCTTTTGAAACCATTTAAATGATTGTCCCCTCCTTGTCCCCCCATTTATGGACAAAGCAAAGCCAATTGACCTTACCCAAGCATAACCATGATCAACTCACTCTACCCCCTACCCTTGGGAAAATCCTATACGTAGAAAGCATTTTGAGGCATTAAGGATCCATTCCATATCTTTGAATTGTAGCAAAGCTCTTGCAATTTGCATCCACACCACTCACTAGTCAATTTTAATAGCTTAATTGCTTTGATCATAGTAGATTTTTCATCAAATAGAGCTAGAATTTGATTGAATAGATCTTAATTGCATATCATATAGCTTAATTCTCATCTTTAGAGTGTCACTAGTGAGGATCATAGCTGAGAGCCTCATTTACCACTTTATTTTAGAGATCCATGAGATGTTGATAGATTAATTGTGCATTGATTAGATTAGTTCTCACTCTAATTTTTGTTGTTCTTAGTTAATCTTGTAATTTCATGAAGGTGAATAATATCATCACACAACTACTAATGAAGCTTGTGAAGATGAAAGTTGGACTAATGCTATGAAAGAAGAACTAGATCAGATTGAAAAGAGCAATACATGGGAATTGTTCCCTAAACCTAAAGACAAGAATGTTATTGGAACTAAATGGGTATTCAGAAACAAGATGAATGAACAAGGAGAAGTAGTGAGAAATAAAACAAGATTGGTATGTAAGGGTTACTCACAACAAGAAGGAATTGACTATGAAGAAACCTTTGCACCTATTTCAAGAATTGAAGCAGAAAGAATGTTTTTGGCATATGCAGCTTACAAGAAATTCAAAGTGTATCAGATGGATGTGAGGTCAACATTTCTAAATGGAGAATTGGAAGAAGAAGTCTACATTGAGCAGCCTGAAGGTTTTCCTTTAACTCAAGAAGGAGACATGGTAAGTAAATTGAAGAAAGCTTTATATGGACCTAAACAAGCACCTAGAACTTGGTATGCAAGACTGGATAAGTATTTGTTAAAGTTGAGATTTATAAAAGGTACAGTTGATATCAATTTGTACACAAAAGAAATTGAAAATGGTTTGTTAGTTATAGTTATTTTTGTTGATGACATTATCTTTGGAGGAGAAGATGAAGCTAGTGACAAATTTGCTGATGAAATGAAGACTGAATTTGAAATGAGTATGATTGGTGAAATGAAATACTTTTTGGGATTACAGATAACACAAAACAATGATGGTATCTTTGTAATTCAGACAAAGTACCTTAATGACTTGTTGAAAATATTTGGAATGGAGGATTGTAAACTAGTTAGAACACCTATGGTGACTGGACATAAGTTATCTAGCATAGATGAGACTCTTGCAGTAGAAAAGAAGAAATACAGATCTATGATTGGAGGATTACAATATTTGACTCATACAAGACCTGATATAGCACATTCAGTTGGAATTGTAGCAAGATTTCAAGTTGAACCTAGAGAATCACATTATTCAGTAGTAAAGAGGATACTGAGATATTTAAGAGGCACAATGGACTATGGATTATGGTATGAAAATTTTGATGATTTTACCCTATGTGCATATATAGATGCTGATTAGGGAGGCAGTGTTGATGATAAGAAAAGCACCAGTGGAGGAGCATTTTTCCTTGGAGGAAGATTAGTTTCTTGGCTAAACAAGAAGCAAAATTGTATCTCACAAAGCATAGTAGAAGCATAATATGTAGCAGCAACAAACAATTGTAACCAGATAATTTGGATGAAGCAGATGCTGAAGGATATTGGAATAAAATTTGTTGAACCTGTTGTTATACATTGTGATAACACCAGTACAGTTAGTATGTCTAAGAATCCTGTATTA
Organism: Chamaecyparis obtusa; assembly: GCA_027943335.1. NCBI lineage: Eukaryota > Viridiplantae > Streptophyta > Pinopsida > Cupressales > Cupressaceae > Chamaecyparis > Chamaecyparis obtusa. Next base: position 1,619,020 of record BSBK01003116.1, on the reverse strand, counting down.
CATTCTAAGATAAAGCATATAGAGATTAAGTATCATGTTGTAAGAGAGAAAGTTGCTAAAAAAGAAGTCAGACTTGAGTACATAATTACAAAGGAGTAGATAGCAGATATATTCACAAAGCCTTTGCCTAAGAATACATTTGAGTATTTGAGAGGTATGCTTGGGGTTATGCCCCAACCTACTTTTGAGAAGTGATGCAGTTGGTTGACTCCATCCAGTGGTATATGAGCCTTATCTTTCTTCTGAACTAGATGTTGTTACTTCCTCTATGGGGGAGTATGTGTATCTGAGCTGAGTCATGAGGACTCTAGTAAATATATTGTCTGAAAAGTGTCTTTTGACATTGAGTTGTTGTTGACTTAGTGATGGAATTTATATCATTGATGTCAATGGGGGAGAAGTATGCATGGAAAAAAATATGAAACATTTGTTGGAGAGAACTGAACAGGATAATGAAGCAAGATTTGATTGATGAAGAGGATTTGAAGAAGCAGTGTTGCAGTATTGGATTTTTGGAACATTGGATGTTTTTCATCTATGTTGCCATTAATGCCAATGGGGGAGATTGTTAGGAATGAATGCTAAAGTGTTTGGCAGCCATTCTATAGTAGTTTTTGTTGCATTCATGACTATGATTGTCATTGATGTCAACATAGTGATTTACCGAAGACTTGCAGAGAAGCAGATAGAGTTTGGATTAGCACACATGGGTTATTATAGTTGGAGCTATGAAATGTTGAGGATATACTCTTTGATATGTCATATGTCTATGGTTAAGAGCACAGACAATAATTCATTGATTCATGGAAGTTATGATCATTTTGGTGGAAGCAGTGTTTAGGCAGTGTTCCTGAGTAGCGGTTTGTGGAAATCAGATGATATCTCCTAATCGGGATGGAATCTAGTTTTGCATAGTTAAAGGGAAGTTGAAGACACATTGATAGTGATGTGGATGAAAATGTAGAATTTGAGGTTGCACGAGTGAAGACTTACTGTATTTGGAAGCCGACAATTTTATGTAATTTTGGTGTAGCATGTGGAAACTTTTATTTTGTAATTGTATGCCAACTCATTTGTAATTATTTGAGTGTGGTATAAAGGAAGAAATGTATTTCCTTTTAGTAATGTAATTTTTATGTAATATCATGAATTTGTAATGCGAAAGTGTGTAATAGCAGTTGTGATGCTGTATGCATGAAGTGAAGAAAAGAGCTAAGTATGAAAGTGAATTTGTGAAGGAAGACATGCAACATACAAAGATATAAAAGTGAGATCTAATGTAATAGTGAGTGTGGTTTGGCACAGTCAAAGAAGAGGTAACATATTATTCTATTGAGTAATGCAAAGATTATTTGGATAGTGTGTTTAGTGATCTTAGTCTGAAGCTGTTTGGGCAGTGGGTCCTTCTATCTTCCATAACTCTTAACCGGGTTAGAATATTTTAATAGGGATTCATATGTACTGAAAGTATTTCATAAGACTCCTAATAGAGTCCATCCTCTCACAAGGAATATTCATATTAGCACATCTTTTGTGGGCATCATTCCCACTGGGGTTTACTTTTTGATCAAGAGGTTCCCTAGTCAACATATCTTGTCATTGTGTTATTGTGTATGAATATCTTTCTATGGTTGGTAATTATATTGATTATATGGTTTAATGTTGTTGAAGATGATAAAATTTATAATCATCTGATAACTGATTCAGCCCCCCCTCTCAGTTATCTTGGTGGACTTTACTTTCTAACACAAAAATATAAAGTAAAGAGGAGATCTGTAATCTGCATATAAGTGCAAACCGAAAGATTAGGTATTGAGACATTTTGACTAGTGTATTAGGGTAAATCTCTTAACCAAGTAGTCTTAACAGAATTTATGTAAATCTCTTTACCAAGTGCTTACTTTGTTGTAAGTTTATAAATCCTTTAACAAGGTAGACTATATAAGTCTTTTGGCTTTTGATAGAGCAAACCTTTCACAAGGTAGATCATGAATTGATCACATTTTGTAAGCCTTAATAGGAAAAACTTATTACTGTAGTAGTGAAGATTTGTGGGTGTCATTCCCACCCCAGTTTTACCTTTCAAGGGTTTTTGGGTTACCAAAATCATGGTGTTATGAGTGATTTCATGTATGTTGTTTTATATGTTTAGTTGCTTACAATGATCAAGTTTTGTTTATGTCATGCATAAAGTTTTATCAGATTAAAAGGATAAAAGTAGGTAATATCTGATTCACTACCCCCTCTCAGTATTACTTTCCCACTTATATTTCCAACAGTTATTATGGAAACATATATTCAGCATTGAGACATCATGATTAGAGGAAGAAGTTCTGTATGAGCACACATGAAAATTGTCTAAGTGTAATAGTGTTTATCTATCTACACAAAGACCATTTTGATTAGAGACCTTCAAAAAAGCACATTCAGTGCATGCACACTTGAACATAGATCATTCCAAGTGTATTAAAGCTACATCTAAGAGAGCAAGTCTGTACGACATGTACGGAAAGAGATATGAATGTTTTATAGAGACAATGTCGAGCCAAATAGAATAGAGCAGCGATCATAATTTGATTATATTGAGTTAAGGGATTATTTTGTTTATCAAAATAAAGAAGGGATGATACTTGATGCTATTTAACCATAGAATCACTATGAAAGGATGTCCAATCCTTATTTACTAAGGTAATATATTGACCAGCCAATAATTTTTTGACATATGATGCGAAATTGTAAGTTGTAAGAAAGAAAAGAAGAAAGTATTGTATATCAGTGCGAAGAGCCTACAAATCTAGATCAAAATATTAAAGATATAAATTGGCAACAACAAAAGGTTTTTGTATTCTACCTTTTGTATCTAAAGTTATCATTGATATTGCATGTTTGGGCAGTGAGCTCATCTTGCATACATCTATGTTTTGTAATAGCAACTCCTAACAAGGTTGAGGCTTGTAACAAGGCCTAAAGTCCTTTAACGAGGACATAGACACTATATGGATGTAACAGAATCCTAACAGGGTCAATATCCTTAACTAGATACTTTTGATTAGTGGATCAGTTGTGGGTATCATCCCGATAGGGGTTTTCCCTTGGATAGGGTTTCCTCGAGAATAAACATGGTGTTATGAGTTCATTCATTTTATTGTTATGCTTATTGTTCAGTTTATTTAGTTTATTTTCTTATGCAAGCTATAAGTTAGTTTCATATATCCATAATTGAGAAAATGTAAAAGTTTGTGAAATACTAATTAACCCCTCCCATCTTAGTATTTCCTATTTCTAACAATTGGTATCGAAGCTTAGTTACTCAGAACAAAGTTATTTGGAGAAGGCCTAACAACTTGAGTAAGATCTCTATGGATATGGATCAATTGCATAAAAATCTTGATGAAGCTCTTGAACAAATTGATATCATTATTGAAGAAAGAGATATACTAAAGGACAAATATGATAATGTGAAAGATTACATTGAGAAACTAAAAGAGAAGTTAGAAGATCTAAAATCAAAGAAAGAACCTACAACTCAAATCAAGGACTATGATGAAATTTTAAAATTGAAGAAGGAGAATGAGATTCTTAAACATGAACTAAAGATTGTAGACCTAAAGTTAAGCTTGAAAGATGATAAAAAAAAGATATATCAAATCTGAAATCTAAAAATGCAGATATGAGATCTGAACTTAACAAAGTGACATCTGAATTTGAGACAACAAAATTGCAGTATGCCAAACTTGTGAGAGGAGAACTAACTCAATCTAAACAACATCTTGAGAAACTGTATTCTAGTAGTGAGAAAATTGATGAACATATTTCTTGTCAGAAACCCTCTTATGACAAAACTAGTCTTGATACTTTGAAGACAAATTCCTAAAGAAGATTGAAGAATGTAAAGAACCAGATCTGGAACAATCTAAGAATAAAGAAGAAAAGAAACTAGATGAATCTAACAAATCTGAAGATGTACCTAACCCACCTAAGAAAGATTAATCACCTAAAGAGATGCAAAGAGAATTCAAAGGTAGATGCTTTTCATGCAATTTTTTTGGACACATGAAAATAGATTGTACAAGTAAGGAATTCAAACCTATCTCTAGTTATTGTTATAATTGTCATGGTTTTGGACATAGAGCTATTGATTGTAAGAAACCTAGATCTAATGATAATTTTAATAGTAGAATGTTTAGAAATACTAACCCTAAAGATAAGAGACCTAATGGAGTAATGAACCAAACAAGAAATGGAGTTGTGTGTTATAGATGCAAAAAATTTGGACATATTGCGAGAAATTGCAAATCACAAATCAGTCAGCCAGGACCAAGATATAGAAATAATGGAATAGTTTGTCAGATATACAATAATATGGGTTACACAACAAGGTATTGAAGAATGAACAACATGAGAAATCCTAATCCTAGAAGAAATGTAAACTATACCAGGAGAAATGTGAACACCAACACCATTCATAAAGAAAATTGCAACAACTTGGAAGAAGTTGAGTTTGTCAAAGCTACAGATCAAGCGAGCACACTCAGTATACCAAGAAATCAGACATGTGAAGTATTTGAGAGTAAGTTTGAATCAATTCCAAATTCATCTCAAAGTAATTAAGCATCAAATTTCATGAGCTATGTATTAGAATAAGCATCAGAGTAGTATAGAATTTAGAATAAGTCGAATTAAGCCTTGCAAAGTTAATATGAGCTAGAATATGATATAAGGAGGCTATGGTTAAGAGCACATGAATTTATGAACATGTATGCAATTACATGAAAAGAAAGAAGTTTTGTAGGTAACCAGAAATAGCTTTTGGCATGAATGCACTTAAGAAATTAATGCGATGACAATGTCTTGAAAGATATGAAGGATAAAAGTAGATTATTGACATCATTTGATTATTCAAGTGTTTACAAGAGATATAGAGAGCTAGCCAGTGGAGATTGAAAGCATTTTGCAAGATTTAGAGACAGATTCTTTGCCAGATCTATGTAAAGCCCTAAATCATGATTCTAAGGTATTTTACTAAGAATTCATTATTAAAGCTGTCACTTTTTACTGGAATCATGGATGCATCACTAGTTCACAAAATTAGAGACACAACTAGACCTAAGATGAAGAAGGAATCAATAGAACCCTTAGAGGAAGACCCTAGTTGGATTTATCAACCATTCCAAATAGATTTTTACATTTAGAAGATGTAAAAGGGTATTTGAAATGCAAGTTTGAAATAGTAGGAGATGGTAGTTTGACCATGAAGTACAATAAGATATACAAATAGGACATGACCTACAAAGAAGGTTTTGAACATTTAGGTCAAACATACATTAAGTATACATTTTGCTATGAATTTTAGAATGACGAATGGACTAAAATCATTTTGAGCAGAATCCATAATGGAAAGTTTTGGTTAGATGATAGAGTTATAAATATTATAGCTGATCTTATACAAGAGGTTACATGATTGTCTAAGACAAGAGAAATTCCTTTAAATGAAAAGAATGTTAAGAAAATAGTGTTGGATAACACCAAGTATTCATACAATGGAAGAGGCATAGTCATAAGCAAGATTGAACAAGATGATGTGAGATATGTATGTAAGATTTTAACTAAAAAATTTTGTGTAAGTTCTAGGGAAGATGACATAGCAGCAGGTATGGTACAAGTAGCCTATCTTATGTGTATTGATAGAGTTAAAGTAGATATGTGTGAAATTATGAGAATTCAACTAATTGAGAATCGTGAGAAGATCAAGAAAACAAATAATTCCAAATTTAAATTTTCATCCCTGATCACCTATATGTTTTTCCATCTTTTAAGAAGATTCCCTTACACTATAGGAGCTAATAGAAATGATGGCATAAATTCAATGGACAAGATTAATAATGTATATCTTAGACATCCCACTGATAAAGTAAATGGAAGTGCCACCCTTGTCATTAAGACCTTTTAGAATGAAATGAAAAGGATATCAAGAATTCCACCATCTATTGTTGAGAAATACAAAATTGAAATATGTTTCTTAGTGGATACTGATTTCACCTACATTTAAGTAGTAGAACAAATGATAGAAGTTTTAGATCCTCTTGAGTATGAGATATCTGAAGAAGAAGTTGAAGGATATGTATGTGGAATACTTAAAAGAAGTTTGGATTCCAAGAGTCCTAGATTTGGAACATTTGAAGAGAACTTCAGTACAACACAACAGTCACAGGTGCAAAAATTGGAAAAGAAAAGAGTAGACATCACAATAAAGAAAATCCTAAAAGATACAGGTATGACTGAGCATGAATTCAACATTGCAAAGTAGATAAAATCATCTATTAGAGATATAGGACAAAAAGAAGTATTGTCTATACCACCCTTGACATCCCATGAAACCCCTATTGAGGATATTCAAAATGTTGAGGAAGACATTTTAGAGTTGGATGTGCTAGTAGTAAGGAAATCTTCTAAATTCACTTCTACACCAACTAAGAGAGTTAAAGAGATGGCAAGTGGACTAGGTAAGAGACATAAGACTATGTTTTCTCCAATAGAAAGGATAAGGACTCCAAAAGTAAATCAACAAGCAGATGAAGATGCAAGCAACCATAAAAAGAAATTGTGGAAGCGTAACATTGATAAAGTGAACCCCTTAATCATTAATGAAGGAGATTTCACAAAGTTGAACAAGTATTATGAGTTGTATAACAACTTTGAGAAATTTATTCTTGAGAATGTAGTAGTCAAACACAAGATTCTCGCTGACAAGAAGTTTGAGGACATAAAAGATAAGATTCTAGATAATCTTTATGAATAATTGGTTAACAAGAAAAAGAGAGCAATAGAAGAAGATAAAGTTATAAGAGAAATGATTGTGAGAAAGCTTTGTGAGATAAAAGATGAAGACCACTTCAAAGAAATTATGAAAAACCTTAGCACACATCTAAGAAGGAAAAGATGGATAGTTCTGATAATGAGAGGAAACTATGAAGAGGTCAACAAGGAAACTAAGGAGTCAGTTGTAAAGGTAATGACCTCTGGACTAGAAGAGATATTTAGTGAATCTAAACCAACAATAGAAGTAGAACCACATAAAAAACAACACTAGTTCCATCACCCTCCATCCACATTGATGACAAGTCTATGAATATTGAAGGCACAAACATCACCATAGATAGACAAGAGAACCCATTTGATGACCAAGGAGAAGATGTTGGAAATTTGTAAGAAGATATTGAGAAAAAGGATGAAGTAGCAAGTAAAGAAGATGAAGTAGTAGAGACAAGAGAAGAAGAGAAGAAAGAAGAATTACAGGTTAAGATTGTAGAAGAAAATCAAGTAGTACAAGAAGAGAAGATTAAATTAGTTTCACCATAGAAGAGCACAATAGAAAATCTATCTAAGGAATTAGTTTTAGCAAACTTGGGAGATGAATTTGATGATGATGATCAAATAGAGTTGATCTCATCTCTAAATAAAATAATTGGAAATAATAAGAAAGCGAAAAGCTTGGAAGGAGTGTTACTTGAAGTAACTAGAAAACTTCAAGGAGTTATATCAACTCAAGTTAGTGAGGTTGATCCCCAAGCCAAAGAAAAATAGGTAATGAGAGTTTTTGACAGTGAATTTACTAATCTATCAGATATTGCATCAGTAAAAGCTTAGACAACTCATGATGCACATTTATTTCAAGTCACTTGTCAGCATATTAGGAATGATTTGGATAATTTGGATATATGTATAAAAGAGTTAAGGAAATGCTTAGAGAGAGGAAGAGTATTGTACAGCTAGTGTACATTATCACACAACCACATATCATAAATTTCAGAGAAGATAAGAAGAAAAGAAGTAGAGTTGCAAGCCACAGTGAATGTATTGCAGAATCCCAGTGTATAGATCACATATATTGAGAAGAAAATAAGAAAAATCTATGATGAGATAAGACTTCTTGAGAATGAGAAAGAAACAAAATTGAAGAGATTCGCTCTACTCAAAGAACATCTAACAATGAAGATAAGTAATGTAGAAAATCAACTGGAAGAATGTCTTTCATCAAAGACATCGTATGGAAAGTTTGCATATTCAAACCTTAAGGTAGTTGAGATAGTGTCCTATGGGCTATGTGAATTACTCAATGTTTCTAATTCAGTCAAGAAGACATGGGACAAAGAGATTGAAAATATGAAGGAAAATTTTGTAGATTTTGTAGCAAGTCTTCTAGCCTTGCAATATTGAAATCAAGGAGGTAAATCAAAATTTTGTCTATCATATACATATAATTGACACCTTTATCATTGTTTTCAAAGGGGGATTAGTATAGTATAAAAATTGTATATATATAGAAGATATAGATATGCGAAATAGTATGAAGTATACTTTTAGGGGGAGTATCATTTTGGAGAAATAAGAAGACATGTATGATCCACAAATTTTTTGTAATGGCCGTATGTTACACCTTTTGAAATTTTGTGATAAAGTTTTTTTTGGGACTTAGCCAATTTTCCCATATGTTGCCACCAATGACAAAGGGGGAGATTGTTGGCAATTTGGCTAAGTAGGATATCACAATGTTGTCATTATGGAAACACATATTCAACATTGAGACAACATGATCAGAGGAAGAAGTTCTGTATGAGAACACATGAAAATTGTCTAAGCATAATAGTGTTTATTTGTCTACACAAAGACCATTTTGATTAGAGACATTCATAGAAGAACATTTAGTGCATGCACACTTGAACATAGATCATTCTAGGTATATTAAAGCTACATCTAAGAGCACAAGTGTGTACAACATGTATGAAAAGAGATATCAATGTTTTACAGAGACAGTGTTGAGCCAACGAGAAAATAGCAGCGATCGGAATTTAATTATATTGAGTTAAGGGATTATGTTGTTTATCAAAATAATAACTTAAATAATTAGGGATGACATCCTAGATGTCAACCCTAAGGCAACATGAAATGAATTTATGTTTTGAGAAGAGTATAATGTTTTGTAAGCTGACAAGAAATTTATTTTGTAATAACTTGTATATAAGTAATAATAATGTAATGTGAAGATAAGTTGTTGAAATATGATGTGAAATTGTAGGTTGTAAGAAATAAAATAAGCAAGTATTGTATATTAGTGCAAAGAACCTACAAAGCTAGATCAACATACTAAAGATATTTGGAAGTAGTAAAAGGTTTTTGTATTCTACCTTTTGTATTTGAAGTTATCATTGTATATTGCATGTTTGGACAGTGAGCTCATCTTTTCATACATCTATGTTTTGTAATAGAAAATCCTAATAGAGTTGAAGCTTCTAACAAGGCCTAAAGTCCTTTAACCAAGATAGAGACACTATATAGATGTAACAGACTCCTAACAGGGTCAATATCCTTAACCAGATACTTTTGATTAGTGGGTCAATTGTGGGTATCATCCCCACCAGGGTTTTCCCTTGGATAGGGTTTCCTCAAGAAAAAAGATGTTGTTATGAGTTCATTCATTTTATTGTTATGATTATTGTCTAGTTTATTTATTTTAGTTTTTTATGAAAGCTACAAGTTAATTTCATATATCCATAATTGGGCAAAAGTAAAAGTTTGTGAAATACTGATTCACCCCCCTCTCAGTATTTCCTATTTCTAATAGTTGTTGCAGAAAGTTTTGATCAGAGAAAGTTTGAGTCCATGTGCAGTACCAGATGTGTTGGCACCTAAGAAGAATAGAGAATGGTGAATGTGTACTGATTATAGAGAAATCAACAAAATAACAATTAAGTATCAGTTTCCTATATCGAGAATGGATGACATAATGGATTTTCTGAGTGGAGCAAAGTATTTTACCAAGATTGATTTGAAGAGTGGATATCATCAGAATACAATTAGAGAAGGTGATGAATGGAAGAATTCTTTCAAGATAAAATAAGGTTTGTATGAGTATTTGGTTATGCCCTTTGGTCTAACTAATGCACCGAGTACTTTTATGATGTTAATGAATGGGGTTCTAAAGAAGTTCCTAGGTAAATTGTAATGTATACCTAGATGAAATTTGAATATTTAGTAAAACTAGAGAAGATCATTTGTTTCACATTAGATAGGTATTATAGACATTGAAAGAAGAGAAGTTGTTGATCAATTTGAAAAAGTGTTCCTTCATGAAAGAGGAGATTGTGTATCTAGGATTTGTGATTTTAGTTGATGGTTTGAAGATGAATCTTGAGAAGGTTGAAGCTATTCTTGATTGGCCTACATCTAAAATTTTTAGTGGGGTAAGATCATTTATGGTTTGGAAAGTTTTTACCAAAATTTCATTAGAAATTTCAGTTCAATTTGTAATGCTATGACCGAAACAATGAGGGAGACAAAAGAGAATTCAAATGGACACATGGAGCTAATAAGAGTTTTGAGACTTTGAAACAAAAGGTTTCTAAATTTCCTATGTTAGTTTTATCTAAATTCAATAAGGTATTCCAAGTAGAATGTGATGCAAGTGGAAGTGAAATAGGAGCTGTGTTGAGTCAAGAAGGTAAACCTATTGCTTTATTTAGTGAGAAGTTGAATGATGCAAAAAGGAAATATTCTATATATGATAAAAAATTCTATGCTATTGTTCAAGTCCTAAAGAAAATGAGACATTATTTTATGCTAAAAGAATTTGTGTTGTATACTGATCATAAGGATTTACAGTATTTGGGTAGTCAGAATAAGTTGAATCAGAGACATGAAATGGATAGAATATTTGTAGAATTTCACATTTGTGATAAAACATAAGAGTAGAGTGTCTAACCAAGTTGTTGATGCATTAAGTAGAAGAAGATATTTGATAACTGAAATGAGAATTGAGGTTCTTGGTTTTGATGATATGAAGACTTTGTATGAAAGTGACCCTAATTTTTTTGAACTGTGGAGTGTTTATAGAGCACCTATTTTAGATCGGTCGAGTAAGTTTGAAGACTATTTCATTTAGGAAGGTATGTTGTTCAAAGGTATCCAGGTATGTATACCAGGAGGATCAATGAGAGCTAATTTGACAAATGAAAAATATAGTAGTGGTTTGGCTGGACATTTTGGAATTGATAAGACATTGAGTTTGTTGAAGGAAATGTGTTTTTGGCCTCAGTTGTATAAGGATGTTAAAAAATCTATAACGACTTGTAGAGTTTGTTAAGTTGCAAAAGGAGTAAGTTAGAATACTAGATTTTATACATCAATTTTTATTCCTGAGAAACCTTGAACAGATATCAGCATGGATTTTGTTCTTGGCTTACTAAGGACAACATGAGGTAATGATTCAATATTTGTTGTTGTGGATAGATTTTCCAAGATGGAACATTTAATACAATGTATAAAAACATTAGATGTAGTACATATAGCAGATCTTTTCTTTAGAGAGATTGTCAAATTGCATGGATTACTGAAAAGTATGATCTTTGACCGAGACAATAAGTTTGTTGACTATTTTTAGAAGACTCTATGGAAGAAGTTGAACACTGAGTTAAAATTTAGTTCTACATTTCATCCAAAGATTAATGAAAAAACATAAGTTGTAAATAGGAGTTTGGGTAACCTACTGAGATGCTTAGTTGGAGATAAACCAGGTAATTGGGATTTAATGTTGGCACAAGTAGAGTTTGCATACGTTCAGTGAATAGGAGTACTAGCAAGTAACCTTTTGAGATTGTTAATTGAACACAACTAAGAAGTATATCAGACCTGAGAGATATTTCTGGTGAAGAAAAGAGAAGTTTTGAAGGGGAAGGATTTGCTAAGTTTATGAAGGCATTGCATGAGGAAGTGAAACATAAGTTGGAGCAGAATAATAAAAAATATAAAAATAGTGTAGACAAGTCTAGAAGACATAAGATTTTTGATGTTGGTGATGAAGTAATGGTTCATTTCAGGAAAGGAAGATTTCCTGTTGGAACAGATGGTAAGTTGAATATAAATAAATTTGGTCCCTGCAAGGTATTAAAAAAATTTGACAATGGAAATGCTTATGAAGTTGAGTTACCTAATGACATGGATATATTACCTATATTCAACATTTTAGATTTATATGAGTATCATGAACTTGATGAAGAAGTGTTAGTACCAAGTGATTATCCTAAGAAACAGATAGAGGAAGTTGAGCAAATTTTGGAACAAAGAGTTGGTAGAAAAAAAAGAGGAAAGGATTACATGGAGTATTTGGTAAAGTGGAAGAATAGACCAATTGTAGATAGTACCTGGATTTATCAATTTGAGTTGGATTTAGCTCAGGTTATACCTGACACATGGTTTAGAGAATTATTTCTTTCCAACCTCGGGTGTCTGATGCAAGAACATCTTGGGTTTATGACAATCTTGGATCAACCAAAATATGTTAGAGTTTGTTTGAATACTCGGTAGCTGATTAGGTTTTCTCAGTAACTACATTTGAGCTCTTTGTGAAGTATTCCTATTGATCATTGGTGAAATTAGTTACTATTTTGTTGTTTCCTTTATCGAGTTGGTTCAATAGTGTTCGGTGTTGCTAGGTTTTTGAGTTCACTGACTAGTGGAATTTAATTGTTCATGTTAGCAATTTGACTATACTGTTGTATATGACTATATATAGTGTTGTCATTATGGAAACATAATCATATAGAGTTTTGGAGTCAACACACATTATCATAAGGTCAGAATATGGCTAAGTATAGAAGATTGGACAATTAGCAAAGCACTAGTAGATCAGAGCATCAGTGCACCTGTGTATGACCGAGTTATGGTATATGCCCTTGAAGCTAAGCTTGTAAGTATGTATTCATGCTAAGTCTAAGAGTGCATGATCACATGAGAGCGCATGACAAAGATACATACAATTGAAGTGGTATAGATAGTGAATGCCAGAATAGAACCGAGTATGCAGCTGACTGTTACTATTTTGGTTAGTGGTTATAATAATTTTTTGTAAAGGCTATGCACCTATTTTAATTAGGTTTTAAACATGTAAACATATGTTTTTGTAAACACGCTTGAACCAATTCACTTGGAAGCATTATATGTAATCAGTTATAGGCTGACCTAGTTAATTATTTTGTTAGCGCATATAAATATAAGATGCACCTTTGTAATAAAGAATAAAAATAGATATAGAGATGAGATAAGAAAAGAAGAGACATGCGAAGTGAAGATAGAATGAATTAGAGATTTACAAGGGGCTAAAGCATCAACGCACAAAAGGAACTAATTAGACAAGTAGTGTCACAACACCAGTTCATCCAGCAGATATAGTGTGTATCTGAGATCAGAAGGTTGTAGCCTTCACCACTTGAGCAGTGAGCTCTAGGATAGTGTGTCCCCACCCCTAACATAGTTATTGTAAAAGAATCCTAATAGGTTCTGACCTTTGACCATGTCACTTTACTAAAAGCATTGTAAAGAACAACTCCTAACAGGGTTGCAAATCTTCTAACAAGGATCATAAGACACTAGTGTAGTTCTTAGTGGGGGTTAATTTCCACCGGGGTTTTTACCTACTTGGGTTTCCCCATAACCATATTGGTGTTATGTGTTGTGATTGTTTATCTTGTTTACATTGATGTTTATTTCAGTACTTAAGAAATCAAGTTAAGTTTCAAGAGTAAAGTAAAAATATCAAGATATAGTAAACACTAATTCAGACCCCCCCCCTCTCAGTGTTCCCATTCCTAACAATTGGTATCAGAGCTCCGGTCCTCTGAAGAGAAGTTTAACCACTTGAGGAGATCAATGGGTTCAGAAGAAGCAAAACATCTGAAGAAGAATCTTATGGTAGATCTTGAAGATCTTGACAGATTTGAGAAAGAAGTTGAAGAACTAAAATTGAAAATTAGTGGTGCACAAGTTTTCATCAAGAAGCTAAGAAAAGATTTGAAAGATTGTTCAAACAGTGATTTAGGGAAGATGGCTAAGAAGATGAATGAAGAGAACACATCTCTAAAAGACCAGATTGAAGAATTGGATGAAAAGATAACTAACAATCAAGAAGTTTATGATGAACAGATCAAAGAGAACCTTCAACTAAATGAAGAATTGAGGCAAGAAAACATGGAAATCTTGGAGCTAAGAAATAGAAAAGAAAATTTGGAATCTAAGTTGAAAGAGGAAAAGAATCACATTGAGAAATTACACACTAGTTCTGATTTGATAGAGTCATAGTTATATGCATGAAAGCTTAAAGGAGATACCAATGGTGTTGGATTCAATGAAGCACAAAATCAGATTGATGACATGCGAGCAAGGATAAAAGCACCAGAAGACACTACAGATGCTAAAAGAAACTAGAAATCAGACTAAAGACAATGTTGAACCATCTAAGGATGAGGGCAATCTAGTAGATTGAACTTGTTATGCATGTAACAAGCATGGACATATAGCAAGGAATTGTAAAGAGGTAAGACCTTTCAATGGTTACTGTTATTCAAGTAATAAATTTGGTCATAAAGCTATGAATTATAGAAAAAGTTAGAAGAACAAGACTCAACATAATCAGAGAAATCAGAATCAACCAAATACAAGAAGTTCTCAGAGTATTACATGTCAGATATGTGATTATAATGGTTACTCATCTAGACAATGTAAAATGGTAACCCACATCAATGTGCCGAGGAATTTAAGGCCTCCAGTTATTTTTCACTCTTGTAACAAGGCTGGACACATCTCAAAGTTTTGTAGATCAAGAACACAAAGCCAAGAAAGCCTTAAAAAGATAGAAGAATCAATATTGGACACTGAAGGAGAAGTCAAGTTTGTGAAAGCTTCAGAAGATGGGAGCTTGATTTGGTCAGAGGAAAAGAAGGATAAGGTTGATGAGTATGTATTGGATGCATTCACAATGGACACACCCTCTACATCTAGATGAATGAACCTTAGGGTCATAGGGGGAGCTAATTTAGCTCTAGAGCCCTGGGCGATGAGTATACTCACCCTCAGAGTATGCACCTTTGGATTTAACATTTTGGAGACTATTTGATGCTATGTGCAACAGTGCACTACCTAATCAATTGTAGGATGAAAGTTAGAAATTCTCAATCAAATTCTAGTTTATACAGCAAGCATTAATGGTAGAAATTTCACTTTATAGTCTATGAAAACTTATAGATCACTCATTGCATTCAAGTTAGAGAGATTGGAGACCACCAAAGCCCTAACAGTTGAATTGTGAAGTATTGGAGCTTGATTTACCATCAAAGAAGTGTATTGATCAGTTACAAAGCCCTAGTCTAACATGATGATTTAGAAGTCCTTGGAATTCAAGTTGAAGCATTAACCAAGTAAGTCATGGCTACACTAGTTATCTTTGATGTTTATGAGAGAAAGAGATACTTTTTTAAGAGGGACCCTTTTAAGTCAACCCTAGATGACCTAGAAGGTGCATTTTCAAGAACCCCTATGGGTGTAATGCATGTAGAAGACATTTGTGCATACATATATTGTAAGAAGGAACCAGTTGGACTTGATAGGATAAGGTCACACCTTGAGTCCATGATGAAACCAGACAAAACATTCCTAGATGAGTTCGCACACCTGGAAGACAATCCCACTGTTGAGTATGCTATGACATATGAGTTTTATGAGGCTGAGTGGATCAAGATATTGTTAAAGAAGAATCCATGATGACCTATTTTGGATAGGTGAATTCCCAGTAAGAATCACAAGAGATCTTATTCATGAAATGACAGGCCTTTCTAGGACATGCGCCGTCCTTCCAATGGGCAAGGATGTGAGAAAACTACTTGAACAAGCATGTAAGTCTAGAAGTGATAGGAACGGTATGAAAATTGAGCCTATTGAAGAGAAAGACATCAAATTGATGTCTATGATACTAGGTTACAGGTTTTAGCACACTAACAAGGTGAATAGTGTGTCCACAACTACTATTCTTGTAGCAATCATAATTGTTAAGGAAAATGGAGAGTTCTATTTGTGTGAGATCTTGCAAACACAATTGATTGATAACATCAAAGCCATCAAGCATGATAAGACCAAAATATTCAGGTTTGGGACTTTAATCATTTACATGTACTTCCATATACTTGGAAAGGTTTCAGATTTGTACTTAGACAAAAGTATACCTACAATGCCTCAAATATCTCTTAAGTCATCTACTGAGAGCACTTTGAAGGATTACATGGAGCTTGAAATGAAGAAATTTAGGATCAAAATGTAGATGAGGTACAAGATACCAGAGAGTATTGTTGATAAATACAAAGACAACATTTGCTTTATGGTAGAAACTGACATAACATGCATGAAAGTCGTAGAGCCTAGAACAAAGTGGATCCATCCACTTGGTTATGAGGTAGAGGAACCAATTTTTAGAAGCATATGCAAAAGTATTACTATGAGCACCTAAGGACCCAAATGAACCTAGGTGGGGTACTTATGAAGAAAAGAAAGGGAAGTTGATGCAGTTTTGAACATCACAACAACTAAGAGGAAAGACTCTAAGATTACATCTAAGATACTCAGAATTCATGGTGTAACTTAGGGAGATCTTGACAAAGCAAGAGAAAAAAAGATAGCATTAGAGATTGAGAGTGCATCCACAGTGGAAGCCAAGAAAGATGATCCTAAAATGAAGAAAATCAAGATTGAGAAGACAGATGATCCAAAGGATAAATAGGGTAAACCAAATGTTATCTTTCCTGTGGCCAAAGAGAAAATTGTTCTGGATACCACATCACCTCCAGAATACACAAGCATGCCAAAGAGGAAGAAGGAAACTAACACAAGTCACCCATCCTCGTGGGAAACTAGAAGTAAGAAAAAGAATGCTCAAGCACCTCCCGAGGTAGGTTTCAGACCTAATCTTCAAGTTTTGAGAACAAGGATTATTGATGAAGGTAGAATAGATCAGATAGGGAAATTCTATGAGAGATACAATGAGATTGACAAATCAAAAATCCATGGAATGATAATAAAACATATGATTAAGTTCAAGAAGAAATAGTCTTTATTAATGAGATTGATAGTCTTGGAACTTAAGACAGTCATTCTAGACAATTTTTGGAATATCTTGGAATCCTTGAAGAAACAAGATATTGAAGAAGATCTTAGAATAAGGGAAAATATTCTAGATGAAAGCCTCCCTATATGTTCCTTAGAAGAGAAAACATTATTGTTAGATCTAGTGAAGCCACACCTCAGAAAAAAGTTGAGAACACTGAACATAATGGACAAGAACTTTGAGTTGGCAGCTAAGGAGATAGAGAAAGCTTTTGAGAAAGTCTTTCTGGATAGGCACATGTGCCCACCTACTGCATCCACAACTCAAGTGACCTCTAAGGAAGCTAAGGAGAAAAAGACCACCAATACACTAGTATCAGGTCCTCAGGATCCAACGCATACAATGATAACACCTATAGAGGTAGTGAAGTTTGTGCCCATGTCTGAGACATAAAAAGATGACACAATCATCATTGATAATATAGAGATAGCCATGGTGGCCATGGATAAAGACTTGGATAAGTTTGAGGAAGCTTTTGTGAGCACACAGGAGGTTGAAATTCTATGCGGTGACAATTCACCTAAGCTACAAGAAGAAGTATTAATAGAGGATATAATAGGTGAAGAAGAAGAAAAGGAGACAAAAAAAGAGATAAAAAAAGAACAAGAAAAGATAGAAGAGGAGAAAGGAGAAGAAGAGGTAAAAAGAAGTGAACCAACAGATGAGCCATCTATTGAAATACCTATGAAGATAAAACAAGAAGTGATGGACAACACTCCTATCACTCCCTTACCCTCAACATCATTGTTGTCAAGTTTGACACTAGACACCACAAGCTTGGACTCTTGGGGAGAAGAAGACTTGATTAAGATCAATGTCCTAGCTATGGAGAAAGAAAAAGAGAAGCAAGTGATGAGGAACCCTTTGTTTGTTGAATCAGTCAACATTTTGAACAAATTTCTACCTTTAGACAAGAAAGTGTCTAAGGTTCATTAAGTTGATGATGTCAGTACCATACTAAAAAACTTCAAAGAAAAATTTTCTAGCTTGGAAGAATCTACATCCCAAGTTGTAGAAGAGAGGTATATGAAGAAAAGATTAAGTAAACTAGTTGGAAACTTTGCACTTGACCTCAGTTCATTGAATATTGGTCAAGCATCCTTGAAGGAGTTCACAAATAAGGGAAGGAAGATCATTGCTGATTGTATGAACCATGATAAACTGATTGGTGAGCACTACAAGAAAATCCAGGAGGCAAAAGCAATAACATAAAATGTAAGGAAATCAGGGGAAGATCCCTCCACCAATGTGAACATGTGCAATAATGTGTACTAGGGGTAGATAGACAAAATAGAAAGGGATGAGAAAGAGATGTCTAAGATAAGGGCAAGGAAAATACAACTCAGGAATGCTCTTGCGCCCTCTCTAGATGTACTCAATCAGAACATCAAGGAGATCGATGCCACTATGGTGACATATGATCAAGGTCCAAGTACAGACTTGGAAAAGATGGAGAAGCTAGAATATGCCTTATGTGCCCATTTATAGACTGTCAATGCACTGATAGCATTTTGGAAATAAGAGATCCAAAATTTGTAGATAACATATCCGGATGTCCTAACATTGTAAGTACTTGTAGATACACCTTTTTGAGAACCTTTTTCATTAATGTCAAAGGGGGAGTATTGTATGTAGAATATGGAGTATCATATATGATGTATAGGAGTATAGTACAAAGTATAAGGGAGATATAAGTTGGAGAATCTTGTATAAGGGTACAGTTAGTAACTTCACCATATTCCTTTGTTGCCATTAATGACAAAAGGGGAGATTTTTGGCAACTTGACTATACTATTGTATATGACTAGATATAGTGTTATCATTATGGCAACAAAGTCATATAGAGTTTTGGAGTCAGCGCACATTATCATAAGGTCAAAATATGACTAAGTATAGAAGACTGGACAGTTAGCAGAGCACCAGTAGATCAGAGCATCAACGCATGTGCACATGATTGAGTTATGGTATGCACCCTTAAAGTTAAGCTTTTAAGTATTTATTCATGCTAAGTCTAAGAGCACATGATCAGATGAGATAGTATGATGAAGATACAGATAGTTGAAGTGGTACAAACAATGAACACCAGAACATAATAGAGTATGTAGTTGACTGTTACTATTTTGGTTAGTGGTTATAATAATGTTTTGTAAAGGCTATGCGCCTATTGTAATTAGGTTGTAAACATGTAAACATCTTTATTTGTAAAAATGCTTGAGCCAATTCACTTGGAAGCATTGTATGTAATTGGTAATAGGCCGACCTAGTTAATTGTTTTGTTAGTGCATATATATAAGATGCGCCTTTGTAATAAAGAATAAAAGAAGATATAGAGATGAGATAAGTAGAGAAGAGACATGAAAAGTGAAGATAGAATGAGTTAGAGGTTTAAAAGGGGCTAAATCATCAGCACACAAAAGGAACTGATCAGACAAGTAGTGTCACATCACCATAGGGTGGTCCCACAAAGCTGTGTCCCACTTTTTGGCCAACTTTGACACAGAGATCAACATTCTGAGAAAAAACTTCACTTTCGAACACCTATTGCTGCAAAACTATTAGGAATTTGAAGATGATGTAAACTAGAGTCTTTTAGAATTTTCTTCCTAGTTTCTAAATATATTTTTCTAAGAAAAATGAAAATTCATTTAAATTCATTTTTTCTTCTCCTTCAAAAAGTGGTTTGTGTGAAAAACTATGTTTTTAAGGAGTTACGATCACTTGGATCAACATAAATTTTTTTCAAAATATGATAACGATGTAATTATTTTAAGATTATATTTGTAACTTCAATATCTAAATGATGCAATTGATTTCATTCATTTTGGGTCAATATTTCATAGTTTTTAAAGTTCTAAAGTGACAGTAACTTTAATTTAGACATAAGGTTACTTGTATCACTCTAACTTGATCTCTGTATATCAAAATTCATTTTTTATTTTTTTAATAGAAAGGTAACACAAATACTCTTTTTCTACATATTTTTTATAATTTTTTTTATGTAATTTATTATTTTTCCCAAATTCTTGAAGTGCTAGGTTGTTGAATGACCAAACAACCTATGTTTAGTTAAAGTAATATTTAAAAGTGATAATGAACTCAACATGTATTAAAATTATATTCATTATAAAGCTTGTTCCAAATTGCATCATACTACATAGATAGGTTTTTAAAATAGATTCATTTGATGTGCCAAAACTTCAAGTTGAAGTGATTTTTTGTCAGCATTTTAATAGGTGCGAAGATGACTGCATTGTAGGTATGAATGAGGACTATAGATGTTATATCAATGATTTTTTAATCTAAGAGGCTTTGAGCTAACCATTTGTAATTAATTCCTTCAAATGGAACCTCTCAAGGCTTAAATCATCATATTTTATTAAAAATGTGTCATTTCAACAAAAATCAGCATGTCTAACAAAGTGGGACACACTTTTGTGGGACCACCCCATATCATCCAATAGATATAGTGTGTATCTGAGATCAGAAGGTTGTAGCCTTCACCACTTGAGCAGTGAGATCTAGGACAGTGTGTCCCCACCTCTAACAGGGTTATTGTAAAAGACTCCTAATAGGGTCTGACCTTTGACGAGGTCATTGTACTAAAAGAATTGTAAAGAACAACTCCTAACAGGGTTGCAGATCTTTTAACAAGGATCATAAGACACTAGTGTAGTTCTTAGTGGGTGTCAATTCCCACTGGGGTTTTTACCTATTTGGGTTTCCCCATAACCATATTGGTGTTATGTGTTGTGATTGTTTATCTTGTTTACATTGATGTTTATTTTAGTACTTAAGTAATCAAGTTAAGTTTCAAGAGTAAAGTAAAAATATTAAGATATAGTGAACACTGATTCACCCCCCCCCTCTCAGTGTTCCCATTCCTAACAGTTTGATGTTGGACGACATGTGCAGTTAATTTTGGTCATGATATTAATGTTGGGATCACTCATTAGGAAACATGTGGACCTAAATCTAGGTCTTTGCTTTCTCCAATGCTGGATCTAAGGATATTTGGAGCTGACCTATTCGGTGGCCTCTTTATAAATAAGTAGAGATGTTCTAGGATTAGAAAGAAGTGAAGAAGTAAATAAGAAGATAGAATTATGAATTTAGATCCTTGCATGTATGAGGACTAATCTATAATTGAAATTTATTATATTGGTCATAACCGGGAAGGCCTCACAACCCAACATGTATGATTTTTGATGTGTTAATGAAAGATATCCACACTCCTCTCCTTCTCTATCTTGTTTCTTTCATGTTTTTAGTTTTCAAGAAAGATTGATAATTGGGAGTGTACTGGGCCTTGTATCTGTTCTACCCTACATCACTCTTTTACCATTATCATTACATCACTCTCTTTTATCTTTATCTTTGATCTCTTCTTATAGTTTCTTGACCTAATTAGGGTTCCACGATCTTCCATAAACCATTTTATAATTTTATGTCACCCTCATTCATAATGTTTTCTTTTCTTTTCACTGCTGACACTTTCTGATAACTCTTCCTTTATACTGGTAATACTAATATTTTTATGTCAATAGCACTTTTTGATAGTATCTTATGTTGATAAGTATTTCCTTACTTTATGTACATACAAAATGTTTTTTCCCATCAATGACAACCTTATCAAAATCATCATTGATTACTTGGTAATTGCTCGTTGAGGAATTTTTCAAGTAACAATTCATTGTCATCCTCTTCTAAATATGTAAACAATTGACTATCTTCTAGGGCTGCCAAATCCTTTTGACCTTCTCTATTAGGTTATCCTAAATCCACCTCTTCCATGGCATAGTCATTTGGTGTAAGTTTATCTTCTCTAACATTAGGAGGAGGTACGTCCACCCGAGCCTTCTATTTTTCACTCCTATCTTTGGTTATGTAGGAAATCCATTTTTCTTTCTAGATAAGGTATCTTGTATGGAATACTTGACCCATCTATGATTGGTCAACATCCTCTATTTTAGTATATATCTCCTTTAGAGTTTTGTGTTCCTTAGCCAATCAGTTGAGCTTGGAAGTTGCTGTAAGTGATTCATAAGGAGACATATTTACCATCAATGATCCCACTTGAATTTTCCCCTCATGTTCTTCTTCTTCATCCTAATTTATTATCTATGGTCAAAAACTTGAGAAGATGCAAGATCATCTTTTTTTTTCTATTCGTGTTCCTCTTCCTTCTTAGGAGTTTTCTCTTTTTCCTCAGAAGATGAAAGATAAAAAAGTTCTTCCCAACACCCCCTTAGTGTATTTTCTTTCCACTTTGGAACTTGGTTTTCCTATTTCTCTAGCTCTAGTTGTGGTTGTGGTAGAGGAAGAGGAGGCTATACTTGTGGTTTCTCCTAAACCTTAACTAATCCATCACCCTTACACTAGTAAATTTTAGCCTATTTTTCGACAAGGATTAGTTGAATTTTTGATACCAATTGGTCAACCAAATGACCAAAATTGTTGTTGGTCTTTTTTCATCGATTATACGATAGGAAAAACCATCATCAAAATTCAGACATCCGTAGTGGTTGAATTATCGACCGAATTGTCATTGAAGTAATCGCTTCAACCTAGAAGAATTATAGATCATACCTTTTATCTATGCAACCAAAGTCCGTCTAAATTATGACAAGTTAGGGTCCAAACTGTTGTCGACTATTCAACATTCTCATCAAAATGCCAGAGAAAGTTCAACTCTCTTTCAATGATAATTGGTTAGAATAGACGTCAAATACATAACATTCTCATCGAAAGAACTATTATTCATACATCGAAAAAGAAACCAATAATAATTTTTGGTTTATATATATATATATATATATATATATATATAAAATCAAATTAAGCATACCAGTATTATCACATAAAACATTAGTAAAAAATGATGAATGATCAATCGTGGTGAATAGTTTTTCTCTATTAGAAATATCAAATATACTATAGCTTAAGTAAAATAATTAATAGGAAAATATAAGTTGATTATTGTCTTTGTAATTGGGGTACTTTTATTTAAACCTTATCTGATGTTTAGGGCTTTAGTCTACTACCTCAACTTAAATTATATGTCTTGGGACTCAACTCACTTGCTTAGCTAAAAGATCTTGCATACACTTCTGGTACTCATTTTAAGGCATCTAGAGACTACAAAAAGGGTTTTATCTCTAACTAAAGAGAGGTCTAGCCTACTAGACATGTATGAAAGTTGCGGAAGGACAACAAGGCCAGTGAACTATTGATTGCAGAGGATACACCAAATGCACCTGTGCACTAATGAAGCTATTTGTGAAAGACAACATATACTTGTGCAGTAATGAAGTAATCTGTCAAATACTTATGCCATAACTGGTTGGTGGGATGAGTGGATGCAAAAGATTACCTCCTAAAGTGAAGTTTGAAACCCCACAAATTCATGAGTGGAGGCTTATATGTTGAGATTAAAAGATTTCATAACTTTGAAGCCAATGGATTTATGGTTAAATCAAAGAAGAATACATAAGCAGATGTTAAAATGATACGAGATTATTTATAGTTTGTGGACAATAATAATTTTATTATTGATGGGTTTCTAACCGATTTCTCTGTAACAACAACATATGTACTAGGTACATTATTTTTCTACTTCACTGGAAGGCTCAATTGTACCTTTTATGTAATATTAAAGTTTCATTGTTTTGTCATTAGTCATTTGATCTTATAATACTAAAGTTGCATTGTCATTGGTTCCCAAGTATTTGTCTCTTTAACATTTGTTTCTCCATCTTTATACATTATATTACCATGCATCTCTATTCTTCATTCAATAGTCATTTGATTATTAACTTAATGTCAATTAACAATGATGTCTGCATAACTCCCATGCTAGAAACATGGGTAGATCCAGGAAATGATGGTTAATTATCACCAATACATGTACTTTGATCTATATCTGGCATAGCAGACGGTGCTGGTGTATCTCCTACTCCACAAAATTAATCCACTATGAGATGCACCCAAGATTAAAGTACAAATTATCAAATCATAATTAACACAAAACCAAATATAGCAAAACAAGGATTTACCAGGCATAGACCGTGAAGGCGTCAATGTTTGCGTGCCCCTTGTTGCCGACATTGCACTCAACAATTTCATTTGGACGTCTATCGACCTCCTAGGAGGAGTCGCTTGCACTTGATGAGCTGAGCAATACATTGTTAGCAAAGATATTCTGAAATAATAAAAGTAAGAGTTAACTTAAGAAGTTTTTGAATGTTCCAAAGAAAAAATTCCTTGTAACTTGTCAACTAAAGGATTATTTTACCTGATGTAGTCAAAGCTCTTCTAGTACCAGCCTCACTATGTTGTCCCTGACCAGGTACTTGAGTTTACAAAAACTCCTGTAACAAGAACACATACATATTTTACTTCACAACATAAAAGAGTATAAAATATAAACCTTTATTGAACTTTTGTTATAACTAAAGATTGATTAATTCTTACTTCATAACGATGTGCTTGCGCCATCAATTCAGATTGCCTCTTCAACATCTCCTCGGTTGGATTTACTTCATCCAAAATGCTAATAATTTCTAAATTAATTTTTTTTAGTTTTTTCCTCAATATAATTGTTATATTAGGCATTTTTGTGATTTCATCATCAGAAGGGGTAGCTATTGCCTCTATTGCTATAGGTGCTTTTCCCCTATCCTAAACATCAAATTGTGACAGGAATATCAGTAAAACTATCATAAAAACTCCAAAACCCTAAATAAAATAACATAATAATATAAAAATTTTCAACTATCTAAGTTGTATAATTTCAATAAGGTTTATTGTTGTTGAAGAATGGGTGGGAGGAGCATCCTTGATGAAGGGTACTCCCCTTAATACCACAAACACATAACAGAAATAGAGAAACAACAACAACAATATGCAAGAACAGAAAATTAGCTTCTTATTATCTCCACAAACGTGGAATTATAAACTTTCAAAATTACAATATGCAAAGCCACATGGGCATTCCATTACAATATTCTGTAGGACAAAGCCTCAAATCAATACCCAGATCTACTACCCCAAACTATCGCAAACTGCCTAAGACAACACTATGGGCCTTCTTTATATAGGCAATTTCCACCACCTGAGAAGGTTCCAAAAATTTAGCCCTAAGGGCCGACCAAACTTAGAATTATTTTATTTTTCAATTTATTACATCAAAGTCGGCTCAAAATAACTTTGAAGACCCGAACAAAAATTTTGAAGGGAAAATTATTTTCTGCCATTTCAGGTGGCCTGACTTTCGGAGACCATAAGTCATCACCAGTTGACTCGATTGACTATTATAACCCCATTTAAAAAATGCCATGGAGTGCTCTACAAGCTTGACTTGCACAAGCGCTCATCACCCAAATTTTTGACCTCATCTAGGGCCTCTAAAGCCTTCAAAATTGAGTTGAAATTTTTTGTACCCTGCTGCTAATACCAAAAATCTTCAATATCTTCAAAACTAGACATGATCTAGCCATGAAACTTTGTTGGCAGGCTAATATGATTGAGATGAACCTCCACATGTAAAATTAGAACATTTCGAGATCGTAAGACCAACTTACTAAAAATAGCAAGTTTCCATAAATAGCAGCTTTGCACAAGATAGCCCTTATTGAATACAAAAACAAAAATATTTTTTGGGTGACTCAAGATTGCTCTTACACCTAGGATGCTCCTACATCAGACACCTGGGGTAATTTGAGAAGTGACCCCATCATGACTCAGGTGTGCAGAGGAAAACCAAGATGGTTAACCTCCTCCTTTGTTAGCCATGATGAATCTTCAATAGGTCATCCTTTCCATTTGACCAAATACTCTTCACATGTCCTGTTCCTTGTGCTTCTGCCAACACGACTATCCAATATGTCTTCAATCTCCTTGATATTTGAACTAGTTGCTCGAATACTCCACTGTGCTATTGTAACCTCATCTTCAACACCTCCTTCATGATACTCTATCAAATCCAAAATGTTAAACACTGGTGAAATATTCAGCTCAGTAGGCAATTCTACCTCATATGCATTTCCTGAATCACGCTTCTTCAGTATCTTACATGGCCCAAACTTCTTCATTTTCAACTTGTTATATGTACCAACCGGAAATTGATCCTTCCACAAATGAACCATGACTTCATCTCCAACCTGAAATTCCTTATGCCTCCTTTTCTCATCTTCCTTAGCCTTATACTGTGCATTCATCTTGGTAATATGCTTCCTCACCTCTTCATGGATGTTCTTCAAATGTTCTACACAATCCTCAACTTCAACACTACTTATTTCTCCTTTATCTATCTTTCTCAACTCAGATGCATTTCTGTGACTACTCCCATGTACAATCTGGAATGGTGATTTACCAGTGCTCCTATTGACAAAATTATTATATGCAAATTTTGCCTATGGTAAAATCAAATCCCATCCTGTTGGCTTATCTCCAACCAAACATCTCAGCAAATTTCCCAAACTCCTATTCACCACCTCTGTCTATCTATCAGTTTGTGGATGATGTGATGAACTGAACTTCAAATCTATCTTCAACTTCTTCCATAATGTATGCCAGAAATATCCAATGAACTTGGTGTCTCTATCTGAAACTATGGTCTTTGGAAAACCATGTAGTCTCACTACTTCTCTGAAAAACAATTCTGCTATATGAACAACATCATTAGTCTTCTTGCAGGGAATGAAATGTGCCATCTTAAAAAATCTATCAACCACCACAAAAATTGAATCATGTCCCCGCTATGTCCTTGGTAAACCAAGAACAAAGTCCATACTGATATCCTCCCAAGGCTTCTTTGGTATAGGTAATGGCTAATACAACCCTGTATTCTGCTTCACTGCTTTCACCATCTGACATACTCTACAACTCTATACAAACTTCTTGACATCTTGCTGCAACTATGGCCAATAATAATTTTCACTAACCAAAGCAAGGGTTTTATCTTGACCAAAATGTCCAGCCAATCCTCTGCTATGCTTATCCTTGATGAAATTATCCCTCATAGAACTTTGTGGAATGCACAACTGACTCCCTCTGAATATCATATCATCCTGGATGATAAAATCTAGCCATTTCATCCTATTTAGAGTAACAGGTTCTTTACAAGCTTTCCAAGCTTCACCAAAATCAGGATCCTCTAGATACAAATTCTTGAGTTCCTTGAACCCAACCACCTCAATCTACATCTCTGTCAGCAATAGTTTCCTTCTACTAAGCACATCTGCACATCTGCAACCCTGTTAGACTTTCCACTTCTGTGTTTCAAAACAAATTTATAACTCTACAAAAACTCAACCCATTTCAAATGCCTTTGATTCAACTTTCCTTGACTATTCAAATATTACAAAGCTTGATGATTAGTATACAAAACAAACTCCTTAGGAAGTAGATAGTGTCTCTACTTCTTCAATGCCTGAACTGTAGCATAAAATTCCTGATCATAAATAGAATATTTTCTCTTGGCATCATTTAACTTCTCACTAAAATAAGCAATAGGTTTACCTTCTTGGCTCATAACAGCTCCTATTGCAGTACCAATAGCATCACAATCTACTTGAAACACCTTATTAAAATCTAGAAGTGCTAAAATAGGTTGTTCTGTAACTTTTTGTTTCAACAATTGAAAACTCTTTTCTACCCCATTAGTCCATTTAAACTCTTTCCTATCCCCTCTCATTGTTTCAGTCAAGGGACCGCAAATACTACTAAAATTTTTGATAAACTTTCCGTAAAAACTAGCTGGACCATGAAAAGATCTTACCTCGGTAGCACTCCTTGGAGGAGGCCATTCAAGGATAGCCTGTACCTTCTCTGGGTCCATTTTTAGACCTTCTGCTGAAACTACAAATCCCAAATACACTAACTCTTTCTTCACAAAACTGCACTTCTTCAAATTAATCAACAATTTCTCATCTCTCAGCTTCTCAAACACCATACGAATATGCATCATATGATCTTCCAATGTCTTACTAAAGATCAAAATATCATCTAGGTACACAATGACAAACTTACCCAGAAATTCTTTCAGAACCTCGTTCATGAGCCGCATGAAAGTGCTCGGTGCATTGGTTAGCCCAAAAGACATGACTAACCACTCATACAGTCCTTCCTTTGTCTTGAAGGTAGTCTTCCATTCATCTCCTTCTTTGATCCAAATCTAGTGATATCCACTCTTTAGATCTATCTTTGAGAAATACACAGCTCCACTCAAACAATCCATAATATCATCCATTCGTGGCAATGGAAACCTATACTTGATTGTGATCTTATTTATTGCTCTAGAATCTATACACATCCTCCATTCTCTATTCTTTTTTGGTGCTAATACCACTGGTACAACACAGGGACTCAGACTCTCTCGAATCAACCCCTTCTACAATAACTCATGTACTTGTTTGTTCAACTCTTCACTTTTTGCTGGTGTCATTCTGTGTGCTACCTTGTTTGGAAAATTGGCTCCTAGAATCAAATCCATATGATGACTAATCTTCCTTACCGGTGGTAATCCATTAGGTACATTATCAGATACAATATCCTAAAACTCATTCAAAAAATTTGTAACCTTTACAAGTACATCCTCTACTTCCTCTTTACCAGCTTTTGGAATTAAAGCAAAACACACATGCTCATGCCTCATACCATCTAGGAATTTTATTCTATCAACAAATGTTATTCTTGCATTACCACATACCTTTTCTTTGGTCTCCTTCAATGGCTTTAGCTTATGTGGCACTCCATCCTTTGTCAGGGAATAGGTATTCACATGACCATCATGTACAACACATCTATCAAACTACCATAGTCTACCCAACAACATATGATATGCATCCATAGATATGATATCACATAGTACCTCATCTTGGTACCCACCGATCTTGAACTTTACCAGGCACTGTTCACTGACCATGACCTTGTGGTCATCTTGCACCCAGGCAATCCGATATGGATGTGGGTGTTTTTGTCTCTTGAGCTTCAACTTTGTCACTATCTCTTCTGACACCAAATTTTTAGTGCTTCCACTATCGATAATCACATCATAGAATTTACCCTCACACTTGCATCTAGTGCAAAATAGGCTCCTCCTTTGTTCAGGTTCATTCTCACCGCTCATTAGGACTCTTCTGTTGATCAACATTTCTCCTGTTTCAGCATCTTCAAAATTTGAGGATATGGCATCTTCATCTACATGTGCCACTCTGGCCTAGCCTTCATTCCTCCTATCCATCCTTCCTTGGCATTGAGGACATTCAAATGCCCTATGACCTTCTTCTCCACAGTGAAAACATGTTCCATAGAAGCCTCCTCTTCCTGAACCTTGTCCTCTTCCTCTTCCTCTTCCTCTCTGATCTCTATTATTTTGATCTGGGAAATGATAGGAATTATTTCCTCTCTAATTTTGACTACTACTGGCCTCATCCTTTTTTTTTAGATCTTCATTTTAGCCTCCATATGACCATCCACCATGAGCTCTTCCATTTTGTCTACTCTCAAACTTCTTGTTCAGCTTTTCCTCCACTTTTAGGGCAAACTGGTATGCCTCTTTAATACTATTCATTTGAACCAGATTCAACTCTTCATGAATGCTTGGCCTCAACCCATTAAGGTAATGAGAAACTTTGTCCTTATTAGCTTTTGCATGGCCTATTTTGATGAGGATTCGATAGAACTCCTTTGTATACTCCTGAACAAATCTTCCTGCTTGCTTCAAACTTTGCATCTTCTTCAGTAGGTCAAGGTCATAATCAACAGGAATGAACTGTCACTTCAATTTATCCACCATCTGATCCCATCTTGTGATTTTATCTTTCCCTCTTCTATTTCACTCTAATTGAATGTCTTACCACCAGATCTTTGCATGACCTTTCAGCCTAGCCTTCACGAATTTGACCCTATCAGGATCCTCAATATCTTCATACTCAAAATATTCTTCACATTCATTGATCCAGTCAATCAATTCCTCTGGGTTAAGATTCCCTGAAAATGTAGGAACCTTGATCTTAGGTCTTTTCCCGATCTTGGAAATGGCCCGAAAAAGTCTTTCTTCCTCCGGGTTCACAACTTTGACTTCTCCTTCTTGATCTTCTTCTTCGGCTTCATCCTCGCTTTCATCTCTGACATTAAGATTCATTCCTCTATGAATCTCTTCTTACAATGCTCGCACTTGTCTCTGGAGTGCTCTAACCTCAGGTGTTACAACACTAGCTCTTCCACCATGTTCCCTTCATGGAGGCATTTGCATGATGCGTGCTAAAACCCTAACCATGGTCCTGGTGCAAACTGCCTCACAGTCGGAAATCTCTTTACACACTCAAGAACTCCTGCTCTGATACTGCTTGATGAAGATTACTCCCCTTAATACCACAAACACATAACAAAAATAGAGAAACAACAACAACAATATGCAAGAACAAAAAATTGGCTTCTTATTATCTCCATAAATGTGGAATTACAAACTTTTAGAATTACAATATGCAAAGCCACATGGGCATTCCTTTACAATATTCTGTAGGAAAAAGCCTCGAATCAATACCCAGATCTACTACCCCGAACTATCCCGAACTGCCTAAGACAACACTATGGACCTTCTTTATATAGGCAATTTCTACCACCTAAGAAGGTTCTAGAAATTTAGCCCTAAGGGCCGACCAAACTTAGAATTATTTTATTTTTCAATTTATTACATCAAAGTCAGATCAAAATAACTTTTGAAACCCGAACAAAAATTTTGAAGGGAAAATTATTTTCTGCCATTTTAGGTGGCCTGACTTTTGGAGACCATAAGTCATCACTAGTTGACCTGATTGACTATTATAACCCCATTTTGGAAATGCCATGAAGCGCTCTACAGGTTTGATCCACACAAGTGTCCATCACCCAAATTTTTGACCTCATCCGGGGCCTCTAAGGCCTTCAAAACTGAGTTCAAAGTTTCTGTACCCTGCTGCCAATACTGAAAATCTTCAATATCTTCAAAACTAGACCTGATCTAGCCATGAAACTTTGCTGGCAAGCTGATATGACTGAGATGAACCTCCACATGTAAAATTAGAACATTCTGAGATCGTAAGACCAACTTACTAAAATAGCAAGTTTCCATAAATAGTAGCTCTGCACAAGATAGCCCTTATTGAATACAAAAATAGAAATATTTTTTCGGTGATGCCACATTGCTCTTACACCCAGGATGCTCCTACATCAATCCTCATGGCCTCTATCATGTGGGGGATCCATATCATCTTGTGAAAAATATTAAATATAAAAACTTCAGTGAACTGAAAGAAATAGACTTAGTAAAAAAAACTTATTAATAAAATGGTATATAGTACTTACCACCCTCATGATAGTAACTTTGTTTGTATCTATGTGATTTAAATGGTAATCTATTAGCAGTTCTTCCCCTGCACTTATTGATTTTATCGCACATACAAAAACTTGATTCCCCTCACGTGCCTCAAATATGCAATTGGGTTGCTTATTAGTTGAGGAAGGTCACGTACTATTTATAAAACCTGCAATATTACTTGTTTCTTTTCATCTCCCATCAATATACATTGCAAATCTTTTACTTTGATCATTTTCTTTCCATTGTATATAATTTACTGATAGTGCATACCTACGCATACTTTTTATATATTGAACAATCCGCATCCAATCATTGTAATTGTAACACAGACTGACATACTTGAACAATTCAACAACTTTGTTGTAACATACCTTTATCCCATCCATGGAAAATAGGTCCAAACCATGTAATGAGGATGGAGCTATGCGATATATCCTCTCATTAACACAAAAATTAGTGTTAATTGGAGGTAGCTCATTGGGTACCCATTCTTTCTCAATATGTGTGTACCGAAAGGGCATCTTGATGTCACCTTTGGTCTCATCATCATAAGAACATGACCCCCCTTTAGCAAGAAAAAATTACATGCGTTTATCAAATTTTTTTCTAATCTTTTGACCTCTAGTTGATCTCCCCATTTTAGCCATACTACATGTAAAAATTTCATCTACCATTCCCTCATTTACCTCATTTGATGTAGATAGATCTAACAAGTACCTATTTGGTGGGTCCTACAATCCATCAAATGAGATATTGTCACCTCCCCGCTTCAAATAGAATTTTGATAATATTTAAGTAATATATATAGAATAATCAAGTCGTGACCCATACGTACAGTTTTTCTTTGTCTATACGTGGGAGATATAAAATGTACTAAGTTGAAAGTGATTATATAATTATATGTCTATACGGTTCTTCTTTGTTTATATATACATT
Source organism: Chamaecyparis obtusa (assembly GCA_027943335.1). NCBI lineage: Eukaryota > Viridiplantae > Streptophyta > Pinopsida > Cupressales > Cupressaceae > Chamaecyparis > Chamaecyparis obtusa. Next base: position 1,586,744 of record BSBK01003116.1, on the reverse strand, counting down.
ATATGATTATATAATATGTCTATTTATAACATACGTGCTTAGTGATAAACAAAAAGAATATAAGAAAATTATGTCTATTTATTGACTTATACTTGCTGATCCATGTCGCTGTGCATGATCCACGCCAAAGGGGTTAAATTTCCTGCATATGTTAATCATTTATCTTAAGTTTGCTAAAAATTACATGATACGTATGCTACAAATAACTTAGAAGAAAACGTGAACAATATGCAACATCATAAACATGAACAAATTTACCTTATATATGGAATGCAAGATCGTCAACAGAAGGGGTGACGATGTCTATAGTCAATTGCCTATTTGCAAAAAGGGTGATAATCAAAAACAATATATACATGTATCAACAACAATTAATTGAGCATCGTAAGCAAAACATTGGTAATTATAAATCACATATGTTGTAATCATTAGAATTGAACACAATAAATATGTAATCATTAGAATTGAAATCAATAAATCAATATTAAACATATATACTAATTAATATAAATATATATAAATAATTAAATCACATATATACCTTGTACATTTCAATCATGTCATTGATCATCTTCTTCATCCATCTCATCATCATCACCATCATCATCATCATCATCATCATCATCATCACCATCATCACCATCATCACCATCACCATCATCATCATCATCACCATCATCATCATCACCATCATCATCATCATCATCATCACCATCATCTTGATCTTCATCATCTGCTTCTTCATCATCTTCAATATCTTTTTCTTCCATAACATTATACTTTATCGACCTTCCTCTTGGATCATGTCTAACAAAAAATGACCAACCCTGTTTATGTGGAACCTCTGAGTAAAACACTTACTCACATTGGCTTGGAAGAACATAGAGCTCATCTCCAACTAGCTCAAATGACCTTGTATTAATCATTGTAAATCGATTATCATGTTGAATAACAGTTCTATTTGGATCATTTTAATTCAGTCATAGCCTGTACCATTTGACGATGAATAGAACTACTTTGAAAGAGTTAAAGTCGCATTCAATTATATCATCCAAGATGCCATAGTATCAATTTTGAGATTTTTGAGGATGTATGTCATTTCTAGATGATATATTAGTGACCTCAAAAATTGTAGTTATCCTAGAATCACAAGTTTTCTTTGTGTCATCCAACTTTTTTATGCAAAATTTGTGGCCATGATAGTACATAGCTTTGTGGTGCTTGACCTACAAATTTTTAAGCGTGTGAAAATTATTTGCATCATGAGTTGATATAAAACATATGAGTCATGATCATTAATAAATTTTTACGTACCTTTGTACCTCTTAAACCATATGCTAGATCAATTACCATTGGCGTAACATTAGAATCTCCATTACGATGAGCTTCTCTAACAAATGAAGCAACACTTTCCCATGTTAATGAGCAACCATTTTGTTGACATTGTTCAATCCATATCATCATCCAATAAAGATTGTTTTCTATATACAAATGTATTGCATCCCACTTTTGACCAACTGTATAAAAAAAATACACCAATTATAAATAACTTATATTGAAGATTTATAAGAATTAATTAACTACAATAACATCTTATATTTACCTCTCACTTTCCTCAATCTACCTTTACCCATCAAGTACTCCCCTTCAAATTTGTTAATGGAGTTGGGATCCTAAATACGATCTATATAGATCTTTGCTACAAACTTAGGAAGATATTCACTAATGTACACCATGGTTTGGTATACCATAGATCCCTCCACCATAGAACCCTCAGGATGTGCTCTTTGTCAAACCAAGCTTTTCAAAAATTTTAAGTGGCTCTCAACCATCCACATTGACCTAGTTGGTACAGGTCCACACAATTCAATCTCTTCAACTTGATGTATGAGGTAGTGTTCTTGTGCATTGAAAAAAGTTGAAGGTAGGCACTTTTGCATTTCACACATAATATGAGAAATTTTTCTCTTCCAATATTTTATATCTTCTTTATTGATTTCTTTTGATGACAACCACCTCATGTATTTTCTAAGCTCATATATAACTTGTTTGACACTGTTGGAGAAGTGGTGTGGGAGAGATAGAGGTAGAACGTACTGGAATATTTGTAAAATGATCTTATCAATATTTTATAAAAGAATGCAATGAAAACTACATGCAGTATACAAATATATAGTGAATACAAAATAACATGAATTACCTCAATAAATATATGCCAATTGTGTGTTTTCATCCCTGGCCCAAATTCACTTTTCTTTGATATGATATCGTTTATGTTCATAGAAAATCCTGTGGGAAATTGTATTTTTTTATGACTTCTTTTATAGCATTGCTCTGCTACTCTGACAATAACCAACTAAGGGCACTTGTATCAATCTGGTCTCCATTGTTATTTCATTGAATGACATTTTCCATTGCATGGTTGGATTCTTCAATGTCACTACAAATTTTGACAATTTTATCTTTGTCACGCCTTCCATCCAAGATTTTCTATAATGTCTCTATTACACTCTTTCCAATATGCATAGGATCAAACAAATGCACGATTGAGAGTTTCTTATAGTATGACAACCCACTAAATTGTGTAGGGTAACTTTTTAGTCCTTTTGGAAGTTGGTCATTAATGCCTTGAAGACCTTCACGAGCATCAATTACATCATCAGTAAACAAAACACAATATCAAAATATAAATTTCAAACAAAAATCATTAGATGGAATGACATTACCTCAATGATTTATTTTATTGTATTCCAACTTCCATAGGTGAGGTGTCATTCTCTATGGCTTTGATGTAGTCTCTTCTTTCCCATTGAAAAGATATTTTTCGGTAATTCGGTACTTATATTTCTATGGAGAAAGTGTCTATTCTCATCGAACACCTACTTTCCTAAACTTTTTGAATGATGAGATTTCATCTTTGGACCACAAATTGGACATGCAAATTTTCCCTTTGTCTAAAGACTTACAAGTGTGTATAATTGGATTAAATATGTTAACTTTGTGTTACCACTATAACATACCAAAAAAGAGGTGTTGAGAAGAGAAGATACCACAAAAATGTGTTAGCCCAGGGGCATCATGTATTGTCCAAACAAGCATTGCATGGAATTGAAATTGTCTTTGTCCTATTGGTCTAGAGATGTCATACACAGTGACCCCATTCCATAACACCATCAACTCGTCAAGAAGGGGCTCAATATATACATTGATATCTTTAACTTGGTACTTACCTAGTTGAATGAACAAAAACATTGCATAATTATTATGACCATTTTGATTGATTATTTCTAATAAATTAATTTAAATGACTATTAAATAAAAAAATAACTAGAACAATCAGTGCCAACATTATGTGCTCCCTCTTTATGGACATCCAAGGAGAAATGTTATTGTTGATAACAAAAATAGGCCACACCAAGTAAGTAGATCTCATCTCTCCAAACGGATTGACACTGTCCGCTGCCAATGAAAGCTTGAGATTATGAGGTTCTTCTTTAAAGTGTGGCCATTTTTCCTCTATTTCCTTAAATGCTGAACCATCCACAGGCGTTCGCATAATGTCATCTCAAATTCTATTGTGTGCATGGTAATCAATAAATTGTGCCAAGCTATTGCACCTGAATAATCATTGCAGACGTGGAATAATGAGAATAACCCGAAGAACCTTGCAAGACACCTTTTTTGTTATTCGATCTGATCAATATGTACGAATATGACAAATAGGGCATTCTGTTGCAATTTCATGTTGTTTATGATATATAATATGATCATTTAGACATGCATTTATTGTTTGATACTCCATTCCAATATCTTTCATAATGACAGATAATTCTCAGTACGAGCGAGGTAGAATGTTTGATGGTGGTAACAAACACTCACCTATCAACCTACGACCAAAAATATAATATGTTAATTTAAAGAATATTAATTTCTACATGATTCAACCAATGTTAATTGTAAGGGAATTATGACTAAAATAATGAGAAAAGATGACATACCTTAACATATGTGTCATTTCTACATTGGATAAACCATTCATAACCTTCAAGTTCACCAACAAAAATACAACGACAAGAAGAATTGTTTGGGAGCCTTCATATAGGGGCTCGTGTGCCTTCTCAAGTATAGGTACATCAAGGTTTGTGTCAACATCATCATCATCATCTTGATCATTGTGATCTTCTTCATCATCGTGGTCTTCGTCCATGGGATCATTACCTTCTACTTCTATATTCACACCTCCATGTTCCCTCATTTGGAAATCTACATTCTCTGGATTGTCATGGTCCATAACATGAAACCCAGGGTGGTTGACCTATATGAAAATGATGACCTTATATTAACCATGATGATGATATCATCATCAAATCACGTCTTATGTATTTTATAAATTATTAAAATACATACCAATGGACGAAATTTGTTTCCCCCTTCAATGTGACCATGCTGCCTACAATGTTCCTCAGTTGTTTTGATTAGATATCTTCGAGTCTTTAAGCCCTTACAAATTTTTCAAGGACAATAACATTTTCCATCACCTTTTCTTTTTAAGTTAGACCACAGTCTAGCAATTGTCTCCCTATTTTTTTGTGCATTGATATTGTCAAGCATCGTCTTTCTTAAATGGAATGACTCATTGGTGGAAGAGGGATGACTTGTTTACAACCTATAGATTCTATATCAAGTGTATTAAAATAACATCCAACATTAATAATCAAGTAAATTCTAGAAAATCCAATTGAGTCGTATTTGTTTATCATGTGACATTCTTTCTTACAAAGAATTGTTTGTTTTTCTCAGGGATTCCCTCATATGGATGAGGTGTGTATCCTTGATCACAACCTCTTCCTTTCTTGATAGTGTATGTATCCTATAAACAAATCCCTTAGAAAAATTTAAAGATAAGAATAAACTAAAATAGAAATATGCGGGTGAGCCAATAAAACAAGGGACACAAGTGTAAAAGTTCTTGCCTTATTTAATGTGTTTGGGGTAAGCTATGGTGAAATGAGAAAATGGTTAAGTAGCATAGATTTTATGAAGATGTCTTTTGGTAGGGTGAAATTTTTTGACTATTGTACAACATAAAGATTGCATTGAATTCAAGTACTTTCTAAGTTATGTTCTCTAATATCTTGGGTAAGTGTACAAACAGATTAACTCTCATAAAGATAAAAGATTGTGAGGATAATGACAAAATATCTAGTTAGCAACTTTTGTACTGTACCTGAACCTCACCTTGCCAACATAGTTAGAAATCCATGGGCAGTGGTGATTGAATTTCTCAACACAATGGTTGCAAGAAGAGCAATGCTTGGAATGTATAGGCCTAATTTGAAGAAATCAGAAAATAAAAACTAACATGCAAAATGTTAAATTGAATGACATTTTATTATAGAGATAAATGTGTTGTCTAGATTACTACATTTCAAAAAGAAATATTGATATGCCAGAGCACCTTTCAAGTTGGCCAAAGCTAAGACCAAAGCCCTACCCACCGAGCAGAATTGCTTAACTCTCTATATGCATGATGATATATTGATTTATTATCATTTCCTTGTATTTATTTCATTTTTTTCATGAAGTTTTAAGGCAGAGAACACAAGTTGTTCTTGACTATCCTGTACAGGGGTTTTGCAATCATAAATATTGTTTTGAAGTTGCATTTGAAGAAATTTGCACATGATATACCATATAGAGCCTCATGAATGAGTGATGAGCAAAGTCTTATGAGTAGGGAACAAGATTATGTAGATTTTTCTATTGGTGAGTACAAGGAGAAATTTTTTTGTGATATAGTACCAATGACATGTTGTCACATCCTCTTAGGAAGACCTTGGCAGTCCCTAAGAAGGAAAATATGATGGGTACAAGAATACTTGTTCATAAGGATGGTAACAAGTTTATTCTCAAGCCTTTGCAAAAATAATTCTTCATATGAGATAAGGGTTATCTGTTTTGGAAAGAAAGAGTATGTTGATTTGAAGAGTCACAAAAGGAAGAGGTCTATGAAAGAGGATTAGAAGATTGGAGCATCACTAATGGTTCTAAAAATTGATGATTATGACAGTGAACAAAAGATGGAAAATTGGAAGAGTAGTGTGATTGAAGAAGATATAGTTATGTGCACACATTGGTGTCCTATCATTGCACAAGTGCAAGACGGTAAGGGTCTATTCATGGAGGGTAGCAAAAAAGGTCATTTTAACCTTACAAGGAAAGAGGAGAGACAGTCCAAATAATTCTATGGTGACTGTCCCAAACAACAGACAAATGATGGAATTGCTAACATGTTTTCTTTTCATGTTTCTAACAAGTTTGTTGTAGGTTCTAAGAGGTTGGATAAGGAGTTCTTATTGCAATAGATGCCTAAGAGAGGAGAAAAGTGTAGCATTCCTTATAGAAGACTTAGACGTGTGAAGACATAGAACTATTTGGATGTACGAACTGTGACATGGGACAACAATAAAAGTTACATTTTCTATAAATTTTTATTGTTTCCATCTTAATTTTGATTAGAGATTGATATTTTGAGATAATTATAATGCCAAGAGATTGAGGATCTTCATTATTAAGTGTTTTGTTGGCATCTTCTATCAGGTTTCTTGGTGTGGAGGTATCCATTCTACCACTATGTATTTGTTCTATCAAAATGGGTAAGGGTAGAATCTTGGCCTTATTGGAGTACTCCAATAAGGCCAAAATTTGCTAATATCTTTCAAGCTAAGAAGTATCCATTCTGACATTGGATATCCCTTCTGTCTAAGTGGGCCACTTGACCTTATCTCTTAAATCCTATTTATGGTACTGGTCTCATTTGTTATATCATACATACCTCAAATAGTTTAAATTTTGTTGGGGGGTGTAATCAAGAAACATACCATCACCCTTACCAATTATGCTTGAAATAGAATTAAATCTATCTGATATGATCTTTGACATTTAAGATTTAACTTTATAAATAGTAATTTGAATTAAAAAGTTAGAAATTAAAACAAAAACATTTAAGAGTCTCAAAGAGAGGAACACATTGAGGAATTAATATTTCATTCAAGCTATACTTGGGACTGCCATCAACATTTATCATCATTAAAGGGGATTAATTCATATTCAGTTGATAACTATGGTAAGCAATGAAATACAAACATTTCATTTCCAATTATTATCAGTGAGATAAATAAATTTGGGCCAAGAGTATGGAATATGGAGAGGACTCCAAACATAAGTGAGTTGGCGGTAAAAATGTCTTAATAGAATTTACATCAAAACCAAAAACATTAATGAGTTGATTATTATATAAGCTCCTGAAGCATGAGTTGGAGAGGACTACATTACACATTGAGACACAATATTGTTTTCACAAGTTGGTGACTATTATAATTATTAGGCAGATTAGGCTATAAGTGGTGGAGAGAAGTATGTGTGTAGATCAAAAAGCATAGAGTACACACCAGTGTCTTACATAAGTGAATTATTTTGAGACTTAAAAATAGGAGACTTTACAAGGTATGGCTTATAACAGGGATATAAAGATTAATTAGGCATAGCTATTCAATTGTGGCATAGCCTCTCATACCTCCATCTCATAAACCAATAATTCAATCTGAAATAATGATAGCTTGCATTCCATTCATATTCAAGATGCTTAACAAATTTCATTGATAATAATTCAATAGACCAGGACAAGGCACCATTCTTAGTTTCATTGTTTCTAGCTTGTATTCCATTCATATTCAAGATGCTTATAAAGAAGCAAAAAATAATTATCAGATTGATATTATATTCAGATTTTGTAGATCTTTTAGTAATATCATTTTGAATATCATTATCCATCTATTTGATTGATGCAAAACCCCTATCAAGTTGAGATCAGATTGGAACCTGACTTAATAGTCATTAATACAAAGGAAAAATATTAGAAAGAATTGATATATCTGAGCACATCCTATTTAATACAAACTTACCATTCGTATCAGATAAAGAATTGACTTTGGAGCTATATAGAAAGGAGAATATTATAGTTTGAACTATAAAAATATAGACAAAATCCTTAGAAATCCCTTAAGGGAACATTATAGAAGTACTTGAGCATTGAAATTTGATAGCTATATTACATAGTCCTAACATGGGACATTACAAAAACCCTTTAATTCAGTCATTGCCAGTGTAGAACACAATGTATGGATTCTTCATGCATACAATCATTGAACCAGAGACCAAAATAGGGCTTGGAAAAATATGAACTTCTTGAAGATAAGATGTATCAATCCCTCTGTTAATAGAAGCACTCTTGAAACCCTATAAATGCTACAAATTGAATGTAAAAAAGCATAAATGCAACACAAGAACTTTTTCAAAGATTAAAAACCAGAGATGAGTGTATTTGTCACAGATGAAGAGTGGTTCTTATAGGTGGAATTGAGGCTAGGTGATGCATAGGTGGTGGATCGACATAAAATCCCTTTTCTTTCACCTCTGCTTTGCCATGCGCGGAATATAAAACAAAATGAAATCCCTATTTTTTTAAAAAAAGTTATATTCCCGTGTTGGTCGGAATTATGACAACCTATCATGGTTTTCATAATACGAACCAACACGGGAATGGATTAAAAAAAAAATCAAAATTTTCCTTCTATAAACCAACCAAGGAAAACCATTTTAATGCTTGGTTGGAAATGTTGGTCTAAAAAGTGGGTCTAATGTACTAGTGTTAGGCTCCTTAGTTTGTATTCTCATGTCAATTTCTCCCTCCTCTAATTCAAAGTGGGTGGTTATTTCTAATTCTTTATATATGTTCTACTATTTCTCACCAAACTAATCAGTCTTCTCCATTTGTATCTCCTCAGTAGATGGAGGGATAGGAACCTTATACCATTTCCACAGGAATTTCATTAGTGTGGACTCGAGGGGGAACCTAAAAATTGAATTGTGATAATACCACTGGGGTATCAACACCTATATCCAGATTACCAGTTGGCCTATCTACTGATGATGCCTTGAATCTAAGGATGTTCTCAAATTCAAATACATAGAACTCATTTGGACCCAATCCATCCCCCCTTTTTTTTTTGTTCAGTGTTGGTCTCCACCTCAACTATTTCCTTTTGTAGTTCTAGCCAAGAAACCTCCTCTTGCCCCTTCCTTCTAGCAGATATAGTATCCTTCCATGTTCTCCTTATCGAAGGGAAATTTTCTTTAATGAGCTCCTCTTCCTTAGGAAAAGTTTCAAGAGTGGGTGAAAATGAGGCTTTCTTTTTGATCCTCTTGTATACCTTCTCCTTTGGTTGGGTTTCTATTCCCTTGGACATATAGATCTTGATCAAGGTACCCTTCCTTTGTCATGAGGTGGAACGAGTCTTAGGGGAATTATTTATATTTGGTTCCTAAATAACCTTTGGAGTGGTTTAAGTTGGGAGGGGAGAAATGACTAAATCATCTTTGTCTTTTGATCTTTTTCATCTCACCATATCTATCAGACCATGGACTACTCTCTTCCTAGAATGCCCATACACTATGCTAGGAGCAAGGGGAGGAGCCTCTTTGAAGATATAAATATTTATCTTTAACCCTTTTCCCCTTTCCATATTTGATGGAGAGTCCACCTTTTTTTTTCATATGAACTGGGCCCATCATAAATATCTTATGTATCCATCTCTTTATTACCTCAAGCATGTGTCTCACCCTGTGCTGAATATTATCATTTTCTAGCTTGGACAGCTTTGCATTTAGAATGGCCTAGTTGTATACTTTATCCTCATTTTACAAATGATCCAAGATGTCTTCTGAATATTTATCCTAGCTCCTAGGAGGTATATGCACATGTATAACATGTTGTTCCATCTCCAATTTCATCCTACAACATCCATTGATTTGAACTCCATAGTTGTCCATGCAGTTCATCCAATAATCTTCCAGATGAGGTTCATGTTTATAAAAGTATCATTTGATTTTTCTCAAGGTTCCTATGGGATCAAAACTAGGTCTGATAAGCTTGTACTCCTCTAAGGAGAACTCATTAAATTTTTAGAAAATAGACTTGCAAGCCTTGGTATACATGACCATATGAGCTCCAATGGATATTGGAAGGTCCCAGTAATGTTTATGTTTCTTCACAATCTTCTCATGAGAATCTGATATCTACTGGCTTATCTCCATCAGGATAATTTTGTCAGAAGGGTATCTAGGCAACTTATTTGGGTTAAGGTGCATCCTGCCACCCTGATATAAGTGAATGTATGAAATTGGATATATGTAATATGCTCCAAGAATATTTATTTTAGTAGTGGAATTCTTTGAAAGTATCTTTGGATAATCAACTTTGATAGACTAGATGACTGCAAACACAAAGGCATCATTGACAATTCTATATTTCTTACTATTAGCCTTAAGCTTCTCCTTTCTCACTAATTGAGGATATACTATGTAAGGGTAGGAATGTTGATTCTATAGAGATCCCTTCCTGCATAACCTTGAGTACTCTACTCATGCAGTTAACAAGTAGACAATGTATGAGGTCATATAAAATATGGTGTTGTCCTTTATACTCTATAATTATTTGTCCAAGTTATCACTGATGATGGTTCCCTAGTCAATCCTTTCTTTTCTACCCCTAATATTTTGTATGATAAAAGACCATCAATGGATCCAACTATTTAGCTTGTGGTAGCCCCCAGACTCTGCTTATAAGAGTGACATAGTTCCCCATGTCGTCTATTAGATAACCCTTGTGCATATCCATTTTCTCTAGTTTTTCCTCCTTCCAAGGATGTGTTAGGTAATGTTTATTTATAATGTCATAGATGTTAGGGGTATCTTCAAAGTACTTCTACCCATGTTCTTTGTAAATGAGATAGTAGTTGTCTAAAATTGGAATATGGAAGACCTCTTCTATTATACTTAGGTAGATATCAAGGACTACATCTCTAGTTATATTCTTTACCACTCTTTAATCAGGTACATAGTTCTATTCCAAAGTCATAATGAGGCCAAGTGAAATAATAGAAACTGGGTGTCCTCCAACATTTACTAATTCAGAGATGACCATGGCTATGTAGTTATATGATCAACCAAATGGTTTTGCGGCTTGCTTGAGAATTTTATCCCAATCCATGTGCCCAATTTCTATGTTAGTAGTCTCACTATGGAGATTACCTATTTTTTCCAGAGTGGTAACCCTCTTACTAGTAATTAATTGGTAGGATGGTAGTCATACTCAGAGATTTGCATTCAAAAAGAATGATTGTTAGCAATGTTTGTTGATATAAAAAGCTAATCTAAAGCAACCAAATCTAACAATATGAAAAAAAATCCCTAAAAGAGTAGAAAAACCCCAAAACAAATAAAGAAATAGGGTAAAATTTTGAAAAAATCCCTTCACTAGAATTTGCGGACTTACGGGGTATCACAGTCTAAAGTCCTTTATCGGGACACTAGACTGTAGAATCTAGACAAGGCTGACTACTTGCTTTGTGGGTAGGTTTTAGAGCTTCACGCTCCATAACCATCGTTGAGGTCTCAGAGTCTGAAGACTCTAAAATACTAAGGGATTTAGAGCCTTCAAAGACCACATATCAGGGCATCAGATCTCCTATATGCTTTCCGGGTTTCAAAATCCAATGACTCTGAGACCTTGAGATGAATCATCAGATGCCCAAGGCATGGTCAAGGGGGAATTCATATTTTTAGGCCTTGCCAATCCTTGCCTTTCTACCCTCGATCTTTTGTATGATAAAGACCATCCATGGATCTAACTATTTAGCTTGTGGTAGCCTCCAAATTTTTCTTACAAGACTGACATAGTTCCTCATGTTATCTATTAGATAACCCATGTGCATATCCATTTTCTGTAGTTTTTCCTCCTTCTAGGGGTGTATCAGGTAATCTGTATTTATAATGTCATAGATGTTGCAGGTATCTTCAAAGTACTTCTTTCCATATTCTTTGAAAATGGGATAGTAGTTGTCTGCAATTGAAATATGGAAGACCTATTCTATTATATCAGGAGGGATATATAGGTCTACATCTCTAGTTCTATTCTTTACCACTCTTTCATTAGGTACAGTTCTCCTCTAGAGTCATAATGAGGTCAGGTGCAATAATAGACACTAAGTGTCCTACAAAATTTACTAATCTAGAGAGCACCATGGTTGTGTAGTCAGATAATCAACCAGATGGTTCTACAACTTTCTTGATAAAAGTTTCCCAAACCATGTGTCCAATGTCTATGTAATAATCTCATTGTGGAGATTACCCATTTTTATCAGAGTGTGGTAAACCTTGTATTGGTACTTCATTGGTAGGATGGTAGTCATACTCAAAGATATGTATTTAAAGAAAATTTATTGTCACCAATGTTTATTGAAAGTAAAAAAATAATCTATGGAAGCCAAATCTAAAAATATGAATAAAACTACTTTATCAAACCCTAAAAGAGTAGAAAAAACCTAAAATAGCTAAAGAAATAGGGCAAAACCCTAAAAAACCCTATTCAATGGAATTTGCAAACTTGTAAGGTATCGTGGCTTGCAGTCCTTTATTGAGATGTCAGACCTCAAAACCTTACTACTTGCTTTGCAGGTAGGTTTCAGAGCTTTGGGATCTGTAACCACTATTAGTGTCTTAGAGTTTGAAGACTCTAAAATTTGGAGGGATTTAGAGCCTTGAAGGACCGAGGATCTAAGCATCAACGCTCCTATCCTCTTTTGGGGTTTTGACATTTGATGACGTTGAGGCCCTGAGATGAATCATTAGATGCCCAAGCCATGGTTGAGTGGGAATTTGGGTCTTCAGGCCTTGAATGCCCAAAAATATGAGGATTGAAAAGACACAAAAAAACCCTAAGAAAATAAACCTAAACACTAAGAAAGAATCCTGAAACTAACAAACCCTAAACTAGAAAACTAAAACACCAAAAAGAAACCCTAAAATTCCTAAAAGAAACTCTAAACAGTAGACCAAAAACTAGGGCAAGGGGAATAAAAAATGAAAACCCTACCTCTACAAAAGGGAGTGAAAATCAAAGGTTTTACAAAACAAAGCAAGATGCAACTGACGATCTACAAAGAAAATAGAGGATAAAAAGAAACAACTGGTGAATAAGATGCAAGGAAGATGCAGGATTTCTAGATCCATGGAGATAAAATAACGATAGATAGAATTTATTCTTAGATTAATATTTTGATCTATTAGAGCTAATACATCCAACTATCAGGAGCATGTGGGCCTACAATCTAACTCATCAGATGCCCAACCAAGCCAACTATAAGGGTCCCACCAACAAGAAGCAAAATAAAAAATATTGATGGACTAGGAATGAAATTGTCAATTAGATTTTTTAAGAATCATGGGATAACTTTGCAATCACCATAAAGAGATGAAGCATAAGAATCTTCCCCTTGTAACAATATAAATATGTATGATAATATATGCCCAAAAATGATAAAGAACACTTTTACTACATCACATAATACTTTCTATAATGGTTGCTAAGTCAAAAATAGAATTATTTTACAAAATGATTACAAGGATTGAATAGTGAAAAATGGTGAGACTGTTGGGGTTTAATAGTTTGGGTTACCAAAATAATCATACCACTAGTTGAGATTGAGGAGTTTGGGTTTGAGCAAGAGGCATGTTGGTGGGAATAAGTTCAATACTCTAATGGAAATGAAGGAGAAGGTTGGAGTAGATAGAATTTATGCTTAGATTAATATTTTGATTACTCAATGAGACTATGAGAAAATAGAGGTTGGAGGAAAGGCATTATAGAAAGCAAAAGTCCAACACCTTGATATATAAAAATGGAGGAGTTCAAAGTTTGATGAAAAGTTTTGTCAAAAAAATCATGATGGAAAATTCCAAACTTCAATAAAAATATCACACATGAGAGTTTGGGCATAAAACCAATTATGCTTAGATAAACTAAGACCAAAATGGTTACAATCAATTTAGCCTTCAAAATATAAAAAAGAAAGATAAAATACCTATGGTTCATATTAGGAAAATGGTGTCTCAACCTTGTATTTGCATAAGCTTACTATCTACATTAAGCTTACATTTGAACACATATTGGTTTGAAATTTTTCCAAAAGCTATGGATTGACTAAGTAATTATGTTGATTGATTTTCACAAGGTCATGTTTAGAAATTTGAAGATATTAAAGTTACCATTTTTGAAAATTTGTAAGTCAATTTGAAGGACTTATAGGATCCAAATGAGCTTAAATTGGTTAAAATTGGTGTATCAAGTTGTAGATCAATAGAGAAATTCATGAGATTTCTATCACTTCAAACAATTTGTTAATCAAACATCTAGATCAATAGTTATGGCCTTAAAAAGTTGGGTCTCCTAAAATGGAAAACATAAAAATGTTTGGGGCATTGTAAGAATTTTCCTAAGGAAACAACCCAAAATCTAGAGCCCAATGAATAGCATAAACAAGAGAGAGAATATGGACAAGAATAAATTTTATTCTCATCAATATGAAAAATAACGAATCAGGTGGATTACATACAAAATACTTGATTACATCATGTAGATGTGTCTACTTATGTAGGAAAGGCATAAAGAGACCATGATAAGGAGAAGATAAGTTATCACCCATACAAGGTGGAATCACATGTTCACCAAAGGTGGATCATCCTCCATTATATAATGAAGTATGTGTAATATGTGGAGGATGATAATATAATAAGAGCACTATAGGTGGATCTCACACATAAAGTGGAATGTGATAACAACTATCACCACATAAAGTGGAGTTTCTCCTATACCTATGAAAAACTAAGATGAAAATTGCTAAGTGTCTTATGCACAAACTACTATGAAATGCATTATCCTAAGTAAATTTAAGTAAAGTTTAATTAAGAATATTTAGTTACACCAAAAGACACATAAATGAGTCATAAAGGGGAGTTACATGTGTTGGTACATGTTTTGACACATCATAGGGCATCTTCAATTGGAGATAATTTTGGTGTTAATTTTTGGGTGGTTTTAGCTCATGATTTTTTAATATATTTTAATGGTTTCATGTATTATATCTCCTATATTAGGTGCATGGGATGAATGTTATGTGTAAAAATCTTATTGTTGTTGAGTTACCTATGGATCTCTATTTGGTGGTACTCCTATGAGAAGCTTTCTCTATAAGCACATCATATTATATTATCAATTTTTTAGTATTATATTGGACAAATTTTAGAGTGGTGATTTTCTCTTGGAAGGGTGTTCACCATGTAAATCAATACATTTTGGTATACATGCTATTTGTGTTTATTTCTACGAAGTTTTTATAATTTTTGTAAATATCTAACAATTTTTTTATAACCCTCCTATCAAGGTAAGTGTAGGAAGTATTGGAGTACAATAATTACTAGGGGGTGAATTAGTAATCATACACAAAATCAAGCCTTTAAATTATTTTTAAAAATTTCAATAATCTTGAACAGCTTTAAATTAAATAATGCAAATAACATAAAGTACACAAAATACACAAAAGGTTGACACAAGGATTGTCTTGAGTGGAAACCTTCCTAGAGAATATAACCACTTGAAATTAGCCTCATTGGCTTTATCTTTCAAATAAATTTGTAAATCTCACTAATTTTGTCTCACTAAAAATTCAAATGCCTCACTAGTCTTTTGTGCCTCACTGGCTTTATGCCTCATTGGCCTTATTACAATCTTCCTTATAGGATTCTCAAATCTTTTACAATTTTCTACATACAAAGATCATAAAACCTTATTGTCATTTAGCCTGTACAACTACATACTATACATCATTAAACACAATACATATTATTGTGCTTAATAGTGCATAATATCTAATCATAGATTCAAAATCAATGAAAATTTTTCTGTCAAAAATTGATTGTGCATAAATATTGTCAAAATATGATAAATTAAGGCCTCAATATCTCTTCTCTATCTATATATCCAAATCAAACTATCTCTACAAATAAATAGAATTCTTAAAACTGAATCATGAACTAACTCCAAACTAATTCATAAAATTGTATCAAACTGAAAGTAAACTGCTTCAAAGTTGATTAATATCATAAGTTCTAACATGCCCTGATATGGAAAACATAGTCATCAAAATGAATATCGATCAAATAGTATCAGAAATTTGCATCTTAATAAACTAAAATAAACAATAATGTTACTGTCATATAACTATCATTGTCATTTTATCACCATTATGTTCCAAATAATCATGTTACTTTGTCATATTTCAACCATAACCATGCTTCAAATAAACTGTCATAGATCAAAACTGATGACTGTATTATGTCATGTTGTTAAATGAGTGCATCTAGGTATGATCTTAACACACACATACTAACATAATGCAAAGACTTGATATAATCAATATTAGACAAAGGATTTATGACTAGACTGAACCATTACACAAGATTATATAAAATTAAGCAATAAATGATGAATGAAACAGAGTAATGCATCATGATACTCAAAATAAAAAATCTATATATGAAATGTGTAATGCACTTTGAAACTCATCAACCGACTGTGTATGTCAATGGTAAATAAAATCTTAGCTATACAATGACACATATTGACAGTAAATAACATTATGTGCATAAAGAACCAACAAGGGTATATGACAAAATATGCAGATGAGTATAAACATGAAATACCTAATGAGGGTTTTGCAAATAATAAACAACATAGTAAACAAAAATCATCTTATTCACCATTGAACATGACAACATTTACAATTCATGAGAAAGATGAACATGCTATTAACTAATAATTGATTTGACATACATACTCATCCTCAAAAGATGTCAAACCCTTTAAGATAACCTAAAAATCAAAGTTATACAACCATGACTGAGACAAACTTGATAAGGGTTTAGTAAAGAACAATATAACAAAAAAGAAACTTAAACCATTGATTGAATGAAATAACAAATCATAACAATTAAACACAAAATAACTAAAAATAACAGATGATATGCATGATTCATAAAAGCATGGTGTAGATGAACTCAAAATGAAAAGAACAAGATCCAAATACACTTGTTAAGATTTCAATCATTGAAGATCCCATAAATCTTTATACAATGATTCAAGTTATCAAGTGTTCAAAACTTCCTGCTAACTATCATCCACCATGGTGAACCATCAAGAACCAAAACAAATAGTGTAACTACAAATTCCATACTCGATGGTGTTTCCCTAGCTTGGTAGAGCTAGGGTTAACTTAATTATAAAGTTAACCAAAATAAAATTGATAGCACCAAATATGGTGCTCGAAATAAACCTTCATTAATGCACCTTAATTGCCACTTTGATGTAAAGGAGTAGCTAGGGGCTGACCAAAAGGCCCTATCAAAACATAACTTTTTAATTACCTTGGTCACAACTTGAGATCAATGTTTTAAACCATGTAATACAAATGAATTATGTACTTCAATGTAATAAGACTTATTGTAAAATCATAGAGAAACTGAAAGAACCATGAATCAAGTGTCAATACACATGGTGTTGTTGATTGGGATTGAAGTCACTGGAATCTCTCAATGTCAATTTTGTAACCAAGATGATGATGTGAACCATGTAATCAAATCATAAACCATGTGACCAAGTTGATGATGTGAACCATGTAATCAAATTATAAACCATGTGATATAGTCAAACTGATATTATATAACCATTAAATACCAATGATCCAAATGGTGGGTTAAGACTGCTAAGTTAGTATGTTTTGACATCAAGGACAAAAAATATGTGGGGATCAAAATTAAGTTGTTTCACTATCGTGACTTCCTTTCAAGTGGTATCAAAGCCAGCTAATCACCTTTGGTTTTAGTTGTGATTTTTTGGTTTACTGAACTAATTTATATTTAAGTGAGTAAGATACTTTGTGATCTTGTTGCAATAATTTTGAGATGACAAGCTCATTAAGGAGAATAGTGTTGGAGAAATTATATGGAAAAAAACTCACACATGGAAGCCAAATATGGAGGATCTATTAATATATCCAAATATATTTGATGCTATTGATTAAAATTTCTTAGGATTTACAAATCCTATTGTAGCTACTCAATATGATGTTATGGGCTTTAAAGAAAAGGGTCTAATCTGATTATTATTACCTACTTTTCATTTTTGGCTCAATTAGGTGGAGTTGGATATGTGTTTACAATTAAATGCAAAGGTACACATTTGATTTCTGCTAAGTATTCTTACTTGAAAATAAATTATGATAAAGAACAATAAATTATTTTTATGCAAATATTTTACAAACATAAAACTATACAATTTTTCCATTAAAATTTGTTTCTTTTATTCATAAATAGTAAGGTACATATTCAACACAAGTAGAGGGAGTAATTGAAAGGATGCATTATAAAAGTAAACACATGCATGAGATAATAAAGTATAAAAAAATAAATGGGACCTGTCATTTTCTAGAATGGCAAATCCCATAGTTGAGCGCAACATCCTCAGCTTCATCTTCAATTTTGCTTGCCTCGTTCTTCATGGATACCTACAAGGAGACAAGAAAAGTTATGTTAGATATCGATATCACAATTATTTACTCTCACATCATCAATGAATGCACAACCTAATCACATAATACATCATATCAACTATGAATAATGTGCATGAATAGAAAAGGAAAGAAGAAGTAAATAAGAAATTTCATGTTAAATATATAACATATTTTTTTCATTGTGCAAGTACATGTATCATGTTCATTACTGAATATTCTAAGTTGATATCTTCAATATTCTATCACATGGGGAGAAATGATCCATCTTTGGGATGTGTGTATTTTCCATAAGGTCATTTGACCATAGTGTGATTCCAATTGGGATGGTAGTTCTAAATAGGTCCTAAATCTTAGGTCATTGCAATCTTGGAGGCTTAAGTGTTAAAGTCTCTTGCTTGGTTATTTGTATTTAGATGATGTCATTGTGATTTCATTACATCTAGGATGTGTTAGAGGTCATGTTAGGATCTAGCATGGAGTCTAGGTCTATCTAGGACTTAGCCAAAATCATTTGGTTTGAAAAATGTAAAAGTTGTAAAAATGTTGCAAAAGTTTCTTAGCAACATTTTCAACTTTTTAAAGTTGCTCAGACAACTTTGTCCAAACATCCTAAAATGACCTAGGAGTTCCCTAATGGAAAGCTAAGACAAACCTCAGCCTATTTAAGTCAATTTTGGACCAAATCCAGAGGTTGGATGGTCAGATGTATGAATCTTTAATTCTGGAGAGTTGACATTGTATAAGCTTTTATGTGTGTCTTTGTGATCAGTGAATTGCATAGAATGTTTTGGATTGTATTATGAACTAAAATCAATGGAGATCTTATATTAGTATATTTACTTGCATTTTTTGTCATTAGATTAGGAATTTTTGTTTATTTCTTTGTTTTGCATTAAATCTTTGTGTATTGCCCGATCACTAGTTTAGACTAGGAAGTTGTGTGAAATGGAGACCTAACTCACTATCCACTATTCAATCTATACAACCCCTTGGGGAAAGTAAGTAGAATCCATTTATATATTCTATATAGGAGTATGGGCCTTGAAAATATTGGGAAGCATTTACAAAGTCTTTCCCTAGGTGAGCCTATGGTGAGCCTGACTAGGAAAGACTAAGCCACATAGATGATAACTTTCACAGGTGTGCATGAAGCCACAAATTGGTGCTTAGAAGTCAAAGACAAGGATCTTTCCAAGATCTAGTGAAGAGGAGAGGGTCTAAACAATCCATTTGGTTTCCCAACACTTGAAGACAAACCATGCAGTCAGAGAAGTCCTAAAACCCTCCCAAAACACTCATTTTTGGTTAGGGCATTGTACGGAAGGGTGGAACCCTAAAACCTCAAAAATCCTTGAGAGGTTGGCTAATGAAACAAGAATCCATGATTAAGTTGTAAGGTCCTTTGATATGATTTGGGAGGAAAGTCCTATTTTCTTAGAATAGGAGACCTATTAGGGGCTCTTCCTTGTAGCCCTATTTTGTGAAGGATCTATGGGATCGGTAAAGGAGATGCATGAATTAGGACTTCCAAGACCTCTAAATAGACAAAATAAGAAATTTTTGAGAACCTCTTCACCTCTGCAAGTATTCATGTTAGTATTGGAGGTGGAAAGCGCTTAGATGGCATTCAGGGTTAGTGTGTATGTGAAGGAAGAAGAGCACCAAGAACCTAGCTAGTCTTGGTAGTTTTTGCATGATAGTTGGGTTGGTCAGTAGACTGGGGGATCAAGCCACAAAAGGGGATCCTATAGGTTAGTATGTGTCAAGAGAGATCACCTCAAGGTCACTTGTGAGACCTAGGCATGAGATTGTGATTGGCTCATCCAACTTCCCTATCAGATTGGTATCAGATCCCCAAAAGATTTGGGAAAGTAAGTGCATGTTAGAGTGTGAGTCTAGTGGATCTTCTAGGATGTAAATGCAGAATTGTTCAAGAAGGTAGAAGACCCGAAGGAAGAAAATAGGCAATTGAGGGAAAGAATAAACCTACTAGCCAAGAAGTTGGAAGCAATAGAAGATAGAACAGAGGAGGTAAATGATAGGATAGATGAGAAGGAAGGGAAGGATATGTTAGTAGAAGATGAAGTTCATGAATCAGATCCAATGGTGGAGAAAGAACCTTTCCTAAAATCCTTGAAGGCCTTAAGTGGCAAAGCACTAGAAGGTGTACCACTCTTTAGTGGAAAAATGGATCTTGAATCAATCATTGATTGGATTGAGGGCATGGATAATCACTTTGAATGTGATGGAATTAGTGAAGATCAGAAGGTGAGAGTAGCCAAGTCAATACTTAGAGTGTCTGATCTTACTTGGTGGAATTTTTTCCAAACAAAGAGGGAAAAATAAGGGAAAACCCCATATCCACATAGAGAGGAATGGTGGCTAAGGTTAGAGAATTATATATACCAGAGGATTATGAAATCCAGCTACATAAAAGGAGGAAAAGTCTTAGAGAAAAGGAGAATGATGTTAACACCTACACCGAGGAGTTCCACAAGTTATGCCTAAGGTTCAAGGTGGTAGAAGAAGAAATCATCAAAGTTTCCAAATATTTGAATGGTTTGAAGTGGTCTATTTAGGAGGAGATGAGTCTCCTAAGTCCTAAAATAGTACATTAGTGCTATCAATTGGCACTAAAGATAGAGGAAAAGAGTAAGAGGAAGCAAGACTCAAGTTCAAGAAAAAGAGGTAGAGGAAGAGATCAAAGGGGTCACAAAGGTGGTCACCAAGGAAGAGGGATAGATCAGAGAATCCAAGGAGAGTCTAAAATTGTAGAGAAAAGTTCTAAGACAAGATCTAGAGGAAACTATGGCAGAGGTACAGGTACTCATCGAGGCTCTAATAGAGGAAGAGGTGTAGGAAGAAATAGTTCTTACTTTGCTAGCATGAAGTGCTATAATTTTGGACAGATGGGACATCCAACATATATGTGTTGAGAGAAGGAATATTCTTCCAATATAGAGAAGAGAGTGGCATATACACAAGAAGACACATCAAGTGTCAAATCATTGAAAGTCAGGCATATAGAGTTAGAGATGGGAGAGAACATCATGTTTAGTAGGGTCCTAATAAGGAAACCGATGAAAGAAGATCCAAAGAAAAGAAGAGCCCTCTTTAGAATTAGATGTAAGATCATGGGTAAGGTGTGTAAAGTGATTATGGATTCTGGCTCCATATACAACATCATTGCAGAGGAAGCAGGCAAGAAGCTCAAATTGACTAAGGTACCCCATAGAAACCCCTAGAAGGTGACATGGTTGAACAAAGGGAAAATTTTCCTAGTGAATGACCATACATGGGTTGAATTCTCCATTGGAGGATACAAAGATAAATTTATATGTGATGTGTTGCCCATGGATTCCTATCATCTCTTATTGGGAAGACCATGACAATATGATAGAGAAGCTATGTATGATGGAAGAGGAAACACAATGACATTGAAGAAAGATGGGGGAACATTCAAGATCCAATCCTTAATGAATGATAATAAAGTGCATACAAAAACCCATAGTGTGTTTCTTAGTAGTGGAAAGGAACTACTACATACACTTCAAGAAAAAGATAGTGAGGGGTAAGCTATAGTTGTGAAACCCAAGGAAGTGGAGAAGCCTAGCCAAGCACCTATACCAGTGGAGATCCAAGATTTTCTTGGGAGATATAGGGACATAGTCAGGGATGGGACACCAACAACCATACCTCCTAAGAGGTCTATAAGTCATCAAATAGACTTTATACTAGCATCCTCATTACCAAATAAAGTAGCCTACAAGCTCATAGCAGAGAAGAACCAAGAAGTGGCAAGGCAAGTGCAAGAGCTACTTGATCAAGGACTAATAAAGAAGAGAATCAATCCATGTGTAATACCTCTGGTCTTAGAATCCAATAAAGGTGGTAAGTGGAGATTTTATACCAATTCAAGTGCAATAAATAGGATTAATATTAGATATAGATTCCCTATACCAAGAATAGATGATCTAATGGATTGTTGAGGAGGAGCCCAATACTTCACTAAGTTAGATATCAAAAGTGGGTATCATCAAATTAGGATAAAGGATGGGGATGAGTGAAAGATAGCCTTCAAAACCACTGAAGGGTTGTATGAGTGGCTTGTGATGCCATTTGGGATTACTAATGCCCCTAGCACATTCATGATATTGATGAATGAAGTGATAATGAACTATATAGGAAGATTTGTGGTAGTATATATTGATGATATACTCATCTTCAGCAAGACAAAGGAGGAACACCTAAAAAATTTTGAGGTTGTGCTCAAAAGACTCCATGAAGAACAATTAGCTATTAATTTGGAAAAATGTGAGTTCCTCAAGAAAGAATTGGTCTTCTTGGGATTTTTAGTGTCTAAGGGTACATTGAAGATGGATCCAAGTAAGGTGAAGCCATCTTAAACTAGCCTATACCAACCCCAGGGACAAAAGTTAGGAGTTTTCATGGCTTAGCCCAATTTTATAGGAAATTCATAAGGAATTTTAGTGGCATTTGTGCACCAGTGCTAGACACCATTAAAGATGGATTGAAAACCAAGTTCAAGTGGAATCAATAAGAAAGAAAAGAATTTGAGAGGTTGAAACAAAAAGTATCCACCCAACCTTTTCTCCTAATACCAATCTTTGATAAGTTATTCACTTTGGAGTGTGATGCAAGTGGAATAGCAGTTGGATGAGTGTTGAGTCAAGAAGGGAGGCCCATAGCCTTCTTTAGTGAGAAGATCAATGAGGCTAAGAAGAAATACTCAGCCTATGAATTGGAACTATATGCCTTAGTGTAGTCACTTAGGAAATGGAGGCACTACCTCCTTCCTAAAGAGTTTGTGGTGTTCATAGACAACTAGGCCTTAAGCTACATCAACGCACAAGAAATGATAAGAAATGGATGGAGTATCTACATGCCTTCACATTCACTATAAATCACAAGAAGGGACAAATGAATGAGGTTGTAGATGTATTAATTAGGAGGTTGTTGACAATCAAGGAAGTCCAACTCCAAAGCATTGGTATAGACAAGTTCAAGGATCTCTAAAAGGATGATGAATACTTTTAAGAGGCTTACAAGGTATGCTCTGATTTTTAGAATCATTTTCACAGTCAATTTGTAGAATAAACCTTGTAGATTGGTTTATTATTTAAGGGGAATTAGTTATGTGTTCCTAAGGGATCAATGAGAGAAAATATCATTCATCAGAAGCACAATGGGAGTCTTAGTGGCCATTTTGGAATTAACAAGACCATGGAGCTAGTCCAAAGATTCTACTATTGGCCTAAACTACCTAGGGACATGAGAAGATATGTGGAACAATTTGTTATATGCATGAAGGCCAAAGGAGGAGAAAAAAATCTCAGCCTATACCAGCCTTTAACCAATCCCAATAGGTCATGGGAGTGCATCAATATGGACTTCATAGTGGGGCTTCCTAAGACCAAGATAGGGTTAGATATCATCTTTGTGGTGGTAGATAGGTTTATCAAAATGAGTCACTTTATCCCTTGCAAAAATAATAATGATGCTAGCCACATAGATCATTTCTTCTTCAAGGAGGTTGTGAGGATCCATGGACTTCCTCTTGCATTGTGTCAGACATGGATGCTAAGTTCATGGGCCATTTTTGGAAGACCCTGTGGAGCAGATTGGGTAAAAACTTATCTTTTGGTTCAACTTACCATCCTGAAACATATGGTCAAACTAAAGTTATCAATAGAGTATTGGGTAACTTACTTAGGTGACTAACTAAGGAGTATGAGAAGACATGGGATCTAGTCCTTCCTCAAGTAGAGTATGCCTACAATGATAGTGTGAAATGAACCACTGGAAAGAGCCCTTTTGAAATAGTGTATGGGATGCACCAAAGAGGAGTGAATGAACTTAGAGATCTAAGGAGTATGGAATATAGGAGTGGCCATGCAGAGGACTTCTCCCAAACTATGAAAGAAATCCAAGAGAAAGTCAAGAAGACCCTAGCAGAAGCTACTAAAAAGCTAAAAGCCAAGGTGGGTGAAAGGAGGAGAGATGTCCAATTTGAAGTAGGTGACTATGTGATGGTTCATTTGAACAAGTATAGATTGTAGAAGGGAGTACCTACCAAGTTGAAAATCAAGAGGGTAGGACCATGCAAGATTCTAGCCAAGTATGGGGCTAATGCATACAAAATGGACCTTCCTTTAGATCTGGCCATCTCACCATTCTTCAACATTGCAAACCTGGTCAAGTACAAGGAACCATTGTCTAAGATCAATCAAAATAGCTAGGAGGTACTTTTAGATGTCATCATAGTAGCCATACCTCCTAAGAACAAGCTTCAAGAAGAGAATATCTTGGAGTCTAGGGTAAAGAATTAGACTAGACACAGGGTCTATATGGAACACTTGGTACAATGGAAGGACCACCCTAGATCTAAAGCTACTTGGGTGGAGGAAAGAAAATTCAAATAGTTGGGTATTAATATTGTTAAGAATGAATGTTGAATATGTCCTATGGGGGAGTATTCTAGTAGTTCTATAGTATTTGCATGTTGCATTCATGACTGTGTTTGTCATTGATGTCAACACACTAATTATACTAGAGATTAGCAGAAAAGTAGACAGTATTTGAATTAGCGCACATGGAGAATTTCAAATAAGGTTATGCGGAGTTGATGACATGTTCCTTGTGGTGTCTTGATATTATGTTTAAGGGGGCATATAGAAATTCAATTATTTGTGTCAGTTATGGATAATTTAGTGGAAACCATATTCTGTCAGTGTTCTTGAGAAGCGGTTTGTAATAATTGGATTATATCTCTTAACTGGGATAGAATCTGGACATGAAAATTTATACAGAGGTTGAAGGCATTGTAGAGGTGACCTGGATAAGTCAACATAGTTAGAGGTCACATGTGTGAATATTTATTAAGTTTGTGAGCCTACAGTTTTATGTGGTAATGAAATATTATGTAACATATAATGTTTTATATTTTGTAATTGGTTAAGCCTAATTGGCTGACTCAATTATAATATATCGTGCATAGTATAAAGGAAGAATTGTTTTCCTTAATTGGTAGCACAGTAGGTGATATGAGAATTATTTGATGTGAAGTGAGCAGATTTGGTAGTGAGATTTGGTGAAGCATTTGGTGCGATTTTTGGCACAGTGAGAGGAGAGAAGATAAGTTGTTGAGATCAGTAATTATTGGTATTATTTTGTTTGGATAATATAGAGATCAGTTGGATAGTGTGTTCAATGATCTTTCCCTTGAAGCTGTTTGATCAATAATTATTGGTATTATTCTCAATTATCTTGGTGGACTTTACTTTCTAACAATTGGTATTAGAGTGACATGTCCTTGAAGAAAAATTTTAACAACTTAAGGAGATCTATAGTGAGTCATTTTAGAAAAGAATGTCCAAAGTTTGATGGAGTTAACTATGATAGCTAGAAAGAAAATATGAAGACATATCTGCTATGTTTAGGACTAGGATATTAGTTGATTACAAAGAATGACAAGACTATCATTGAAGAAGACAAAATTGAAGACTGAACTAAGAAAGAAAGAAAGAGATCTATTTATGTGTAACATACTTTCCAGAGAAGCACTTTTGTCAGCTCTTCTTGAGAATGAATACTCTCAGGTAAAAACTCTAAAAACATCTCATGAAATTTGGTTAGTTTTGGAATCTACTTTTGAAGGTGATAAACATTCTAAGAGAACCATATTATAAAATTGGATATGTTTATTTCAAGAAGCAAAGATGATTCAAGATGAATTTGTTAGAAGTTATATTGGTAGAATATTAGATATTGTTGCAGGTATCAAGGATTGTAAAGGAAATAAGAATGAAGATGAAATCATATCAAATATCTTGAAAACCTTGACCCTAGTGTGTAAGAAGATAATGAAGATGATTGAACAAGTCATACCTTGTACTAAGAAATTCACCAGAGAGACTCTTCTTGGAAGATTAGGAGAAATAGAGATAGGTATGAGACAGTCTGGAGATTTTCCTAGAATTGAAACTGCATTCAGTGCATTGAGTGTTCACCCTACTTTGTCAGGAAGTGCAAGTGTCATTGAAGATTATTCTAGTAGTAGCAAATCCAAGACTGAAGAAGACATAAAGATTGAAGAAGGAATTGCCTTGCTTGTAAAACAAGATCCAGAAGGTAAGAAAATCTTTAAATGTTGGACATGTCAAGAATATGGTCATTTTGCATCTAAGTGTCCTAAGAGAGTGAAGAAATATAAGAAGAAATTTAAGCCTAGAAGACCTAAAGAATGTTATTATGCTAATGATGAATAATTTAAAGCTAGTATTGAAAAATTCTTAAGTGAAAGTGATAACAAAAATGATGACATAGGATTTGTTGCAATAAAAGAAGAAAAATTTGAAACTGAAGTTAAAGAAGAAAAAGCTTTAGTATCTCAAGTTGAAAAGAAAGTTGACTAGATCATAGAAAGTGGTTATTCACATCATATGATTGGCGATATGAAAAAGTTTATAAAGTTTAACAATTATGATGGAGGAATTGTTAGCGTTGGAAACAATACACCTTGCCAAATAAAATGAATATGATCTATTACTCTTAATGGAAAGACTAAAACTGATGATGTTTACTTTGTGGATGGATTGAAACATAATATTTTAAGTGTTGGATAGTTAGTTGACAAGGGATACCAAGTTTGGTTTACTAAGAAGACTTGTGTGATCAAGGATAAGAATGGTAAGATGATTGAAATAGGAGCAAGAACCAGATGTAATGTATTTCAGTTGAATCCTACTAAGATGACATGTTTGATTACTAAAATTTATGATAGTTGGTTATGATACAAAAGGTTTTGTCACATGAACTTTGATAAGATTGTGAGAGCAAGTGCCACATTTGTAGTAAGAGATTTACCTAAAATTGTGAAACCTACTAACATGGTATGCAAAGAATGTGTTATGGAAAAGCAGAAAAGAAGTTCTTTCCCTAGTAAGAAGTTCACCACAATAGAAAAATTGGAGATTGTTCATACAGATTTGAGTGGTCCCACAAGAACTAGAGGATTCTATGGTGAAAAGTATTTTATGATTATTGTTGATGATTTTACTAGAATGATGTGGGTAGCATTTCTTAAAGAAAAATAAGACACATTTGATAAGTTTAGATTTCTTAAGAACAAAGTTGAGAATGAATATTAAATGTTTAAGATCTGATATAGGTGGAGAAATTACTTCAAAATAATTTAATACTTTTTGTGAAGTGAAAGGCATTAAGAGACAACTTTCAACCCTTAGAACACCTAAGCAAATTGGTATTGTTGAAAGAAGAAACATATTAGTAATTGAGGCAACAAGAGCTATGATGTTTGAGAATGATGTAGCAAAGAAATTTTGGAGAGTAGTGAATACAACAATGTATGCAATGAATAGAGTACATATAATGGAAGATACATAAAAGACTCCTTATGAATTATGGTTTGGACATGCACCATCAATAAAATATTTCAGAATTTTTGGATGAAAGTGTTATATTAAGAGAGATGATGACATTGGTAAGTTTGACTTGAGAAGTGATGAAGGTATGTTTCTTGGTTATTCATTGAAAAGAAAATATTATAGATGTTTTAATAAAAGAACTAAGACTGTTGTTGAGAGCGCAAATGTTAAAGTGGATGAAAAGTTTAGAATTCAAGAAAGAATAATTGATTATGATTCAGATAAAGAAGTCTACCCTAAAATTGATCAAGAAAATGTTGATTTGTTTTATGAAACTAACAATGATTTGTAGAATGAGATTCATGTTGAGGAATCAAGAGAAGTACTGAGACCAGAACCTAGAGTTGAAACAAGAATTGAGACAGTAACACCTAATAAAAATTTGATAAGGAATCATCCTGCTGATTAGATTATTGGGAGAAAATAAAAAGGAGTTATGACAAGAAATAAGGTACAAGAAGAACTATGTTTGATTTCTCAAATTAAACCTAACACTACCAATGAAGCTTGTAAAGATAACAATTGGATTCAATAAATGAAGGAAGAATTAGATCAGATTAAAAAGAACAATACTTGGAAATTGGTCCCTAGACCTAAGGACAACAATGTTATAGGAACTAAATGGGTGTTTAGAAACAAGATAAATGAGCAAGGTAAAGTTGTAAGAAATAAAGAAAGATTGGTATGTAAAGGATACTCACAACAAGAAGGTATTGATTATGAAGAAACATTTGCACCTGTTGCAAGAATTGAAGCAGTAAGAATGTTTTTGGCCTATTATAAGAAATTAAAAGTGTATCAGATGAATGCTAGGTCAACATTTCTGAATGGAGAATTGGAAGGAGAACTCTACATTGAGAAGCTTGATCATTTTCCTTTGAATCAAGAAGGAGACATGGTATGTAAACTAAACAAAGATTTATATGGACTAAAACAAGCACCTAGAACTTGGTATGCAAGATTGGACAAATATTTGGTAAAATTAGGATTTGCTAAAGGTATTGCAGATGGTAATTTGTATTTGAAAGAAATAGAGAATGGTTTATTGATTGTAGTTATTTTGTTGATGATATAATATTTGGAGGTGAAGATGAAGCGAGTGATAAATTTACTAATGAAATGAAGACAAAATTTGAGATGAACATGATTGGAGAAATGAAATTTTTCCTAGGATTACAGATTGTACATAAGAGTGATGGTATTTTCTTATCTCGGACTAAGTATCCGAAAGACTTATTGCAGAGATTTGGTTTGGAAAATTGTAAGCCTATTGGTACACCTATGGTAACTAGCCATAAGCTATCCAACAAAGATGAGACTCCTGTAGTTGAAAAAAGAAAGTACAGATCTATGATTAAAGGTTTGCAATATTTAACTCATACAAGACTAGATATATCACATGCAATTGGAATTGTTGTGAGATTTCAAGATGATCCTAAAGAATCACATTATGCAACAGTAAAAAGAATATTCAGATATTTGAAAGGTACAATTGATTATGGGTTGTAGTATGATAAATCAAATGACTTTACCCTATGTGCATATATAGATGCAGATTGGGGAGGTAGTGTGGATGACAAAAAGAGCACAAGTGGTGGAGCATTTTTTATTAGAGGAAGATTTGTTTCTTGGCTA
Organism: Chamaecyparis obtusa; assembly: GCA_027943335.1. NCBI lineage: Eukaryota > Viridiplantae > Streptophyta > Pinopsida > Cupressales > Cupressaceae > Chamaecyparis > Chamaecyparis obtusa. The sequence continues at coordinate 1,557,118 of BSBK01003116.1, read as the reverse complement.
AGCAAGAAATAAATTTTTATCTCATAGAGCATAGTAGAAGCATAATATGTAGCAACAATAAATAATGATAATCAGATAATATGGATGAAAAAAAATGTTGAAGGATATTGCAATCAAGTTCGATGAGCCTATTATCATACACTGTGATAACACAAGTACAGTAAGTATGTATAAGAATATTATGTTACATTCTAAAACAAAACATATAGAGATCAAGTATCATGTTGTAAGAGAGAAAGTTGTGGAGAAGAATGTCAGACTTGAGTATATCAGTACAAAGGAGAAGATTGTAGATATATTTACAAAGCGCTTACCTAAAGATACATTTGTGTATTTGAGAGGTCTTATTGGGGTTATGACCCACCCTCATCTTGAGTAGTCATGCAGAAAGTTGCATCAGTCCAATGGTATAGAGCACTATCTTTCTAGATTGTATGCTGATGCTTCCTCTATGGGGGAGTATCTATGTTTTTGAGCTGAGTCATGAAGGACTCATTGGTAAAAGGTATCTTAAAATAGTTTCTTTGAAAATTCAAGCTTGTATTGGATTGACATAGTGATGTTAACTTTTTCATTGATGTCAATGGGGGAGAAGGATACATGAAAAACACTTGATGATCTAATGATTGATGAAGAGTATTTAAAATATAATGTAGAACAATAGAGTTGCACTTTGGTATTCATGGAACTTGGATGTTTTTCATCTATGTTTCCATCAATGCCAATGGGAGAGGTGTTTAAGCATGAATGCTGAATATGTCCTATGGGGGAGTATTCTAGTAGTTTTGTAGTAGTTTCATGTTGCATTCATGACTGCATTTGGCATTGATGTCAACACACTAATTATACTGGAGATTAGTAGAAAAATAGACAATGTTTGAATTATGCACATGGAGAATTTCATATAAGGTTATGTGGAGTTGAGGACATGTTCCTTATGGTGTCCTAATATTATGGTTAAGAGTGCGTATGAAAATTCAATTATTTATGTCAATTATGGATAATTTAGTGGAAACTGTATTCTGTCAGTGTTCTTGAGAAGTAGTTTGTAATAATCAGATTATATCTCTTAATTGGGATAGAATCTAGACATGTGAAGTTATACAAAGGTTGAAGACATTATGGAGGTGACCTGGATAAGTTAGGATAGTCAGAGGTCACACATGTGGAGATTTATTAAGTTTGTGAGCCAACAATTTTATGTGGTCATGAAATATTATGTAATGTATAATGTTTTATATTTTGTAAATAGTTAAGCCTAATTGGCTGACTCAATTATGAAATATTGTGCATGTTATAAAGGAAGAATTTTTTTCCTTAATTGGTAGCACAATAAGTGATATGAGAAGTATTTGATGTGAAGTGAGAAGATCTGGTAGTGAGATCTGGTGAAGCATTTGGTGCAGTTTTTGGCACAGTCAGAGGAGAGAAGACAAATTCCTGAGATCAGTAATTATTGGTATTATTCTGTTTGGATAATATAAAGATCAGTTGGATAGTGTGTTTAGTGATCTTGTCCTTGAAGCTATTTGGAAAACGGGTCCTTCTTCCTTCCTTAACTCCTAATAGGGTTAGAATCTTCTCACATGGATTCAAAGTCTCCTAATAGGGACTGATATGTACTAAATTTAATTCACAAGATTCCTTACAGAGTCCATCCTCTCATAAGGAATCTTCATATTAATACATCTTTTGTGGGTACCATCCCCACCAGGGTTTACTCTTTAATCAAGAGGTTCCATAGTTACCAATATGGTGTCATTGTGTATGATTATCTTTCTATGGTTTTTATTTATGTTGATTATATGTTTAATATTTAATAAGGTTAATAAAATTTTTTATCAGATAATTGATTCACTCCCCCTCTCAGTTATCTTGGTGGACTTTACTTTCTAATAGATCCTTCTCTAATATCCCCTATTGTACCTTAACTCCTCTTTGTGTAGAGGGGGAAAATGGTGCAGGAGCACCCAAGGGTTGGTTGATCCAATCCATTTTTTTATTTGTAAGCCATCTTTGGCATGTGTGTGTTTTCTATAAGTTCATGTTGACCATAGTGTGATTCTAATAGGGATGGTAGGTCTAAATAGGTCCTAATTCTTAGGTCATTACAATCTTGGAGGCTTAAATGTTAAAGTTTCTTGCTTGGTTATTTGTGTTTAGATGATGTCATTATGATGTCATTGGGTCTAGGTGTGTGTGTGAAAATTGTATCTAGCTATGGACACAACACTTCAGTAAAATATTAGAGGTTAGCAAAAATCAAAATCTACAAGTATTTGAAACTAAGCTAACCAGGTGATTTACTACCTTCTAGTAGGTGCGAGTATGTATTCTCAGATTAGACCGAGATTAGTGAAAATGCAATACCTAAACGGAGGATTTGAATGCAAAAGAATAAAAACTATATGAATGCAAATTAATCTATTTTTTTTAGTTTTTATATGCAATTAGAATGAAAAACTTGAATGAATCTAATCTAGAATGAATCAAAATGATATGCAGATTATTCTAAGAATTATATGAATGAATGAATGCTATGATATGAAAACTATGCAAAGCTATGACCAACAATGAAAGATCTCACAACTCACCCATCACAAGTGCTTGATTCTTTGTATGCAATTTCGCCAGAGTAATTGTGCGAATTTGAGGGTTGTTTGTGAAGAGATGAGCCTTGATTTTATAGAAATCCAGGGCTTTGAGGGTGCATGAGGAAAGCCATAAATCACTCTTGATGAACTCAGGTTGATTTTTGAGTCAACAAGAAATCAAAATCAAATCAACTCACAAAATCATGCAAATCATGCAAGAACAACTGTTTGACTCAAATTAGAAGTTTAGATCAACTTTCAACTCAAAATAGATGTTGAGTTTTGAAAAGATAACAACTTGAATTGATTTTATGATTCAAATTTTAACCGCTCTTTGAATGTGCATAATAATTATGAATTAAATAAATAAATAAATAAATAAATAAAGTGATTTATCTTCAACCTAACTGATTTTTGAATTTAAAATAACTGATTTATGGGTTAATCAATTATTTAATCAAACTTTATTCCAATTAAATCATTAAATTTGACAACTTTGATTTTAAATCAATTATATAAATATTCAATTGATTGTTTGTAGGAATTTTGATTTATTGTCAAAATTAAATAATACAATTGAGGAATAAATAGAATTAAATCTAATTAAATAATTAAGTGGCAGAATTAAATTAATTAATTAAATATTCATCATATTCAATTAATCAACTTTAGGATAAATAATGACATTTATCACCAAATAATATTCAATTAAAGATAATTCTAATAAATTAGGAATATTCAAAGAATAGTCCCCAATGCAGAATTCAAGATAATCAATTAGGTTTTTGATAAACTGATGTGCAGATGTGCCTTAGGTTAGGACTTTGATGTTGATTTTGATCGAATTGTTGATGTAAGAGGTTAATGAACCTATAGCCAATTTTTTGGGTATTACATTTTGCCCCTCTTTGAATTACTGTGCAAAGCATAGTGGTTCAAAGATTAGTCCATTTTTGATATAGATGTATGAAACTGATTTGAAAGATGAACTGATTTCGAGACATAAACCGATTGAAAGATTAGAAAAGTTGATTCAGGTCCTGATTGACCAAGAATTGTGATGATGTCAACTATAGCAACAATGAACTGGTGATTACAAAAAAGTATTAAAATGCCTGATTCTGAACCTTATGATTATGAAGAAGTGAGTGACCTGATTCTAGACCTGAATGTCCAAAGGAATCAAAATGGTATCACATATGAACCCTTCAGTTACGAAGAACCAAGGAAATAACAATAATGAGCCAATGGTTACGAAAAGATGATACAGTTTACAAGATTAATTAGGATATGAGATTGATATGGATCTCGATGAATCTGATATGCCCCAATTGATGTGCCCCAAGTGACGAGGTCTTTTGATGAATCAATAACTAGACGTGGTTGTTGTCTTGATTACTAAGGAAAGATTTGATTGACAGAATTAGATTTACATACTTGAATAATGTGCAATACCATGCCCCTTTCGAGATGAAAATTGAAATTTGACAAGAAAAGTCAATGTTGTGTATGCACCCTAAAATGGTCACCTAGACTTTGGGCCCCCATTCAACAATTTATCAAATCCCTGAATCAATATTTTCAAAAATCAACATTTTTCAAATTATATCAATTTTCTTGATCAAATCCTATTTTATCATTTATTCGATTATTCTATGGGCTTAACCATTTTATCCTAAGTCTTTATTTATTTAAAAAGAATTCCCTCCCCTTTTATTAAATAAAAAGCCCCCACTTTTCCTCTTATCCTAAGTTGCACAAATAAAGCATTATTCTTATTTTATAAAAAGAAGAAAAGTACTTTTTGTCTCATATGGACACAAAAGTCAACTCTTATTTTCCCATTGGAGGATATTTGTGTACGTGGATTTCTCCTCTTTGAAGCTCCACCCTTGATTAAATCTTTTGCCTCTTAATCTCCATGGTCCATTCCTTTTCAATTCCTTTAAAAGGAGAGCTCTTTTCTCATTCTTAGATCCCAACATTTTATGCTAATCTTATGTTGCAAAATTTTTTGGAGACTTTGGAGCTTTTGGAGATCATTTCTTGCATTCTAGTTTCATTTCTTGCATCATAGCTTTCATGGCATCTAGCTTAGTTTCCTTTATGTTTTAGCTTAACTCACATAGCTTAATTAGCAAGGGTTTGTAATACTTTCCTTTCATAGTTTAGCTTGCATCTTCATTCTTAGCATAGCTTGCATTGCATTGCTTTTCCATTGTTGATTCTTGAGGATATTGGCATTCTTGCCCTTGTCTCTCTAAATCTCCCATTGTGTGATTTAATAGCAAGGCTGCATGCTTCAATAGCTCTAGCTAAGAGCACTATCAACATCTTTGTGACTCCATACCTAGGGAGCTCTAGGTCACTTTCTCAAGGTTTCCCATCCATGGATTCCCTTGGAAGTAATGACTTAGAGAAGTGCACTATTTAGTGTGTACATTTTTGGTGCCCACTGTGGGGCAAAACATTCTTGTTTTGTCCTTCTTTTTATATATTTTCGTTAGTTTTTTGTCAATATTTGCTTGCTTTTTCGTTAATATTTGCTCTTTGGTTTTTTTTGATAGAATTATCATGCGATAGTTTTCTAGTATTGTACAATAGTTTATTATATACCAGTGTGATATTTTACCAGTTAAAATATCGCAAGCTTTGGCAAATTATATCGCACTGTTGTTCTATTCTCTATCACACGTAGGTATCAAGAATTATCGCACGGAGATATAATATCACACCAGTACAGGATGAAATATTGCATGATCCTTTCTTTGGCATAAATATCACCTAGGCCTGGCAGTGAGCAATTTTTGTCATTTCTTTGCAAGATTTACTTGGTTTGATTTGGATTTCTGATTTGTTGTTGTAAAACAGGGGTCTATTTGCAGATTTCATTTAATTTTTGATGTGCTAACCCTTTTAGGGCTAACAAGTGGTGCTTCTAGGTGCTCCTATTGCTTGATTATTTTCTTAAAAGAATGCATGTCAAAACTCCAAATGCACAAGGGCTACTAACGGTTTTTGCAGGGCTGCCCAAAGCATAAAAACCAATCAAGTGCTTGTTTAATTGCTTTCTTTTGAGTGTGGCATATACTAGTTGTTTCATTTCATAGGCACTTAATATCTTGTTGTAGGAATCTTTGGAAAGTAGGAGAAGTATGCTCTTCACCCTTGTGGTGAACCAGAAAATCTTGACCCATCTTTAGATTTTGAAAGCAAGAGGGTAATTGAACCTTTTCTTGGTGTGTTTGGGAGATATTTTTGAGCTAGGAGATTATGCTCTTCACCCTTGAGGTGAAACAGAAATCTTGACACTCAAAGGTTGATCCACTCTTTGTTTAGCTTTTAGAATCTTTTAGCGGGCCTTCTCTTGAGCAATCAAGAGGAACGACCCAAGTGGGGACAAGCTTTTTGCCAGTTATTCTGACCTACTATAAACTCAAGGCTATCAAGGACACAAAACCTTGGTCAACATAGTACTTGTCTTCACTTAATGTGAGTACTTGTGGGATTGTGGCCATGAGGAAAATGTTGAGCAAGAATGCTTAAGGTACTCTTGTGGCCGCTGTAATACCCCAAAAATGGGCTATAGATTCATTAACCTCCTACATCTTCAATTCAAATGAAATTGACATCGAAGTCCTAACCTAAGGCACATCTCCACATTATCAAAATCCTAATTGATTTTATCATAAATTCTACATTGGAAATATTCCTAGCAATATTTCTATTTATTCTAATTATCTTTAATTTAAATATTATTTGGTGATAAATCATATTTATCCTAAAGTTGATTAATTGAATATGATGAATATTTAATTAATTAATTTAATTCTGCCACTTAATTATTTAATTAGATTTAATTCTATTTATACCTAATTATATTATTTAATTTTGATAATAAATCAAATCTCCTATGAATAATTGATTAAATATTTATTTAATTGATTAAATCCAAGTTGTCAATATTTAATAATATAGTTTTGAATAAAATTTTGATTAACATAATTGATTAACCTACAAATAAGTTATTTTTAAATTTAAAATCAGTTAAGTTGAAGATAAATCACTTTATTCATTTAATTAATTCATGATTATTTGTGCACATTCAAAGAGCAGTTAAACTTTAAATCAGAAAATCAATTCAAGTTGTTATCTTTTTGAAACTCAACATCTATTTTGAGTTCAAAGTTGATCTAATCTTCTGATTTGAGTTAAAAAGTTGTTCTTGCATGATTTTGCATGATTTTATGAGTTATCTATTTCTAATTTCTTGTTAACTCAAAAATCAACCTGAGTTCATCAAGAGTGATTTATGACTTTTTTCATGCACCCTCAAGCCCTGGATTTCTATAAAATCAAGGCTCATCTCTTTACAAATCATCCACAGAATTTGCATACTTACTCTGGCGAATTGACATCAGATGAATCATCAAGCTTCTTGCGAATCAACATTTTGTGAGATCAATCTTGTTTTCAATTCATTCTAGTTTCATATTTCATATCATTGTTAGCTTAATTTGCATATCATTTCAATCTATTTAGATTAATTTATTATCAGTTTTTCTCATCTTATTGCATCAAAAAAAAGAACATTAATTTGCATTCATATTTTATTGCTTTCATCATTTAAATCTTTCATTTAGCTTTTGCATTGTCACTGATCTCGGTCTAATCTGAGAATACCATACTCACACCTACTAGAAGGCAGTAAATTGCCTGGTTAGCTATATTATTTTTATTTGCATATTTTGATTTTTGCTAACCTCTAATATTTTACTAAAGTGTTGTGTCTATAGCTAGGTACAAAATTCACACACACATTTTTTGGCACCCACGGTGGGGCAACCCACCTTTACATGCTTGTTTTGATTTTTTTTTTGGAGCTAAAACCTTAAAGTTTCAAAGATTTAATTTTATCTCCCAAACAGATTAGAGTTTTGGTTTGAAATTTGTTTTGTATGTTGAAGACATATTAGGGAAGCTTTAATAAAAAATTCAAAATTTTCTGATATGTTTTTAATTTTTAATAATTTTTTCTTGATTTTTTGAAAAAAATTAATTTTTGATGCAAACCAACATATTTTTCAAAAAATTTTACATTTTCAGAAATCTCTTTAAATTATACAAGGGGTCCATTCTTTGTGTTTTAAATTTGGATGCAATATAATAGCTCAAATAGTCAATTTACAAAAACTGGTCTGTTTTGGTAAAATGGGTCTCTAGGGCACAAATTAAGAGATTTTTCTAAAAATTTTACATTTTTGGAAAGCTCTTTGTTTTTTAGTCAGTGTCTCTATTTTGAATTTCTATTTTTGTGGCTGAAATCATATCAAAAAAATCAAATCTTGTTGACTAGGTCAAATGCAACAAAAAAATTAAATTTTGTGATGGGTATGCACTTATTTTTCACATGGTTCAATGAATGATATGAGTTGTCATTTGGATTAGTTTCTGGTTATTATTTCTCCTAATAATTGATTTTCAGATCTAAACCTAGGGTTTTCATAAGTTGAATATACGTTGCATATCTTGTTTGCTTGTTTTCTTGTCGAAGAGTTTGTGGCTTGCTTGTGCGAGATTGCTTAATAAAGCTAAAAATTAGGTAAAATCTACTAAGCACATTGTGAGAGAATTCAAGTATTCTAGTACATCTGAAAATATTTCAATTTGGACATAAAATGAACATCTCACGTGTTTAGCTTGAGTGCCTTTCCTGCTTTCATAAATCAGACTTCAATTTTTAGGCTATACAACAAACATAGATTTGCTTTCTGCATATTTGTTACACATAGTAAATAGGTCCTATGAACACTATTTGTGGATGATCTTAAGAGATTGAGCTTCTTTCTCTTGTTTATTCATGCGAAGCTCCTCTTGACAAAGGATCCCCTTGTAGGTAGGGAAGGTACTGAGAAAGTCTCATGTTCTACTAGTTTTGTGTGTCTTCAACTTTTGATTGATACATTCTCTCTCTAGAGAGGTTGATAGATCATAAGCGGTTGATGTCATAGATCTTTGTGAGATAATCTTGGTCTTAGTGTGTCGGATTAATCTATCTGCTTTGTCTTGGTGAAGTGAAGAGGTTAGGGGATTATGCTCTACTTCCTTTTTGGATAGTACCAGAAACCAAGATCCTTGAATCTGATCTAGTCCCCCTATGGTATCTTTTGTGAGTCACCTTTAGAGAGGGTTAACCATAGTGGACATTCCCTTAATTGGGTCAACCACATGGGTGGAACCTCAAGCGGTAATAGCCATTTTCATCATGGTAGCAGCAGCCGCTATATAAATGTCTTTGTGGAGGAAATCTTCATAGGTGTGGTCTCTTGTTGGGTTGTCAGATCTCCCTAGCAGCTCCTGATTGATTAATTTCTCAAACTGTGTCAAAACCCCGGTGCACTTGGATTGGAGTTCGCCCTCTTGAGATCACAAAAGTTGCAGAGTCAGACCATTACTACAAACCCTAGTGAGGCCAATTTATTTTTATTTTTTTAGGAATATGTGCGTTATTGAAAAACTTTTTGGAACATACACAATTAGCACTTCTAGGGATTAGCACAATATGTCACTATTGCTTGTTCATGTGCAAGGTTGCTTTTTCCCTTGTTCATTATTTTCAGATGATTGCTTGCTTTCCTTGCTTGCTATTTTGCATGCTTGATATCTTCTTGGTTACTTGAGATAAACTTTTACATAGATCTTCAAAAATTGGATAGAAAAATTTGCAAACAAACTAGTATTGAAAATTGAAAAATTGCAAATTTGAAGCAAAAATCCATTCTGGTGTCAAAAGTCATCCTAAAATTTCAAAAACTCGTATCAAAGCCAAAGTCAAAGTTGTCAGAGATTGGTCAAATTTGTCAGAAATCTAATTTTTACAGCCAAATCTCAAATTCTGTCAAAATAGCGAACTGATTCTTGTCATTTCTAGTCATCCTTGGTCGGTCTGGGTCAAATCTTAGGTGCTATGACATGTTGCTCAATATCCAAATGAACTTAAATGGTATCAATTTGCATAAAATGACTCTTGATCTTCTTTCTTCCACATCTCTCATGTCTTCCTAGTCTCCCATTTCCATCCTTTCTCCTATTTCTTCACACTTCTTCCTCTTCTACCTAAAACCCTTCATGTCTTCTTGATTCTTTTCCTCTTATTATCTAGTCTTCTTTCTTCTATTCATCTCTTCTATCGCTTCCATGCTTGATTCCTCCTCTTCCAAAACCATGAATTTCAACTATCTTATTATGGAACCTCTCTTGAAAATGGATGATCTTGAACTCATTGCTCAATTCGAAGAGTATTATTCCAAAAAGCTCATGAGTGATAAATTTATGATGAAAATAAAGGAAAAATTGATTGAATTAGACACCTTTGCTAGGATCATATGCATGGTCATGTCATGACCTTCTTCCAAACATCTTTCATATTCTAAGTCTTCTCATCATTCCTCATCATCCACGTCTTCTTCCTTTGCTATGTCTTCACCTTCCTCTTCTCCACGATCTTGTTCCTCTTCTAATTCTCCCAAGAGTCTTACTTCTCTTCTCAAGACATACCATGATGAGGAACGTGATAACCCTTATGATACCTCTTCCACGGGGAGTGACACACCCATCTTTGAAGACTATGATGACTATGATGATAGACAATATAATGATACCTATGTCACCTCTGTTCCTAAGAGTCCTCCTCGTCATGTGCTCATGATTACTGGAAATGGGATGTCACATTGGAAAGATCATAATGGTGTTCCATATGATTTTGATTTTGAAAGAGACTTTGATGATTTCTGTGCACAATACCTAGATGATCCATCTACTTCATTTGAAGAAGAGAAAGCTTTCTGCACTGATTATAAACATCAATACTATAAGGATCTCTCCTCTAAGAACTCTCATGCTGAAAATAAAGATTACACTCTCAAGAAAAATCATGTTAATGCTAAACCTTTGTCTTGTGATGGTTCCCTTCCATCCCCTACTTTCTCCAATACCCATACATTTCCTAAAGCTTCCAAGCCTTTCAAATCTTTCACAAGTCCTTCATCCACAAAAGGTCCTAATACTTTTCATGTGGTTTCCTATAGTTATCCTCAAGGGCTACCTCTTAAAGAAACTCAAGCTAACCTTCACTTAACTGCAAATACTTTCAATAATGCTAAACCCAAAGAGCCTAAGCCCTTATATGCTATAATGCCTACTTTAGCTAGTCCTTCACCATCTCTTCCAAAGTCTTCCATACAATTCCAACATGCTTCCTTGTCCTTAGAAGTGGCTCCATGTCAAGAGGACTCTAAAAATGATAAACAAAAGAACATAAAGAAGGATCAAGATCAAGAAACCTCCATGCCATCTACTCCTTTTCACAATGTCTCTTATCTACTTTAGGGTTCTTTTGATCCTGCACACCCTTTCTCATGCATTCCATCATGTTTTAAGTCTTCTCCCAAGCAAGATCCCGATACTACTTACACTATTGAGCTTATCGACAATCAAAATAACCTTACTACACTTGCGCTTTCCAAACATGATACTTCCATTAAGGTTATTAAAACTAATGTTGTTACTTCCAATGCTAAGCCTATTGAAAATCAAGAAAAAAATTGTACACTTGTGCTATCCAAAGATTCTTGTCAAGATCAAAGTCTTCCATCTTCTTATTCTACCACTCCATGTTTGTTTCCACTTTCTACTCTTCCCAAGTCTTTGCAAGCTTTGAACAATCCTATCAAAGAAGGTGCTCATATTCAATATGTCCATGATTCTATTGAAAATCCTAATGCTCACTCTAAAGGTGTTGATGTCCTTGGTTGTCATATAAATGTTGATGAACTTGTTGATTATCCTTTTGTTTCTTCCACTTCCATCCTTGGACCTCTTCCACCAATACTAAGATCTTCACGTCTGCCTTCCATCTTGGGTCCTTATGTCCCTTCACTTTCCTCTCCTAACTCTCCTAATTCACCATCCATCTTGGGTCCTTACATACCTCCATCTCCTATCTTTCCTCAAGATCAATATAGATACACATCCTTGAATCCTTTTCATCCACCCACCCATCTAAACTAGTCATATCCTCCTTCTTCTTCCACAAGTTCCAAGTTCTTTGGAAGTAACTTGAATGCTCAATACAATAAAAAGAAGCAATACAAGAATCCATCAAAAAAAGAAGATCACCATGTCTCCTCTAATCAACATCAAGGCATAAAGTCAAAAGAGATATCTAAGAAAAAAATTACAAGACAAGTATGGGTTCCAAAATCCATCATTAAAGATATTCTCTCTAGATCATCGAAAATAAATGAAAAGCCTATGGGTATATGGATTCCAAAGTCTCTATTGAAAGAGTTTGGTGTTGAACAAAAAGTGAAGTTGACATTCAAGCTTCCAAAGGCTTCCACTTCATCTTCTTCCAAAAATATTCTTCCATTCCATGCGCCTAAACCACAACCTTTGCTATCCATTCACTATATCCCTTCACGTATTCCTTCATTCACATTTCCTCCATCCTCTCGCCACCCTTCAAGGTGTGTGTTGATGTTGATCTTGCTTTCCTGTCCATCTACCCTTTCAAAATCTTTCCATCTCCTCCTACCATCTATCCTTTTTCCTCATTTGCCTATTCCTCCTATCTTCCAACCTCACTCGCTTTACATAAAACCTTATCCTCCATTTTTCTCTTCCATCTCCCTTTCCCTATCAGCATCTTTGAGCATATCATTTTGAATCCTTGGAATATCATGGTTTATCCTTTCAAGGAGAATTATCTAAAAAGCTTTTCTTCTTCCAAAAAAAATAAAAAAAAAGAAATGAAAAAAAAATAAAAATTGAAAATGTGCCTTGGTGAAAAACTAAAAATAGGCACCTTGGTAGAAAAAGTAAAGAAAAATAAATTCATCCTATGGTGAAAACCACTCCCTTGTGGTGCCTTGGATAAGTACCGTGATGAAAACTTGGCAATCAGGCATCATGTGTATTTCTTCTACATATTTCATCCATTCCATCTTCTCTCTTTGATCTTGACAATGTTGATCTATACTTGAACATTTGGCTATTTCATGAGCCATCTTACATGATCTTACTTTCATTCCGTTCATGTTTAGCCTTCATATTTATTTTCCTCCATTCATTCTAGCCTTTCGCTATCCTTTTCCCCTTTGGTCTTGATTTAAAAAAATAAAAAAAAGAGTAGAACATGATGCTTTGAAACCTCTTGACATGTCTACTCCTTTGGACTACATCCTTTCCTTCTTTGGCACTACACTTTTGTGACTTATCCTATGCTAGCCTTTCATTGCTTGTCCAAAGGTGCTTTAAATGACAATTTTCCCCTAGCTTGGGTACCCTTGACTAGTTTTCCTTTGAGGATTTCTTCCCTTCATTCTCATTCATTCTTTTGTCTTTCATCTCTTCCACTAGCTTGCTAATCCCTCTTGTTCTCCACCTTGCTAGACATTGGGACTGCATGATATGATCTTGCTTGGGAGTTTGCAATGGGAAAAGAGTCTATCAAGTATGCAAAGAACTATCAAAAGTGTCAAGTACATGGTAACTTAATTCATGCTCCAGGGAGAGATCTAATTCCCTTCACTACTCAATGGCCTTTTCATCAATGGGCATTTGATTTTATAGGATCTATACATCCTCATTCTTCTAATATACATGCCCATATAATCAAATCTACAGATTATTTTACAAAATGGGTAGAAGCAATCCCTTTGACACAAGCAACTGGAAAACAAATATCTATGTTCATCTTGAACTACATCATATGCCGGTATGGTATTCCACATTCCATAGTCACAAATAATGGTGGACAATTTAAGAACAAAGACTTGGATGATTTATGTGCCAAATTCAAGATTACACAACATTGGTCATCTATCTATTATCCTCAAGGGAATGGACAAGAAGAGGCTTCTAACAAGAATCTATTGAAAATATTACACTGTACAGTTAATAAAATAGGAAGAGCCTGACATCTCATGATCAATCTAGCTCTCTGGGCCTACATAACAAGTATTCTAATGCCTACTAGGGCTACACCTTTCACTTTAGTTTATGGGTCTAAAGTGGTACTACCTATTAAGGTCAAAATCCCATCACTAAGAATCAGAATGCATGGTCTAGTAATTGATGATGACTATAGAGTATCTAGGTTGCAAGAACTTGAACTACTAGATGAGCACAGACAAGCAGCATATGATCATCGTAGAGTATATCAGAAGAGAATGTCTAGAGGTTACAACAAGAAATTCAGACATAAATAATTTCAAGTTGGCGATCTAGTCTTGAGAGAGAATCCTGAAAATCAATCACATAGAGAGCACAAGGGGAAGTTTCAACCCAACTAGTTGGGTCCCTTTATTATCACTGCTACTTTTGGCTCTAGTGCCTATCAGCTCTCAATGATTGAAGGAGAATAGCTCTGAGAACCAATTAACATTCTCCATTTGAAGAAATTCTACGCCTAAGGCATTCAGTCTATGGTAAAATGTCCTAAAAAATCTTAAAAATTGGAAAAAGTCCTAAAAAATGAACATTTTGGTGAAAACCTAGCAATAGGTGCCATGATTCACAAAAAAAGTAAAAATATCAAAAGTACAAAAAAATTGGGAAAAATAAAAATACAAAAAAAATGAGAAAAAGAAAAAGTGCCTTGGTGAAAACCTGGAAATAGGTGCCTTGGTAGCAAAAATAGAATCTCTGCCAAGATGGTGAAAACCTGGCAAATGGGTGCCACTTGTTTCAAAACGCTCCATCTATCAGTGCAATCTTGGTCTTTCCCAGCTTTTAGTCTTTCTTTAGTTTGTACATATCTTTTAGTTTGTTCCCGCATTCCTATTTTCAATAATTCAGTCTGTACACTAATCAGCTAAAGCCTCTGTATCCTATCAATGTTCAAACTTGGGGGCAATCAAAGTCATATCCTATGGCCTCCAACGTATCTTAGACGTATAATATCTAGTTAGAGTCCTTTGAAGCTTCATCCGAGTTAGTTAGTTAGTCTCATCTCTAGAAAGGATTTTGCATCTACAACAATGCAATCAAACATAAATTGAAAACAATCTATGCTTTTTACATGCTTTTATCTCCTTGTATGCTTACTGATTCACATTGAGTTTTTTGCATATTTTGTTCTCATGAGCTCTTCGATGATGTCCTTTATAGGATTTAGAGAGTGATGACTGGTGGCATAATCTTTTCTTTATTTTCTTCTTGTATGTGAAAATCTAACAACTTTGGAAATTTTGGATTGAATTGGTGTCCATCTGTAAGAGCCTCTATCTCAAATTGGATGGCCATGAGTACCTCGACCATTGATACCCAAAAAATTCAATGAAGTTTGATCTAACTATTGTTTTTTTTGAGTGATTTCTTTCTCCTATTGTGAAATGCGATCTTACCTAAGGATTTGAATGATAAAGGGTCACTATGGGTAATTCACATTGGATTTAGAATGATCTCTTGACTGCTTGATGTGTTTTTTTACACAAGGTGTATTTAGGTCTGTTGGAAAAATGGTCAACGCTCCCCTCGAGATCCATGACATGGTTTAGCAGCCTCCTGTATCTTCTATAAGTCTAGTGGTTGTATCGGGCATTAACAGGTTGATCTTTTGGTGCAACGACAACTACAACTAGTAACAAGTGGTATCAGAGCTTGGTCACAGGTTTGAATCCCCTCGGGTAACACTAAGGGGGAGATTATTGGAAAAATGTTTAGCGCTTCCCTCAGGATTCATGACATGGTTTAACAACCTCTTGTGTCTTCTATAAGTCTAGTGGTTGTATTGGGCATTAACAGGTTAATCTTTTGGTGCAACGACACCTACTACTTGTAACAAGGTCATCATGACGTTTATGTTCTGATGCTTATACAAATTGCTATATCAAAATGGACATGATATTTAGGTCATCCTGGCATTTGTGCCTTGGTGCTTATATCTAATCCGACATTCTGAAAATAAAATCGATATTCATATGTCCATGGTTTCCTGACCAGTGGGTGTTGTATTGATTCCTATGCATACAAATCAATATTCATATGTCTATGGTTTCATAACTAGTGGGCATTGTATTGATTTATCTAGTTACCTAAAAAGTTCAATGATGACAAAAAATTGACACATGATCAGTGACTAGGTCCTAGGTCCTAGGTTTGCATTTCATTCTACAATTCATTTTGTACTTTGCATGATCTCACAAATTGCTTGAACACTTAAATGATTCTTCAAAACCAAAAATGCTAAACATGACACAAGGACTAAGCATTGTATGAAGGTTCCTCCAACGAAATAGCAAGTAGAATCCTTTTTCAGGATCAAAATCAAAATTTGAGATCATTTATATTATTAACTACTTGCATAATCAACCTTCAATCATCAGAGAAATCTAGTATTCAACTTAACTGATTATCTAACATCAAACTATCAAAATTTCAACTTGGTCACCCATAGTCAACTCAAGGTTAAATTTAGTCAAACTTGGTCTTCTGAACCTCCAAACAATGTAGAACACATTCTTGAACGTGTATAACCACTTCTCAAATCAATTAACATGCTTCTAAACTATAACGCTGACTTTTATTGTCAAATTTCAATTTTAATCCTGAAGGGGGCATGGTATTGCAAATCATTCAAGTCTGTAAATCTAAATCTCAATCAATCTTTCCTTAGAAATCAAGACAAAAACCACGTCTATTTATTGATTCATCTAAAGTCCTCATTGCTTGGGGCAAATCTATCATCTCTTGGGGCATATTAGATTCATCTAGTATCCAAATCTATCTTGTAAACTATATCAGCTTTTCATAACTATCAGTTCATTAGTGTTATTTCCTTGGTTCTTCTTAACTGATGGGTTCAGGATGTGATGCCAATATGATTCATACAAGGACATTGAGGTCTGGAATCAGTCACTCACTTCTTCACAATCATAAGGTTCAAAATCAAGCATTTTGATACTTTTTCGTAATCACCGGTTCATTGTTGATATATCTAGCATCATCTTGATTCCTGGTCATTCTAGGCCTGGGTTGATATCTTTCAATCTTTAATCTTTCAAATTAGTTTCATACGTATATCAAAACACAAACTATTCTTTGAACTACTACGCTTTGCACAGTGATTCAAAGAGGGGCAAAATGTAATACCCCAAAAATGGACTATAGGTTTATTAACCTCCTACATCTTCAATTCAAATGAAATCAACATAGAAGTCCTAACCTAAGGCACATCTGCAACATTATCAAAATCCTAATTGATTTTATCATAAATTCTACATCGGGGAATATTCCTATTTATTCTAATTATCTTTAATTTAAATATTATTTGGTGATAAATCATGTTTATCTTAAAGTTGATTAATTGAATATGATGAATATTTAATTAATTAATTTAATTCTGCCACTTAATTATTTAATTAGATTTAATTCTATTTATTCCTAATTAGATTATTTAATTTTTACAATAAATCAAATCTCCTACGAATAATTGATTAAATATTTATTTAATTGATTAAATCCAAGTTGTCAATATTTAATAATATAGTTTTGAATAAAAGTTTGATTAAAATAATTGATTAACCCACAAATCAGTTATTTTTAAATTTAAAATCAGTTAAGTTGAAGATAAATCACTTTATTTATTTAATTAATTCATGATGATTTGTGCACATTCAAAGAGCAGTTAAACTTTAAATCAGAAAATCAATTCAAGTTGTTATCTTTTCGAAACTCAACATCTATTTTGAGTTCAAAGTTGATATAAACTTCTGATTTGAGTTAAAAAGTTGTTCTTGCATGATTTTGCACGATTTTATGAGTAATCTATTTCTAATTTCTTGTTAACTCAAAAATCAACCTGAGTTCATCAAGAGTGATTTATGAATTTTTCCATGCACCCTCAAGCCCTGGATTTCTATAAAATCAAGGCTCAACTCTTTACAAATCATCCACAGAATTTGCATACTTACTTTGGCAAATTGACATCAGAGGAATCATCAAGCTTCTTGCAAATCAATGTTTTGTGAGATCAATCTTGTTTTCAATTCATTCTAGTTTCATATTTCATAACATTGTTAGCTTAATTTGCATATCATTTCAATCTATTTAGATTAATTTATTATCAATTTTTCTCATCTTATTGCATAAAAAATTTATAAAAAAAAAGATTAATTTGCATTCATATTTTATTGCTTTCATCATTTAAATCCTTCGTTTAGGTGTTGCATTGTCACTGATCTCGGTCTAATCTGAGAATACCATACTCACACCTACTAGAAGGTAGTAAATCACCTGGTTAGCTATATTGTTCTTATTTTCATATTTTGATTTTTGCTAACCTCTAATGTTTTACTGAAGTGTTGTGTCTATAGCTAGGTACAAAATTCACACACACAGCCATGAGGTCGATTACTTGCCGCAAGGTAAGGAGTCCCTTTGGGGAGCAAGAGGGGTATTACGAACATAAGCCCTTATTAAGAACCATAGATAGAAGCCACCCTATTTTTCCACTTAGCTTCTTGGTGCAAGGATTGATCCTAGTGGACTAACCCGGATCACCCCAAGATTACTCACCATCTGTGTTCCTTTGGTTGTGTCATTGGCACTTCCATGACAAATCCAATAGCTATTTTGGGAAACCACTTTGTGTGAGGCAATGGGACATCAAGTGTGGGCCGAGTTGTTAAGCATTGAGCCATTGTCTTTTTAGGCTAGTAAGTGCTTGAAGTGTTCTTGTTGTGATCTACCCATGTAAACGTTCTCAAGTATCAAACATCACGGTAGCATTCATAGGATTTTGTTGCTTTGATATCACAAATTGCTTGTCTTGGAAAGGTTGCTTTTGCCCTTGTGCAAGTATTTTATGACATGTTTGATCACCTACTATTTGCAAACCTGTCTATTTATTGCTGTCATTGTGCTTGAAACTGAAAAATCCAACCTTCAAATTGAAAGTTTGACCAAACTACCCTTAAAATTGAGATTTTTAGCACTCACTCATCAAGAGTCATATGATCCTGAAACTGTATCGCACACTGTACTGAGAATTATCATGTGATAGTTCATCATTGGAAGACTATTGCACTACTTTCCTGGAAAGTATCACACAGGCTGCTTGAAAAGTGTCGCATTGCTTACTAAGAAATATCACCTGGTCAGAAAGTATCATACTGTTAGCTTGGAAACTGTCACACAGAACCTTTTTGCTGCTTGTCTGGTTTATGAAATTTTTAGTCCTTCCTTAGTAAACCAAATTTTAGTAGGTGACTTACTCTGTTGCTAGAAACTTGTTTGTAGCTTGGGTTCCTGATTTTAAACCCCTTGAATTAGTGTTCTCTAGTTTTGCAAAGTAGTCTTGCTTGGCATCAATAAGTTAGGAATTATCCTTGTTGAAATAGTACCCCTTTAGATTCTTTGGTAACACGCTTGGAGAGTTTCAGTACTCTTTTTTCCAATTCACTTCCATCAAAATTCAATTTCAATTATATATTTGGAAAATCCATCCTCCTGGTCCATATGTGTTAGGATACTCATCCTTTCATTATACACCTCTGTGGCAGTGTTGGTTTGCACCTTTTGTAGCTTTCTATCTTACCATATCTTTTTGTACAATTGAACACTTTTACTATCCTAGTTTGGTATTAAGGAAAATGACCTCAAGTTATCTTTGAACAATTAGCCTTAGTCCAAACTCATCAAAAGTGAAAGGGAAAGAAACCCATCTTTGATCAATCACCTAGGAGAGAGTCTAAGGCTTGGTTTGACCCAAAGAGAAATCCTAGTGAGTTGAGTACCTCTTGACCATCTTCTTAATCAAATATGGACATGAGTTACACCTTGACTAGGAAACAAACAGAAGCAATGGATCAAACTCTTGGTGACATTTTCCAAAGACATAGGGATAACATGTTGTTTGGTGATGACAATCAACCTGAATCACCCCCTATTAACTCAAAATATTTAGACGTCCATCAAAGAGCTGAAAGACATTATAGGAAAGCTCACCAAGATGCATGGTCATAATATGAAGACCAAAAAAATGAATTTGGTGATGCTCATGTGAATGCCGCATTCACTAATGACTTGTTCAAACACTCAAGGTCTAACTCTCTGCTCAAAACAACCTCAATATATGCAAATGAAAGGCTTAAAAGAATTGAGTGTGAAAAGAAAGCCTTTTTGGATGAACAAGCCACTAAAGAAGAAAGGTTTAGACACCTAGAGGAAGAGAAACAAGCCTTGCTAGAGTTGAGAAGAAAAGCATTCCAAGAGGAACAAGATAGGCTTTTAGCCCAACAACTCAATGATCAATTTAACAAAAGGGGTACCAACAGTGGAAACAACTCTCCACCATCTAATCCCTCAAGAACCCCAAGAAGTAGAAGGTGGTCAAGGACCCCTTCAAGATCTCCTAGTCCTAGAGGAAGGAGGATTTCACAACATAGGAGATGAACACCTCCTAAGAACTTAAGACAACCCTCCCAACGAGCTCATCATGGCTCTCAACATGGAGGAAGTAGTGCAAGATTTGATGATCAAGATTTTTATGAGAATGCAACAAGAGCCACTATTCCAACAATATGTAGAGAAGTACCTTGATCAAAATAAAGATAGGTTCCTAGAGAGTTTGATTAACAAGGGTGCTAGAGTCCCTTACAACTTTGATGTGGATAGAAGAATCAAGAAACAAGGACCCTCTCAAGAAGAGGAAATCAAGCAACTCAAATGTATGACGCAGAAGGTGTTGGCACCTAAAATTTCCTTTTTAGTTGATTCTATTTGTCCCAATCCTTCCGAAAAAAGTGTAACTATGACGGCTTTTCCTAGGAAAGTTGAAATCCCCCAATACGACAAGTATGACGGCAATGGTGACCCACATGATCATGTGTGTTAGTTCTACATCATGAGTTTTGAGTTTCACCAAGATGAATCCTATCTTATGTGATTATTTCCAAGGAGCCTCAAGAGCCAAGCCATGGAGTGGGTTACCAACATAACCCCTCCCATCAAAACTTTCAAGGAACTTGTCCACAGATTTGTACAACATTTTGCATACAACTTGTCAAGATTAGTCACTATGTTAGACTTATGCAATTTGAAACAAAACCAAGGGGAATCCTTTGTTACCTTCTTGCAAAGGTGGAGATGATTGTGCTCCCACTATTCTAGGACTATTCCTGAGCATGAAAGGATTGACATCACTGTTAGTAATTTGGTGCTTGAAATGAGTTATGAGGTTGGAAGATGGTCTTTGATTCCTTCAATACTATGGTTGAGACCACATGTTGAATTGAGGATGTCTTAAAAGAACAAGTCATTTTGACCAAACATAGCAATACCAACAACAGTCAAAATCCTAACAATGCTAATAAGGACAAAGGTAAACACTCGCACTGGAACAAGAATAAGAAAGTATTCAATGAAGGAGTTGTGGACTCTTCCCAAACCAAGGATCAAGGAGTCCTCCATTTTTCTAGTGCAGTCCAAGCTATGAAGCTCAACACATCCTCCAACCAACAAGAGCATAAACCTAAGTATCCAGAAAAGCCCAAGAAAAAGTTGCGACAATTTTCTAAACTGGGTGACTCCTATGAGGATGTTTTCAAGACCCTTATTGCCAATAATCTTGCACAACCACAAGATCCAAAAAATTTCCACATACTTGATGTTAAGCCACATTGGTGGAATGAAAAATCTTTTTGAAAATTCCACAATGCCATTGGACATGACATCGAACATTGCTGGAAACTTAAACACCTCATTCAGGATCTTATTGAAAGTGGTAAACTCCAGATTGATGGGTTGAATATCAACATAGACCACAAGGCATTCAAGGAGCCTTTTCCCAAATATGAAAAGGGGGAAAGCTCTAAACCCAAGAATGACAAGGCTAAAATCAACTATACCTACACAAGTGTAGAAAATGTGGTTAATATGCTTGAGATTGTCGAGAAAAGTGTCAACATGATGGGAAACAAAGATTCTTATGGTCATGATGTGGGCTATCCTCCTATATTTGATGAAGAACCTGTGGTGGTGCTTAGGGGTCCTCACTCTCAAAGGTTGTCCCAAGCTCTTAACACTATCACCAGAAGCCAAAGTCAAGGTCCTGTGGCTATTAGAGGTTCTAGTTCCAACCAGTCCAGCAAACCCAAGCAAGTGACATCTAAGAATGTCACCACCAAGTCAGTAGTCAATTTTGAAATGAGCTACAATCTTGTTTACCAGTTACAAATAATGCCAGCTCAAATCTTAATTTTTGAACTCCTAAAATTGTCTCCAAGACATAAGTGTGTCCTCGAGGATGCTTTGCATACAGCCAATGTTCCTAACAACATAGATGTTGACCAATTCCAAAACATGGTTAACCACCTTCCCAGCCCTCAGTACCTCACATTCTTAGAAGAAGATGACAAAGCCTTGAGCCATCTACATAATCTTGCCCTTCATATTGAAGTCATGGTCCACAAGACCTGTGTTAGACGTGTGTTGATTGATGGGGGTGCTAGGCTCAATATTTGTTCCTTGAATTTGTTGAAAATACTAGGTTACTCTAAGTAGGTTATTGATACCTGGAAGAAAATCACCATTAAAGCCTATGATGATGTAGAGAGAAGCTCCAAAGGCTTGGCCATTCTTCCTATCAGGATTGGCCTCGTTGAAAAAGACATTTTGTTCCAAATTGTTGATGCTAGTCCTTTAGCGTATAATATCCTACTTGATAGAGCATGGATCCATGACATGCAAGTAGTGTCGTTCACCTTCCACCAATGTGTTAAGTTCCCCTATAATGGAGTAGAAATTTGTATACCCAGGGATAGCACATTATCTGTTAATGCAATTTCAGTAGGGACTCATGTTCCTCTCAATAGAGAAGTAGAGGATTTTGATGCCACTTTAGCATAATGCTAGAATAAGTTTAAAGCCATAGAACTTGGTATGGGGGGATATCAAATTGACTCCTTTACAAAACTACCAGTCTCACCTAGGTCCTATGGTAAACCTTCACAAGAGATGTGTCCTTCATCTTCAGCAATGACTCTGTTTGGTACATTTGTAGAGTCCTCAGTGCCCATACAGGATGAAAAAGAAGAAGTATCTGTCAAGTACTGGATCTATAGAGAAGACAAATAGATTCATAATGAGAACTTCTCTCCCTCTCCTAAGGTCTATGGATGAGGGTACACCCTTGTCAAAAATATGGGCTATCTAGGTCATGGTCCTCTCAGTCACAGATTAGATGCTAGAGTTGAACCACTCGATCATTCTCTTTTTGGACGCAGGTCTAAAGCAATGGTTGGCCTAGGTTTTGAAAGTCAAAACAAGAAAACTAATCCTATCCTTGCTATGATGGATAGTGATGATGAATCAAGCTACATACCCAATTTGAAAAATCAACAAGATAGGTGTGAAGATTGGGTCCCTTCCACCAATCTCCTTTGGGGAGATTCAGTTACTCTAGCTATCAATCCAATAGTTTCAGACCTAGGACCAAAAGTATCCACTGTTGAAGATCATGTTGAGGATCCTATTCCAAAAACTTAATACACAAATGGCATTCAAGAAGGTGTTACCCTTGGTGACATCAAAGCCTCTACCTCAAGGTCTAAAAAATATGCTTGGTGTAAACATCCCAGCCAGGATTCAAATACAGACTCACATGAGTATGAGTGGGAATCTCTCTCTAATTGTTCCATAGTTGACATGGCCATTGATGTTGTCCATACATATGGTTCCCAACTTGAGGTAGCTAACGAGTCTAGTGTAGGATTAGAGGATTGGAATCCACAAGTCGCTTTAGTGGATGATGTTTCATTTGGTAGGATAAGTCCTGATTTGGGTACCTTAGAGGGATACTTGATAAATCCTAACTCTGCAATCACCAAAGATGATACCATTCACATACACAATATTGAGCTAGTCATTGACTTAACTCTTGCCAATCCTCACCTAATTGATTGGTCTCAGTGCTATCAAGAGCCTTAGTTCCTAACTTTCCAAAATGACTATGAGATAGCATGTTACCTAAATGCTCTTGAACCTGTAGTCTCTTCCACCATTGAACCAACTACAAGCATGACAAAACTAGATATCAAGTACCTTAGTCACAAAATGAAAAGAAAAGAAAAAAAGAATAAGAGTTCTGATGGCAAAAACCATTGTGTGGCGGTGTTAGAACCTAAAAAAGTTCAAATAAAGGATGTATCCAAGGGTGAAAACTTCTCTGAGGCACCTACGGATGAGGTACTTGATCATCTCCCAAGTTACTTTCAGGACAGATCTTCAGTGCTTGTTGAGCCTACATAGCCAGTCAATTTGAATATAGAAGAGGATCCACAAATAGTGCATCTATCTCAATCTCTATCAATACAAGAAAAAGAAGCATATACCAAGTTCCTAAAAACCAAGAAGATTAATTTTTCTTGGACTTACATAGACATGCTAGGGTTGGACATCAATCTCATTATGCATCACTTGTCCATAGCTCTAGGTATCAAACCAGTAAAATAGAAGTTGAGGAAAATGCATCCTCACATAGCTCTTCTTGTCAAAGCTGAACTAGAAAAACTCCTTAGTGTAGGATTTATAAGAGCCATTGATTATGCCGAATGGATATCCAATATTGTACCAGTTTAAAAACATGACAAGTCCATTTGCATCTACACATATTTTAGAGATCTTAATAAAGCATGCCCAAAGGATTATTTTCCACTTCCAAACATAGACATGATAGTGGACATGACTGCGGGCTATGAGATCTATTCTTTGATGGACAATTTTTTTGGGTATAATCAAATCAAAATAGCTCCTGAAGACCAGGAAAAGACTGCATTCACTTGCACATGGGGAAACTGTTGCTAGAATGTCATGCCATTTGGATTAAAAAATGTAGGAGCTACTTATTAAAGAGCTATGACTACTATCTTCCATGACACAATACATAAGAATATGGAAGATTATGTGGATGAAACCTTGGAAAAATCTAAAAAAAGGGATACACACCTAGGTGATTTGGAAGTCATTCTAGATCATATGGAACAGTTTCAATTGAGATTAAATCCCAAAAAGTGTACATTTGGAGTGACCTCTAGAAAAATCCTCGGATTTATCATTTCAGCTAAAGGAATAGAGGTGGACCCAGAGAAAGTTCAAGGAATTTGGATATGCTGCCTCACAAAAACATGAGCCAAATGAGGAGTCTTCAAGGATACCTTCAACCTATAAGGAGCTTTATTTCACAATTGGCTGATAGAGCTCAAACCTTTAATAAGACTTTACACAAAGGAGTTAAATGTGTCTGGAATGAAGATTGTCAGTAAACCATGGACCAAATCAAGCAATACTTGGTGAATCCTCCAATCTTAATGCCTCCTATCCCAGGAAATCCACTCATATTGTATGTGTCAACAATAGAATCTTCCCTGGGGGCATTATTGGCTCAACTTGATGATACTGGAAAAGAAAGAGCTATATACTACATCAGTTGTACTCTTGTGTCATATGAGATCAATTACACTAGTATTGAAAAATCTTGCCTTGCAGTCATGTTTGCTTCCCAAAAGTTGCAACATTACATGCTTCTGCATACAATACACCTCATTGCAAAAATTGATCCACTCAAATATTTTCTTGGTAAAGCTTCTCTCACACATAGACTTGCTAAGTGGATGATGATCTTATCAAAATTTAACATAGAGTATGTTGAGTGTAAGGCTATAAAAGGACAAGCCATTGCAGAACAATTGGTTGATTTTCCAATTTGAGACAAAGCACCCATTCAAGTTGAATTTCTAGATGAGCACATAATGTACATGACTAAAAGAACATGGAAGATGTTCTTTGATGGCTCTTTCATGCAAAATGGTTTAGGAGTAGGAGTGTTGTTTGTTTCTCCTCATGGGCACATAATTCCTAAGTCCTACAAACTATTGTTCCCATGTACAAATAACATTGCTGACTATGAGGCCTTGACAAATGGACTAAAAATGGCTATAGAGTGGAGAATCATGGAGTTGCATATTTATGGGGATTCACAATTAATAGTCAACCAGGTTAATGAAGAATACCAAACCAAAGATTAAAAAATAGTACCCTACAAGAAAATGGTTGATTCATTGTGATGATATTTCACCTTTGTTACATTTCAACAAATCCCTAGAGCATAGAATAAAGCATCTAATGCTATGGCTACATTGGCTTCACTTCTTCAGCTAGAACAACATGAGTCTAGATTCAAATTCATGGTGGAAGAGCTACGCTACCCTATCTATGACTCCCAAGAAAGCCAAGATGTTTGTACCCTTATTGGCCATGAGCCATCCCGCTATGGTGCCATTTACTCATACCTCTATGATGGTACTATCCCTGAAACCTTCAATCATTCTAAAAAAAGAAACCTAACCCTTATCTCTAGTGATCTGTATAGGAGGGGTTTAGATGGGACACTTCTTAGGTGCTTGGAAAAGGATGAGTCCAGCCAAGCGTTAGCTGACATTCACAAGGGCATTTGTGGAGGACATTCTAATGGTCTTGCCATGGCACGAAGGTTTCTTAGGGCGGGGTACTATTGGCCTACCATGTAGATAGATGTAGTAGCTTTTTCTAAATCATGTGAAAAGTGTCAGAAACACGATAACCTGATACATGCTCTAGGAAGGGAGCTTATTCCTTTTATTTCTCATTGGCCATTTTAGCACTGGGCCTTTGATCTTGTTGGGAAGATTCATCCCAACTCATCAGGTGGACAAAAATTCATTATCACTGCTACTGATTACTTTACCAAATGGGTAGAAGTTGTCCCACTTTTTGTTGCCTCAGGCAAGATAGTTTCTTTGTTTATTTTGAACCATATCATCTATCGGTATGGAGTGCCTTCTAAAATAATCACTGAAAATGGAGGTCAGTTTAAAAACAAGAACATTAAACATCTCTATAAGAAATTCAAGATAAAAAAACATTGGTCCTTCATTTACTTCCCGCAAGGAAATGGACTAGCAGAGGCTTAAAATAAGACTATTCTCAAAATCCTCCATAGAAAAGTTCACAAGAATGGTAGAGATTAGCATCTAATTGGCTTGGACCATACATCATTATTGGAACTTTTGGTACAGGTGCTTATTTACTATTTGATCTAGAGGGAGAGCAGCTCCCTGATCCTATCAATGTGTTGCACCTAAAGAAGTTCTATCCATGATGCCTATTCTATCTGGGGGCATCCTTTGTACATATTTATTGATCCTAAAAAAATTCCAAAAAATTCACATATGATGCTGAAAAAATCCTAAAAAGCATATAAACTCCTGAAAAAATACAAAAAAAAAGAAAAAATAAAAAAATCTCCAAGTGGTGAAAACCTAGAAACATGTGCCTTGGTAGCAAAAATACAAAAAAATTGAAAAATCAAAAAATCTACAAGTGGTGAAAACCTGGAAATAGGCACTACTTGAGGCCTTTGCACCTTTTTTTCTTAGCATGCATCCTCGACACTTAGCCTTCCTTCATCATGCCTTGACCTTGTTGCCTTGGTTTGGAATTGGTCTTTGTCTTTGTCTAGGGGGCATAAATGTGTTAGCTTTGGTCTCTAGGATGTGTTGGTCTTTAGGACATCTTGCAAATGGTGTTTTTCAACACCACCCCAAACTATGTTTTTCAACACTACCCTAGCGTCAAGTGTTTCTCAACACTTATCAGATATCTTACCTATAGTCTATCATGATATGGTATTTCTCATTCGTAGATGTGATACTTAAAGTTTGACTCTATGACCTACACACGCACTTAAACACTCGACTCACTGAGACTTGTTTGACTTTATTTCTTTGTGTGCTATCTATGATGATTACTTTGATGAGTGTTCTCTCCCTAATAGTTTTCGATGATGCCGAGCTAGAATACTAGGGGCATGAGGACATTTTTTATTTCTTTTTCTACTTGTGGGTATATTTTGTCAGTCCTAACTGTAATTAGCATTTATGCTTGTTCCACTTGACATTAGGATCTACAAGGTATTATCCTTGACTGTCTTTGCAAGTGCATACTTATAGCCATCTTGACTTTCCTTGTGTTTTGATGCGAGTATAATCTTTCCATATTAAACTTAGGTAATCTCACTACACTAGTCATCTTGACCTATATGTCTTTGATGCCTAGGTGGGATTCCCACATTCCTATCTGATATAGATCATATTCAGATTCACATAGTCATACTAGTGTGTATTGTATGATCTTGTGACGCTACCAATAAAGCTCAATGATGAATATTAGAGTCTAAAAGCTTTGTGACCTTGCAAGTAAACCAATTTTCATAGTAGCTTGCATTTTTAGGTTCATGTTAGTTTAGTTTTGCATTTTGCATATGGAGAGCTCTCCTTTCATACTTTGTGGACCTATCAGTCAACTGCACTCACCTTTCCTTTTCTCGATCATGTCTTTCACTCCTTGTCTTTCACATCACATCCTATTCTTGTCATCACAAGGGGTTAATCTTACCATCATATCTATATCCTAAAGAGATCATTTTCAGAAACATGAGTCTATATCATAAACATGAGAACTAAACATACATCTATGAGAGAGATTACACATGAGCATATATAACATACATTTTGAGCAATATGACAAGACAATATAAAAATTGAAACATCCATCACAAGTGGGACAAGTACACAAGATATATCACAAATCTAATAAATCTCATATATAAATGTCATGATACAAATACAATGTGGGATCCAAAATCTGGATAATGTCCTAGGATATGTCTGTATACATCTAACCTAAACCTAGGACTCACTAACACCATCATGTGGAGCTGGTGGTGGTGGAGGTGGTGTTTCCACTTTGTCTGGTACCATGTCAAACCTCCTAGCTATCACAAAGTAGGGTGGTGCTCTCTGTCCCTCAAGTACAGCTTGTATGTAGAGCCCATGATAATAAGCAGCTCGTGCTACCTCTCGCCGGATCTCTGCTGCATCAGCTTATGTTTCCCTCTCTTGCCACTCTATCTCAGATCTCAAATCAGTCAGCTACTGGTCTCTGATGGCTATAGTGATCTATAGCTATTGCATCTCTATCTCTAGGACTTGGATCTTCCCTCTCAGATCCTCTCCCCCTACAGGCTGATCCTACCCAACATCCACCCATCAGTGAGATGACCTCACCATGTCATCTCCTTCATCAGTAGAACCCTATCCCCATGACCATTTTTGGCCACCTAATTGAGAGCTCTGTGTTGGCTCCCTAGCTCTCCCTCTCCCTCCTCTGTCCCCTCCATCCCCATCATCTCCATCATCCCCCTGTGCTGCCAGCTATGCATTAGGTACAATGAATCTAGGGAAGGGCTGCCTCTATCATTTTTCCCTGTATGACACATTTGCTCTTGCATCTACCATATCTAGGAGATAGTCCCATGGCTCCTAGCATATCATTGTAGTGTCTTGTACTACCTGCTGGTAGTCTAGCATTGGCAGCCAACCCTTTCCCTCCTGGTCCCTAACTTGAGCATAAGTAGTGGTGTCACTGGGCACCCTCTATTGTCGCCCAAACTGTCTCTAGACCTAGGTGATCACAAAGTGCTCTACTATGTTTGAATGTCAACCTACTAGTGGCTGGCTGCATAGCATATAACCTAGCTCCTCCTCTTGATCACCCCACTGCTCACAAGCCCTATATGGTCTCCACTGAAATGAGGTGAGCTCATCTAGTAACCTCTTGTAATATGTCACATCCCCACTATGTGGTTTTGATAGGAACCCTATGTATCTATAGATATAGGGGTGTCTTCACTCCCTTGGCTACACACATGGATGCATAATGATGATGTGCTCCCACGCCCATACTTATGCTAGGATACCACCACATGCCCAAGTCCTACTCTCCTGGTAGACGATCTCATGGAGCTCATGGTACATATTGACAAGGATAGCTAGGCCCCATGCCATCCACCATGGGTGTGCTATTAGATCCGCCACTAACCGACCCCAGCCCAATGGGAACCCTCTTTGGCTCCTGTCTGTAATAAGATCCTGTGCCACTATGGAACATACAATGCATGGCACCAGAAAGTCCCTACCAAACTCATCCATCAACCGATCCCAGCTGAGGTGTCTATCCACAAATGTGACATATTGAAACATGTCCTGCATAATCTACCACCCCTTAGTTGGATCCTGATTGTAGTACACCTGTGCCAACAAACAATCATGTCAGTTTCTATCATATGGAAACTTTACATCTATGACTATCTATAAACATGATTATACTTACAAGATCTTCATGGCTCAGAACTCGCAGGATCCAATAGACATCCTCCAGGCTAATGGTAGCCTCTCCAGTGGGTAAGTGAAAGGTGTTATGCTCACTGTGCCACCTCTTAGCCAATGCTATTAGTAATCTATGATCTACCCAAATATGGGGCATCTGCAGAAAATAATCGAAGCCCATCTCCCTCAGGTCTGCTCATCCTGAATCATCAAGATCCCAGACACATCATAGCTCAGTCACTCTCGGTGCTCTAATGAGCAACGCAGGAAATTTCTCTTGCAAGGCATTTAACCCAAACCAGATGTTAGAACATATCATGATGGATGTATAAAATAAGTACAAAACATGTTAAAATGCAAACATTGTCTCGACCCATGTCATTTTTCTCAAAAACATTAAAACATGTTAATTTTTCTATACTGTGTGATACTATTTTTTGACTAAGTATCATGCGATACTTTCCTCAATAGCCGTACGATAGTATCTTTGCCTGTGATACTTTGGATAATATCACATGATATTTTGTTCAGTATCATGCAATACTGGATTCAATATTGGTGCAATACTATTTTGACCCATGAAGTATCACACGACAAATATCCTCAAAGGGTGTGATACTTGGCAAATATCGTATGATATTTTGCATGAGGAAAATTTGAAATTTTTAAAAAAGATTAAAAATGTGTTTTAAATTGACATAATGCTCATAAATGACCTACAAAGTGAGTTTTTCTAAAAACATATCGGGGCACCATACAACGGAGGCCGGTTGTACAATCAAGCATGCTCAAATCAATGCATGTGGACTGGAATCGCTGCTTGTTGGGCCATTTTCTCTCTCTAAGCTCTCAAGATTCTTAGATCACTAAAAGACAAATGATTTTGAAAATGACCTTTTTACCCCCTTTTATAGCATTTTGACTTTTTGACCTAATTTTCAAAACATCTCAGAATTGTGTAAAAATTGTACCCCTAGCTAATTTCGACGTCCTGGATCCATTTTTGGGATCAAAATCAAAATCTAAGTTCATCTTGATAGTCAAAATCACATTTCAAAACTTTCACCCTCTTTTGTGCAGTTGACTGACCATTTGAGGCCTGATCCTTTGATCTTCATTGGGGCACCTTCATTTCTTCATCCCTATCTCTTTCAAACTCCTAGTCTTTCATTCACTTTCATTTGATTCATCTCTTTGAGGTTTGACTTCATTTTTATCCTATATCTTTCTCAGTCAAACCTAGCATATCTTCACCGCTTGATTGTTATCCTATCATCTTTTCACCTTTGATTATGATTTCTAGTGACTTGATCAAGTTTATCAATTTACTATTTCTCCTCTACCTGATTTTGATTTCTATTCTGAGGGGGCAGTACCTATCAGCTTTAATCCTTGATTCAACTTATCAATTAGTTTTGATTGAGATTATTATCTCTTATTTGAGACTTGATTATCACCTAGCTATATAGGTGTTGGTCTTGTCTTTCAGCTTATCTTTGTCAGCTTATGCTTATGCTTGTCCTGATATGTTCCCATCTGTCGAACACATGTCTGGATTGTTTTGTGATCCCAAATCGATCTCACATTTCAATTCTATTCTTTTACTACATGTGATCCCAAATCGATCTCACATTAGTCAAAGAGGGGCAAATGTATGCACCCTAAAATGGTCACCTAGACTTTGGGCCCCCATTCAACAATTTATCAAATCCCTGAATCAATATTTTCAAAAATCAACATTTTTCAAATTATATCAATTTCCTTGATCAAATCCTATTTTATCATTTATTTGATTATTCTATGGGCTTAACCATTTTATCCTAAGTCTTTATTTATTTAAAAGGAATTCTCTCCCCTTTTATTAAATAAAAAGCCCCCACTTTTCCTCATATCCTAAGTTGCACAAATAAAGCATTATTCTTATTTTATAAAAAGAAGAAAAGCACTTTTTGTCTCGTATGGACACAAAAGTCAACTCTTATTTTCCCATTGGAGGATATTTGTGCACATGGATTGCTCCTCTTTGAAGCTCCACCCTTGATTAAAACTTTTTCCTCTTAATCTTCATGGTCCATTCCTTTTCAATTCCTTTAAAAGGAGAGCTCTTTTCTCATTCTTAGATCCCAACTTTTTATGCTAATCTTATGCTACAGGATTTTTTGGAGACTTTGGAGCTTTTGGAGATCATTTCTTACATCATAGCTTTCATGGCATCTAGCTTAGTTTCCTTTATGCTTTAGCTTAGCTCACATAGCTTAATTAGCAAGGGTTTGTAATACTTTCCTTTCATAGTTTAGCTTGCATCTTCATTCTTAGCATAGCTTGCATTGCATTGCATTTCCATTGTTGATTCTTGAGGATATTGGCATTCTTGCCCCTGTCTCTTTGAATCTCCTATTGTGTGGTTTACTAGCAAGGTTGCATGCTTCAATAGCTCTAGTTGAGAGCACTATCAACATCCTTGTGACTCCATGCCTAGGGAGCTCTAGGTCACTTTCTCAAGGTTTCCCATCCATGGATTCCCTTGAAAGTAATGACGTAGAGAAGTGCACTATTTAGTGTATACACGTTGTAGTTTAGAAGTATGTTAATTGATTTGAGAATTGGTTGTACATGTTCGAGAACACATTCTACATCGTTTGGAGGTCCTAGAGACCAAGTTTGACTAGGTTTGACCATGAGTTGACCATGGCTGACCAAGTTGAAATTTTGATAGTTTGATGTAAGATAATTAGTTAAGTTGAATCCTAGATTTTTGTGATGATTGAAGGTTGATTATGCAAGCAATCAGACGTCCTGGGTTTGAAAATTTTAAATCATGATTTTGACAAATTAAACAATCTTAGATTTCAATTTTGATCTTGAAAATGGGTTCATAATGTCAAAATTAGCTAGGGGTGCAATTTTCATGGAAAATGGAGCACTTTTGAAAATTAGGTCAAAAGCTATATAAGGGCCAAAAAGGTCATTTTCAATTCATTATTCACATTTGACTTTTGAAACCTTTGTGGCACCCTTTGAGTGAGAAAATGGCCAAGGTGAAGGTACCTATGTCTTCCCACCGATTTGAGTGCAGTTGATGACATCGTAGACCTCCGCAGTATGGACATCCGGTAATTGGACCTCTGTGCTTCTTCGTAAATTCTATTTTTGCATGTTTTCAAGATTTTTAGATCATGTTTCGTACGTTAGGAATTTTTCATTTTCATATGCATAGAAAATCGTACGATAGTTCTCTAGGACTCATATGAAATTTGATTTTTCTGTAGAGTGTGATCCCAGAACCCCTATAAACTCGTATGAGAGGGACCCAAGTGTAGTACAACATTTCATCGGGTCCCTTAGTTGTCATATCAAAATGAATACATTGTCGTATAACCATGGTTTGTCGTATGGGACCTTGCTGAAACTCGTACAAGTTTTGATACCTTACTGTATTGTTGTATGAAAAATAGTGAGCTAAAAATACCCTGTTAGGTCAAATTTTTGAATTTTTTGATTTCTTAGGCTGATTCTTGAGCATTTAATGTATCTTCTAAGATAGTCAACTTTTGAATTTCTGTACTTTTAGCTTGTTTGTCAACCAAGTTATTGATAGGATACCCTATTTTTGTGTTGTGTAGGTCATCTATCTTGATGTCCATGTTCGTATCTCATACCCTGCTACTCAGAGACTCTGTGTGTCACTACTGGATCTGATGAGAGTAATTTTGGCGTCATCTAGTTTTGAGTATTTAATCTAGTTACCTGAGATTTGGGTAAACCATGACTTACTGAATGCATTGATAGAGTGTTTTCATTCAGAGACACAAACCTTCCATCTACCTACTGGATAGTTGACGGTCACACTAGAGGATGTGTATCATATTATACATATTCCATTCCATGGCACACATCTTGACTATGTGAGTTCGGGGACCTCCGTTCTACATTCTTTTAGGAGAGTGTTTGGCGATGACACACAGTTGACATGGTCGATCTCTTGGGAGTCCTTAGTGTAGAGATATGGAGATACTCATAGACTCAAGTGTATCATAGCTAGCATGATAGGTGGCATCATTATGTCTGACCACCAACAAAATGGTCTCTTGATGGGCTGAACCCTGATGGTTGCTCGTTTGATGGCAACACCTTCCAAGTTGGGTTGGGGTCAGTGTATGCTGACTCATATGTTCTCTGAGATGCATGAGATCATGTATCAGGAGAGCAAGTCATTTTCTTCTGGTGCATTATTTCTTTAGAATTAGGCATGGGAGCATATCCCAGTATGCCATCTTGTTTGTCAGAAATAGCATCAGCCACAGGAGCCGGTGATATATGAATATTTTGGTTACATGACATAGGTTCACATGGGTATCACAGAGTACTAGAGGCATGTCCTTGATGACATGACCTATTGTGTGTGGAGACCTTATTTACAAACAGAGGCCTGGGCTACTACCCAAGAGCAGTTTAGTTACTTCTTTCATAGTTGTGTATTGATAGGGAGATCAACCACAATGCTTGAGCATTTCATCATTACCAAAGTGTGGTGATAGTATGCCATCATTCAGGATGCCCCGTCAGGAATATGCTACCTATTCCAAATTGGTCTGAGAGATAGGGCTTGGATGGACAACTTGCTTATCTTATGCTTTGAGTACACAAGAGTATAGTGGGTATGTTGGCAGAGACTAGGACTACTGTCCAGCTGTCATAGATGTTGGAGTTACAGATGGACACATTGCTTGGCTCGTAGACCATCCCATTCATAGATTTTTAGATCCCACAGAGTTGATACCTTCAATGGAGGAGGCCATGGATGTGACAGGTGCTCCGATGGGTCGAGGTTAGAGGCAACAAGATGCATAGGTTTTGATGCCCCAGCCTACACCTCTGAGGTGGAGAGCAGTGATGAGACCTCCACAAAGACCATCTAGTCAAATGAGACCACCTTATCCTACTAGCTCTACAATAGGTAGGCCTATAATTTTACAAAGGAGATTAACTAGACGGGAGAGTGGTACATTAGGTAGTATTGGTAGTGCTGATGAGTTACTCGGTGCTAAGCAGTATGTAGGTGCTGGTCCTGATTCTACACAGGATGATATAGATTTTGATCTTGGTGTCGAGGTGAGACATTGTAAGGCACAAAGGGTAGAGGCTGTTGATCAGCCAACTAGAGATATAGATATGCCCACTACAAATGTAGATCCTGGTGTAGCCCAGACTCCTTGGGAGATGATTAGGCACTCAAGATTATAGGTTAGGGACCTAAGAGTATGGAGTGCTCATTTTGAGGAGCGATTCATAGAGGTTGATAGATAGTGATCAGAGCTCTGAGAGGAGAATAGGAGATTACAGGAAGAGGTGACACATTAGAGGTCTCAAGCTACATACTATGTTTCTGCCTATTATGTTTTTGTTCCTATTAGTTAGAGAGTACCGACATACTCCTAGTATATGATAGCTTCAGAGGGAGCTAGGGCACCCTGAGCCAAGGCAGTGCTTGATGCACCACCACCAGCTCCACTAGATGTAGAGGATCAGGCAGATAGCTGATCTTTCTAGATATTCTGATATTTTCAATGTCATTTTGGTTCATATACACTGCTTTGACTTTGATAGCTCACATGAGCTCATTCTTTTGTACTTTGTGCCAGTAGTGCACCCTTGAATTTTTTGAGTTATATGATATATATGAGATCGAGTTTTTGGTTATGACTTCATTTGTGCTTGTCATGTTTTGATTTATGATGATATCATGTGATGTAAATGCTATGAGTAGTGTAGAATGTATGTATAGATTTATGCAATGCAATGATTCCTTTCAAATGTATGGATGTTATGAAAATGTAATTGATTATGGAAAAATGTATGGAAATGTATGATTTTGATTATGCACATGTATGCAATGTAAATGCAATGATACACATGACATGTTTTGAAAGTATTGATGAAGACAAGTATATGATAGCTTCAGAGGGAGCCAGGGCACCTCGAGCTGAGGTAGTGCCTGATGCCCCACCACCACCTCCACGAGATGTAGAGGATTAGGTAGACAGCTAATTTGTCTAGATATTTTGATATTTTTGTCATTTTGGTTCATATACACTGCTCTGACTTTGATGGCTCACACGAGCTCATTCTTTTGTACTTTGTGCCAATAGTCCACCCTTGAATTTTTTGAGTTATATGATATATATGAGATCGAGTTTTTGGTTATGACTTCATTTGTACTTGTCATGTTTTGATTTATGATGATATCATGTGATGTAAATGCTATGAGTAGTGTAGAATGTATGTATGGATTTATGCAATGCAATGATTCCTTTCAAATGTATGGATGTTATGCAAATGTAATTGTTTATGGAAAAATGTACGGAAATGTATAATTTTGATTATGCACATGTATGCAATGTAAATGCAACAATACACATGACATGTTTTGTAGGTATTGATGAAGAAAAGTACTCGGTCTTATGTCAAAAGGATGTTTAACCCAGGATGGTGACTGCTTGTGGTTCTATGAAGAAATCTTCATGGGAGATTCATCTCTTCATGATCAACTTTAAGTTTTAGGTTCTAAAGAATTGTTTAAGCATTTTAAGTGTATTAAAAAATTTGTGGGATCATGCAATCATGCAAAGTTCAAAATGATATGCAGAATGAAATGCAAACCTAAGACCTAGGACCTAGTCACTGATCATGTGTCGATCATTTTCATCATTGAATTTTTAGGTAACCTAATAAATCAATACAATGCCCACTAGTTAGGAAACTATAGACATGAATATCTATTTATATGTGCAAGAATCAATACAATGCCCACTGGTTAGACAACCATGGACATATGAATATTGATTTTATTTTTAGAATGTCGGATTAGATATAAGAACCAAGGCATAAATGCTAGGATGACTTGAATATCATGTCCATTTTGATATAGCAATTTGTATAAGAATCAAAACATAAATGTTGTGATGACTTGAATATGCCTTGTGGTACAAACACATCAAACAGTAAGAGATCATTCTAAATCTAGTGTGAATTACCTGTAGTGACCCTTTATCATTCACATCCTTAGGTAAGATTGTGTTTCATAGTAGGAGTAAGAATTCACTCAAAAAGATAATAGTTAGATCAAACTTGAATTTTCTGAGTATCAATGGTTGAGGTACTCATGGCCATCCAATACAAGATGGAGGCTCTTATAGACGGACACCATTTCAATCTAGAATTTCTAAAGTTGTTAGATTTTCACATACAAGTAGAAGACAAAGAAAAGATTATGCCTCCAGTCATCACTCTCTAAATCTTGTAAAGGACATCATCGAAGAGCTCAAAGGGACACAATATTCAAAAATCTCAATGTGAATCAATAAGCATACAAGGAGAGAAAATCATGTGAAGAATAGATTATTTTCCATTGTGTTGATGTTTGATTGCGTTGTTGTAGATGCAAAATCATTTTTGGAGAGGAGACTGACTAACTGACTCGGATGAAGCTTCAAAGGACTCTAACTAGATATGACATGTCTAAGATACATTGGAGGCCATAGGATATGACTATGATTGCCCCCAAGTTTGAAACATTGATAGGATATAGACGCTTGAGCTGATTGGTGTACAGACCAACTTTACTGAAAATAGGAATGCGAAAAAAAACTAGGAGATATGTAAAAACTAAAGTAAGACTGAAAACTGGGAAAGACCAAGATTGTGCTGATAGATGTAGCATTTTGAAACAAGTGGCACCCATTTTTTGGATTTTCACCATCTTGGCAGAGATTCTATTTTTTCTACCAAGGTGCCTGTTTCCAGGTTTTCACCAAGGCACTTTTTCTTTTTCTCATTTTTTTTGTATTTTTCATTTTTTTCAATTTTTTTGTATTTTTAATATATATATATTTTTAAACTTTTTTTGTGAATCATCAAGGCACCTATTTGCTAGGTTTTCACTAGGATGATCATTTTTCAGGGCTTTTTTAGATTTTTATAATTTTTTCAGGACATTTTGCAAAGACTGAATGCCTTAGGCGTAGAGTTTCTTTAGATGGAGAACGTTGATTGGTTCTCAGCCCTGTTCTCCTTTAGTAATTGAGAGTTGATAGGCACTAGAGCCAAAAGTAGCAGTGATAACAAAGGGACCTAGCCAGTTGGGTTCAAACTTCCCCTTGCATTCTCTATGTGATTGATTTTTAGGATTCTCTCTGAAGACTAGATCACCAACCTGAAATTCTTTTTGTATAACTTTCTTGTTGTAGCCTCTAGACATTTTCTTCTGATATACTCTGAGATGATTGTACACCAATTGTTTGCACTCATCTATTAGTTCAAGTTCTTGCAACCTAGACACTCTGTAGTCATCATCAATTACTAGACCATGCATTCTGATTCTTAATGATGGGATTTCAACCTCAATAGGTAGTACCGCTTCAGACCCATAAACTAAAGTGAATGGAGTAGCCCCAGTGGGAGTTTTGATACTTGTTCTGTAGGCCTAGAGAGATGGATTGAACATGAGATGCCAGTCTCTTCCTATTTTATTAACTGTACAGTGCATGATTTTCAATAAATTCTTGTTTGAAGTCTCTGCTTGTCCATTCCCTTGAGGATAGTAGATTGATGACCAATGTTGTGTAATCTTGAATTTGGCACATAGATCACCTAAGTCTCTATTCTTGAATTGAACACCATTATCTATGACTATAGAGTGTGGAATACCATACCAAGATATGTAGTTTAGAATGAACATAGAAATTTCCTTGCCGATTGCTTGAGTCAAAGGGACTGCTTCTACCCATTTTGTAAAATAGTCTGTAGTTGTAATAATATGGGTATGTCCATTAGAAGAATGAGGATGTATGGATCCTATAAGATCAAATGCCCATTGGTGAAAATGACATTGTGTAGTAAAGGGAATTAGATCTCTCCCTGGTGCATGAATTAAGTTACCATGTACTTGACACTTTTGACAATTCGTTGCAAACTTGATAGCCTCTTTTTCCATTTTAGGCCAATAGTACCCATCCCTAATAAGCTTTCAAGCTAGTGTTAAACCATTGGAATGTGATCCACATATACCTTCATGGACTTCCTCTAATGCACATTGAGACTCTTCCCATTCTAAACATCTAAGGAGTGTACCATCTAAACCTCATTTGTATAGATCATTACCAATGATGACATACCAAGATGTATTTTGGATAAGGTATCATTTCTCATGGAAGTTAAAGGTATTGGGAAAGATTTGGTCTTGGAGATAGGAGAAAAGGTTTTTGTATTGGGATGAATCATGACCAAAAATAGTGTTCATGCAGGTTTTAGGAGAATCATATGCAGGATAAGATAGTGCTTCCACCAGGAACTCGTAGCATAGCTCATGTTTGGGCTGCTGTAATAAAGTAGATAGTGTTGCCATAGCATCAACAACTTTATTCTCTATTCTAGGAATTTGTTCAAAGGTGATAGAGATGAAATATTTTTTTAGATCATCTACCATTCTCTTGTATAGGATCAACTTTCCATCTTTCATTTGATACACATCATTCACTTGGTGTGTTACAAGTTGTGAGTCTCCATGAATGTGTAATTCTATCACTCTCCACTCAATTGATATTTTCATGCCATTTAGAAGGGCTTCATATTCAACAATATTGTTTGTGCAAGGAAACTTGATTTTGAATGATTTAGGGATCGAGTATCCTTGAGGAGTGATGAATAATATGCGTGCTCCAGATCCATTATATGTATAGGAGCTGTCAAAGAATAATTTCCATGATCTAGAAGATAAGTTCATGATAGAGGAATCTAGAAATTCCATCTGCATTGGTGTATCATCAAACAATGGTGCATCAACTTGTTGATCAACAATAACTTGGCCCTTGATATCTTTTCTTTCAACATATTCAATGTCAAATTTACTTAATAGCATTACCCATTTCACTAGTCTACTCATGAGGGCAACTTTTCTTAGTAGGTACTTTAGTGGATCAATTTTAGCTACCAAATGTTTGGTATGAGATAACATGTAATGTCTCAGTTTATGTGATGCAAAGATCTGTTGGAAATATTCAAGACTATCTAGGTTACTGAGAGGGGAGGGGTGAATCAGTAACTTCAAAACTTTTAACAGATTCAGATCTTAATAATATTAGATTGATAATCTGACTGCATGCATGAGTAACAAAAAGAATAAAACATTCATAACACTTAGAACACAGAGATTTGGTGACCCAGAAACCTTCCAATTAGAAAGTAAAACTGGGGTGGGGATGATACCCACAAAACTTCAATACTGTAGTATAAAGTTTGCCGGTTAAGGCTTACAATGATCACTTCTGATGATCTGCCCTATTAGGAGCAATAAGGATTGCTAGGTCCACCTTGTTAGAGGTTTTACAAACATACAATGAAGTATGCACTTGGTTAAGAGAATTTTACAAAGACTATTAAGTCTACCCGGTTAAAGGATTTCAAGTTGATTCACTTGTTAGGATGAAACAGTAGATCTCTTGCTTGCAACTGTACTTGCTGATTGAGATTCTCTGATGTACTGATCACCTTCTGTGATGGATAGAGCTTTGCTGCTTCTTATACTGCTGTAGCCCTTTGTAATTTGCTTATCTCTACCTTTCTCTCTTTTTCATACTTCTCTATTTCATCATACTTGGATATGACATAAAATATTGTTTATATATCAATCTAAGTCAATTCCAAAACAATTACAAAGTCGGCTCTTAAACAAGTAAACACAAATATTACTGAGTCGGCCCAAATATAGTTACATGGTTACTGCAAACTAACTCGGTGACTTTCTGATACTCGGCATCCACTGTGTTACTCAACATCATCATGCACTCGGTAGAAGTGGAAGCTTGGTCCATACTAACCACTCGGTCGTAGTTTTGAACTCGGTAAATACTGGAGACTCAGTAGATAAAGTGTTACTCGATAGAAACTAAATTTCCTATTTAACCGTGCAACACTCAGTAAACACTATGAGACTTTGTGAGCTCAGTATGCACTGTTCTACTCGGTAAGCTCTGCTCGGCTCGGTATGTACTATTCTACTCGGTAAGCTCTATTCTACTAGGTATGTACTATTCTGCTCGGTATGCACTATTCTGCTTGGTATGTACTGTTTTGCTCAGTATGCACTATTCTGAATAAGTGTTGTCACTAATGACAATCATGCTTAATGCCAACAATCTCCCCCTTTGGCATTAGTGACAAAAATACTTATAGCCAAAACTTATATACAAGAATCATGCTGAATCTTTTTTTGATTTTTCAAAATTTATCTTTGTCAAACTGTTGTTTATG
Source organism: Chamaecyparis obtusa (assembly GCA_027943335.1). Lineage (NCBI taxonomy): Eukaryota > Viridiplantae > Streptophyta > Pinopsida > Cupressales > Cupressaceae > Chamaecyparis > Chamaecyparis obtusa. The sequence goes on along the minus strand of BSBK01003116.1, from coordinate 1,515,951 downwards.
CATTTCATGACTCCCTTATATAGAGTACATTCTCCCCCTTTCGTATTACACACCTTAATCTTATACACTTTCTCCTATACATTTTTACACTTTCTCTTATACATTTTCTCCCCCTTTTTGACAATAATGCCAAAGGTGTATATACAAGTATTTTACAGGGAGAATCCAAAATGTGAAAGAAAATCAGAATGTACCTTCGTGATTAGTGCTAGATTTCTATCCCAATTCTCTTGCAGAATCTTGCATGTTTGGAGTGCAATTTGGACTTCTGTAGAGAGTTCAATCATGTGATCTACAATGGAAAATTGATTGTCATGGAGTAATGCTTTTGAGTGAACAATGTGCTTTTGCATTATGTCCATGATGGGAAGGATCATGTTCTAAATATCTAGCAGTGTTGATCAGATCTTTGTATCTTCTTTTAATAATTCTGACTACCTATTTGATAGGAATGTGATTTTCATATGATGTGCAGAACTTGAACTAGGTTAAAGTTGCAACCTCTGTACACTATCCTTCAGATCCTCATCAATCTTATTCAATTTATCCTTGACTTCCTTAGTGAACTCAGCAACATTACATAGCTTAGCAACAAGTGAGGTAACATTGGAATAGGAGGATTCAATATCTGTCAAAATTGAAGATAATTTTGCCTAATTAATAGCTATATGCTGAGCAACATGATCAAGCACTTTATTGTCAAATTTCTTCTCATCTTTCTCAATAATCTTCTCTGACGCAGAGGAATCCTCATGGAACTTGTTTACTGCCTCAGCTAACTGTAACAAAATATGTTGAGAGGAATCAACTTTAATACCTAATGCTTCTGACAAAATATCCTTTGTATCTTCAATAATTTTATATTCCTTGTCCCTTTCTTCTTTTAGTTTCTTCTGCTTTGCTTTCTTTTGGAGGAGTTCACCAATGTTTTGCATTTGGTCTGCTGAAAGATTTGCAAAGTCTAATTTTGGAATCTCTATCTCCTCATCTAACTTTATATCCTCTTCTACATTCTTACTCAAAAATCTTGTACTCGGTTGAGCCTTAGGATCAACTATTATTGCACTTAATGCCTTTGTAGAAGTTATTGTAGACATTGTAGGACTAGCTGTGAAAAATGATAAGCTACCGACTGGAATACTTGAAGGGCTCAAAACTGAAGTATTCACAATTGTAGAATAAAAAACTAAAATACTTACTGAAGTATCCAAAATCAAGGTACTTACTACTAGAAAACTTGATATGGAAGTAGGTACTGAAGTAGATACAGGAGACTGCAACTCGGTAAAAGAGGTGGTAGTCATTTCTATCGATGATATATCGAGTTGTGCTAGTGATGATTTGACATTTGATGTATCTGTGGAAGTTGTCATAATCATGCTTGAAGTTATCTCCATGCTAGGTGTAGCAACTTTTGCAGGAGAGTGAGGAAGTGAGGCAATGACTTCTGCAGATATCCGAACAATATTATCTTCCTCATCACTTTGCTTGTCTACCTCGGTATCTTCTTCATGTTCATCACTTTCATCATCAATATCCTTGATTATCATAGTTTCTGTACTCAGTTTGTGAAGATTATAGATGTTTTTCCATGTGGCAGTGGCACTCTTCACAACCGACTCAATATCTTTGATCAAAATCAAACAACTGTTGAATTTGAGTGTCATCTTATTTTTATTATCTATCAATGCCTTATTAATTTCAGCATTTTTCAAACTTGGCATTAATTGCCTCAAGGTTTGAGCATAGATGTCCTTGATAGTTTGTCTTGCATTGGACCATCTCAACTTAATTTTGTTCAGCAGAGTTCTTGGGAATTGAGAAGCTATCTCTTCAGGTGAGTATTTCCATTTTCTTATTTTCTCGACAACAACATCTTCAATTTCCTGCTTCTCTTCCTCAGATCTGATTTCATATTTGAGAGATTTGAAGTTTGCAATTCCAGATTCTTCTCTCAAATCCTTGATCTTTTCTTTTAAAGAAGGAGGAGGCCTTTTGAATACTATTTCTTCTTTGCCTGCCTTGCCTCTTGCACTCCTTCTTGTAAATACTACAGAGGGTTGCTTGGGTGCCTTGGTGATAATTACTTTTCCTTTCTTCTTTGCTGGTACTAGTTCTTCTTCCTCCTCATCTTTTTTCTCTTCTTCTTCTTCAAAGTCCTCTCCTTTTTCCTCGGTTGACAATAGAGGTGTGCTAGCTTTTATTTTGGCCATCCTCTTTCTTCCTTTGTTAACCGCCTATGGAAGCTTTATACTAATCTCAATTCTCTCCTTAGCTTCTTCATATGTCCCAAAATATGGTGCCTTTGGGTTAACAAGTTGATTAATTAGGGCTTCAATAATATTCTTGGTTTCATCAATATTTACCTCATAGGGAAGAGGTTTCACATATACAATCCTTGGTTTTGTTGCCTGTATATACAGATTATCATAGTCCACCATGAAACAAATATCATCTTTGTAATCTTCCACCAATTTTTATGGAATCTGGAATCTGTTGTTCATTTTCTCTTTTAATGATTCAAAATAGTTATCCATTATGCTTTCAAAATTGTCACCCATTTCTGAAATGTATTCATTGATCTGATAAAGAACCAGCACATCTTTTCTCCATACTACTATGCCTTTTGATGGGAAGAACTTTTGAGCATAGAAAAATAAACAAACCAACAGTGAGCCAAACTTACATGGATTGTTCTTTGAGGTTTGGATGGTCTCCATGTTCTTGTTGAATTGTCTCAACAAAAGATCTGCTAGGTCAAATGACAGATTGTTCTTTACAATTTTATACGCTAGGTCAACTACTTCACATGGAACACTGTTCTGCCGACTTGAACTGTATATCTTGTGAGCTACAATATGTATACCAAACTTCAATTCTGCATCAGTGATTATACTTATCTTCATACCTCTACCGTCCCACTTGGTTAGGGTTTTCTCTTCCAGTTCCATCCGACCTAGGGTTTTTGTAGATTTTGCCTTGTCGAGCATGGGAAGACCAGTGATTCGGTGAATCATCTTCTTCGTAATCTCTACTGGTTGCTCAAGCCATATTTTACCTTCATGTACTTGGCTAAGGATATATCTGACCCATTTTATCTGGAAGCTCCGAGGTAAGTGTGTGATGTGAACTAAACCCTTATCTTCCAAATGTTGATGCTCCAGTTTGAGAACACCATGACACATAGTTCCTCACGAATAGTATCTATCTCTAAGGTTCCAAGCTCTTGAATTGTACACTTAAAATGACTATGAATATCATTAATAAGGATACCTTAGGAGGGATTCGAGATTAAGCTCCACTCGGGTCTAGGGTTCCAAAAATTGCAGGCACAAGTTTGAAATCTGGTGCTTTGCATTCTCCATGAACCAACATTTCTGAACCTTTCTTCACTTTAGCGCTGGATGATGCCATGGTAGTTCAGTGAACACAGTAAATTCTTTGAGGAAAGAGAATGTCTTGCTGAAATATGTTTCGAAACACTTGATTGCACTAGGAGACTTTTGTTCACGGTGAATAGTGAGCTTGATTTCACTCCTTTTGTTAAAACTTTGTCATTAATGCTCAGTATGAATTAGGGTATTGAATTAGATAGGCTGTCATCCACTATGAATTAATTTCTCAGTGAAGACTCTGTAACTCGACGATCATATGAATTCATACTTCTCCGACCTTACTCGGTAACCAAATGAAGTTAGGTTACTCCTGACCTTTCTCGGTGGTAACTGATACCAAATTTCTTGTGATCCTGCTGTATCTTGCATACTAATTTGGATCTATCTTCCTTTCAGTTCAGGAATTGTTTTGGAATATGTCTATGAAGATACAGTTCCAGTGCTTTCTTGGAGACTAGTTAGAGCTCATAGAGCCACTCCCTTCATTAGTGACTTCAAGATTGGTTTGCTCGGTAGGTTTAGGAATCCACCTCTATCTCATCTGCTTCCTAATGTTATTTTATTTTTCTTTCTTTTCATCTTCAATTTTGCCTAAATTCATGCAGTTTTTAGCTATGTGACCAAGCTTAGTGCAATTATAACATCTTATGGTAGAATCCCTTTTTCTTAAGTGGTGCCTTACACAATTCATGCCAATGTGTCCATATTCTCCATAGTAATGACATCTACACCAAGTGTTGTAATCCCAACCAAACATTGCTTTGATAATTTTTTCCATTGGATTGGGTGTTTTAGTTCTGCATTCTGATGCCTTATGACCTTGTTTGCTACATTTGTGACATATGCCTTTAAATCTTGATTTTTCCTTGCATTCATTTGCTTTATGACCAAGTTGATTGCAATTGTAGCATTTTCCATTGAATTTTGCTTTTCCATTGCTCCAACATTTGTTTGAACTATGACCAATTTTGCCACAGTGATTACATGTAGGTTTCTGATTCTTTTGAGTACCTTGTTTGGAGGATTCACCTTCCTCTTTATATCCAAGTCCTGCTTTTCCTTTTTGCCTATGAAGGTTTCATTCATACACTTGATTCATATCTTCTTGAGATTTTGACATTCTCTCATTGATTTTCCTTTCAGCATCTAGCTCACTCATCACTCTTAAATTGATTTGCTTTTTAGATCTCAGCTCTTCTCTCATATTTTCATTTTCTGATCTTAGAGTCAAGATTTCTTCATTTGCATTGGAGATTTGATCAATAAGATTTTCTAGCTAAAGAGTTTTATTCTATATTTCATTGTTCTTTCCATCTATTTCATCTTTCATCTTGTTTCTTTGTTCCAAGACTTCACAGAATCTTGTTGACTGAATTTCCTGTTCTCTTTTCAATTTTCTCACTTCTTCTTGCAGAGATCCACTCTTTTCTAGAAGTTCTTTGATTTTATTGTTTGCTTCATCTAAGCTGCTTGAAGGGACTTTCTGCAAACTATAGTTACATGGTTACTGCAAACTAACTCGGTGACTTTCTGATACTCGATGTCCACTGCGTTACTCGGCATCATCATGCACTTGGTAGAAGTGGAAGCTCAGTCCATACTAACCACTCAGTCATAGTTTCAAACTCAGTAAATACTAGAGACTCGGTAGATAAAGTGTTACTCGGTAGAAACTAAATTTCCTATTTAATCGTGTAGTACTAAGTAAACATTGTGAGACTTTGCGAGCTCAGTATGCACTGTTCTACCTGGTAAGCTCTACTCAGCTCAGTAAGCTCTGCTCGGCTCGGTATGTACTATTCTGCTCGGTAAGCTATGTTCTGCTCGGTATGTACTATTCTGCTCGGTATGCACTATTCTACTTGGTATGTACTATTCTGCTCAATATGCACTATTCCAAATAAGTGTTGTCACTAATGACAATCATGCTTAATGCCAAAAAAGATCACATCTAGACAAGCTTTCTCAATCATTGAATAGTTCTTCTCATATGCTACCAATGTTCTACTAATATAGTATATAGCTCTTTCCTTCTTGTTCTCATCATGTTGTGCTAACAATGCCCCCAGTGATGTATCTGTTGCGGAGACATATAAGATCAATGGCTTCCCTTGAATAGGAGGCATCAAAATAGGAGGATTTGAAAGATATTGCTTGATATGGTTAAATTTCTTCTCACATTCCTCATTCCATGCAAAAGTCACACCTTTATGTAATATTTTTGTAAAAGGCTGTGATATGTCTACTAGCTAAGATATGAAGTGCCTTATAGATTGCACTCTCCCTTGTAATGTTCTCATTTGACTGATATTCTTGGGAGGTGCATCTCCATGATAGCTTTAACCTTAGCTGGATCTACTTCAATTCCTTTGTTTGAAACAATGTAGCCTAAGAGCTTTCCAGAAGTGACACCAAAAGCACACTTCTTAGGGTTTAGTCTAAGACTAAAATTCTCCATTCGATCTAGTATTTTTCTCAAATCATTTAGATGTTCAGATCTTATCATTGATTTTTCCAAAGTATCATCAACATAATCCTCCATATTTCAATGCATCATGTCATGAAAAATAGATGTCATAGCTCTTTGATATGTAGCACCTGCATTTTTAAGCCCAAATGGCATGACATTACAACAGAAGGTACCCCATGCACATGTGAAAGAAGTTTTATCTTGATCCTCTAGAGAAATTTTTATTTGGTTGTATCCAGAGAAACCATCCATTAGGGAATACATCTCGAAGCCCCTAGTCATGTCCACTATCATATTAATGTTAGGTAGTGGAAAATCATCCTTAGGGCATGCTTTGTTTACATCTCTAAAATCTATGCATACTCTTATAAACTTGTCTGGTTTTGATATAGGTACAATATTTGAGATCCATTCAACATAATCAATAACATGGATGAATCCAGATTTTAGTAGTTTCTCTAATTCAGCTTTGACCAAGAGTGCAACATGTGGATGCATCTTTCTCAATTTTTGCTTAACAGGTTTCACCCCTGGAGCTATAGATAAATGGTGCATTATAAGATCAGGATCCAACCCTGACATATCTAAATATTTTTATGCAAAGTTGACCTTCTTTTCTATTAGGAATGTAGTAAATTTTTTCTTTTCTTCTTCTGATAAGGATTGTGCTATATGGGTCAACTCTGGTTCTTCTAATGTTCCCAAGTTGATAGATTGAGTGGGCTCAATTAGTACTGGAGATCTATCCTATAAATGACTTGGAAGGACATCAAATATCTCATCCTTAGGAACCTTAGAGAGGTTTTCACCTTTAGATACATCTTTTATTTTTACTTTTGTAGGTTCTGAGACTGCCACAAAGTGGTTTTCACCCTCAGAACTCCTTTTCTTTTTATTTTTATTCTTATTCTTTTGACTAAGATACTTTATGTCCTACTTCATCATGCTAACACTTGGTTCACTAATGGAAGTAATCATAGGCTCAACTACATTCAGGTAGCAAGCAAGGGCATAGTCATTTGGAAAGGTATAGATACCTTGGCTCAGATTTGTAGAGGTTTGGTCAAGAAGTTTGGGATGTTGGATAGTCAAAGTGGGGAAAGATTTGGAGATAGTGTTTACAGATATGGATCTATCATCATTGGTCCTAACCCAAATCTAAAGTTTGAAGGTGATATTACAACTTAAAATATTCAATTCATGAATAGGCTCAATGTCATTGTGGGAGTCTGATGGGATAAGCTAGGATAGACAAGCTTGTCTATGCTCTTGATCCTCAACTAGGATCTCAGTGTTCCTCAACACCAATGTAGGTCTATAGGCTTCCTTATCCTACAAAGGACCTCCCTTGACCTGCCTAACCTTCCCACCAAGTTTCACACTCCCAATCATTCACTTCTTGCTTTGCATTCTAGCAATTATACCCTCACATAGGCTAAAAAGGGTCTTTTTGGCTTCTAGATTCTTTTTGAGCTCCAATAGTGTAAGTGAAGAGTTCCTATGTCCTTTTTTGGCTAATAACACCTTCTCAAAGCATTAACAAGGTTTTGGAAGCACCCGATTTAGGGGTTCCTTTGCAAACTAGGGCTACAAGGAAGTGCCAATTAGGCCTCTTCCCGGATTTGTAGGACCTGTCACACCTTCCCCATACAGAATAAAAATTACTATCCTAAAAGAAAACTTATACTATTACCCCATACTCAAATATTTTTGAGGTCTTGGGCTCTCAAATGGTCGTACAACATATTTGCAAAAATGAGGGTTTTGGTGGCTCTCCAAGGTTCTGGTCTTCCATAGTGCCCTTCCACTCCTTTCCAAATCTCCTTCTTCACCATATATGACCTTCATACATCCATTTTTACTCCCTCAAAAGGGCATGTCTTGACTCTTCTCCTGCTACCTGCTGGAGCTCCTGTATTGCTGGTGGAACCTAGTCGGGTTATACTACACTCACCTAGGGCATTGTCAAGCCATGGCTTGTCTTGCTCTCCTAGGCTCCTACAGTTGCATACAATTACATGAGGGTCTATAATATCATAATCCAAGGTTCCATAGAAATCCCATGGTGGATTAGAAAGCTATAGCCCTATGCTTCCATTCTTCTCCAAACAGGTAGAGAATGGGTTGAAACAAGAAACTTAAACAAAACTAACAAAAATTTTAATGAAAAGGAAACTATGAACACTCAAATGGAAATATACACATACAAAACACCATCCACAAATGGATTCACACAAATCTTATTGTATTCACCTTTAAATCTAATCAGGTCTACAGCATTGAACACTGGTGAGATGGCTAAATCTGAAGGCAAATCCACCTTGTAGGCATTCTCTCCATATTTGGCTAAAATCTTGCATGGACCTACTCTCCTCATCTGTAGCTTAGTAGGCATGCCCTTCTGCATTCTTGCTTTGCTAAGATGGACCATGACATAGTCCCCAATCTAAAACTATACTTCTTTCCTCTTCTCATCCACCTTAGCCTTGAGTCTTTGAGTAGACTCCATAATGGTTTTCTTCACTTGCTCTTGAACCTCCTTGATTGTTTGAGTGAAATCTTCAGCTTGTCCACTCTTTAACTCCATGGCACATAAATCTCTCAACCCACACACTCCTCTGGGGTGTCTTCCATACACTATCTCAAAAGAAATTCTTCCTGTGGTCCTGTTCACACCATCATTATATGCATATTCAGCCTGAGAAATAACAAGATCCCAAGTCTGCCCATACTCCTTTGTTAAACACCTTAGCAAGTTGCCAAGAACCCAATTGATGACCACAGTTTGACCATTAGTCTAAGGATGGTATGTTGAACTGAAAGAGCGATTAGTTCCCAGCCTCTTCCATAAAGTTTGCCAAAAATGGCCCATGAACTTGTTGTCCCTGTCTGACACAATACTCAAAGGTAGTCCATGAATCCTAACTATCTCTTTGAAGAAGAGATGTGCTACATAACTTGCATCATGAGTTGTTTTACAAGGAATGAAATGACTCATTTTGGAAAACCTATCAACAACAACATAGATGTTATCCATACTTGATTTGGTTTTAGGGAGTCCAACCACAAAGTCCATACTTACACACTCCCAAGGCCTATTTGGAATTGGTAGAGGTTGATAGAGTCCAGCATTGCTTGAATCTTCTTTATCTCTTTGGCATACTCCACATTGCTCTACATACCTCCTGACATCCCTTGCTAGCCTAGGAAAAAAGTGGTATCACTGTACTAACTCCAATGTCTTGTTTATGCCAAAATGACCACTTAGGCTGCCATTATGCTTCTCTTGAATCAGATTTTCCCTCATGGATCCTCTAGGTACACAAAGCTGGTTACCTTTAAACAACAACCCATTTTGAAGGGTGTAATCTACAAACTCACCATGAAAGTTGTTCTCAAACTCTAGGCACACCTTGTAGGCTTGTGAGAAGTCTTCATCTTCCTCATACAAGTCTTTGAAACCTACTATTCCAATGCTTTGTAGCTATACCTCTTGGATAGTCAATAACTTCCTACTTAAGGCATCTGCTACCTTGTTGAGCTGCCCTTTCTTATGCTTGATTGTGAAGGTAAAGGACTGGAGATATTCCATCCACTTCAAGTTCCTGTTACTAAGCTTCTCCTGAGTGTTTATGTAGCTTGAATCTTGATTATCAGTAAACACCACAAATTCTTTTGGCAGAAGATAATGCCTCCATTTCTTGAGAGATTGTACTAATGCATACAGCTCTAAGTCATAAGCTGAATACTTCTTCTTTGCTTCATTGAGTTTCTCACTGAAGAATGCCAAAGTCTTCCTTCTTGACTCAATACACCACCTACTACTACACCACTTGCATAACATTCAATGGTGAACAAATTATCAAAAGTTGGCAAGAGTAAAATAGGTTTTGTGGCTATCTCTTGTTTCAAGGTTTGAAATGCTTTCTCAGCTACCTCAGTCCACTTGAACTTTGTTTTTAGCCCTCCTTTAATGGTGTCTAATATTGGTGCACATATCCCATTGAAGTTCCTCACAAAATTCCTGTAAAATTGTGCCAAACCATGAAAACTTCTCACTTCTGTTCCTGTTCTAGGAGCAGGCCAATTCAAGATTGCCTCTACCTTGCTTGGATCCATTTTCATAGTACCCTTGGACACTACAAAGCCCAAATAAATCAGCTCTTGCTGCATGAACTCAAACTTTTCTAGATTAATGGCTAGCTACTCTTCATGTAGCTTCTTCATAACCAACTTTAAGTGTTCCATGTGTTCTGATTTTGTCTTATTGTAGATGAGTATATCATCAAGATACACCACCACAAATCTGCCTGTGAAGTCCTTCAAGACCTCATTCATCAACCTCATGAAGGTGCTGGGGGCATTGGTAAGCCCAAATGGCATCACAAGCCACTCATATAAACCATCAGTGGTTTTGAAAGTGGTCTTCCACTCATCACCCTCCTTAATTCTGATTTGGTGATAACCACTCTTTAAATCTAGCTTTGTAAAATACACAACACCTCTTAAGCAATCCATCAAATCCTCTATTCTTGGAATGGGGAACCTATACCTGATAGTAAACCTATTGATAGCCCTTGAATCTGTACAAAGTCTCCATTTTCCTCCTTTCTTGGATGCCAAAACTAATGGGACTGCACATGGACTTATACTCTTCTTGATTAGCCCTTGATCCAACAAATCTTGTACTTGCCTTGCTACTTCCTTGTTCTGATTCAGGGTTAGCTTGTAGGCTGCTTTGTTAGGTATAGAAGCACCGGGAACAAAGTTAATTTGATGACTTATTGCTCTTCTTGGAGGTAAAGTGGCAGGGGTTCCTTCACTTACTATGTCTCTGAATTATTCTAACATTTGTTGCACTTCCAATGGTAAATCTGCTTGCACCTTCTTGTCCTCCTCCTTTGGTTTCACCATAATAGCACATCCTATGGTCTCCTCATCCTGTAGTGCATGTAAGAACTCTTTACCATTGCTAAGCAACACACTAGGTGTCTTAGAAGTTCCTTCTTCATTCTCTATTAAGGACTGAATTTTGAAAGTCCTCCCATCCTTTTTGAAAGCAATGGAGTTTTCCTCGCCATCATAGACCATCTTTCTATCAAACTGCCAGGGTCTTCCAAATAGAAGATGGCATGCATCCATGGGTAAGATATCACAAAGAATTCTATCTTTATAGCCTCCAATAGAAAACTCTACCCATGTCTGCTCATTAACTAGCACACTTTGTTCCTGGTTCAACCAAGTTACCTTGTAGGGGTTTGCATGTGGAATCTTTGTGAGTTTCAGCTTCTTTGTTGCTTCCTCTGCTATGATGTTATCTGTAGATCCTGAATCCACAATAACCTTGCATACTTTGCCTTGTATCTTGCACCTGACTCTAAAAAGAGCCCTTCTTTGCTTTGGTTCACCTTGATTAGGCTGCGTTATAAGCACCCTCCTGAACATAAGGTTCTCCCCCATTTCTAATTCCAATTTTTTGACCTCATTAGTGCATGAGCTGCTATTGTCCTATTGGGTATAGGCTACCCTCTTCTCATTATGTGAGGCTGATGGTTTGTCAGGACACCTATAGGTAGGGTGTCCAAGCTGTCCACATTGATAGCACTTCATAGTGGCAAAGTAGGAGCTACTCCTTCCTGTTCCTCTTCCTCTACCATAAGATCCTCTTGCACTACCTTCTAAACTTTATTCTAAGAGTCTGCTCTCACCTTGGTTTCTTGACTCACTGCCTCTACTTGAACCTCCTCTTTGACCCCCTCTAGAGTCTCTACCTCTTCCTCTCTTCTTGGAATTAGGTTCTTACTTTCTCCTTTGTTTGTCTTCAAGTTTTTGTGCCATATGCTGACAACCTAGTAAGGTGGTAGGAGTGAACAAACTCATCTCTTCTGCTATGATCCATTTCAAGCCACTGAGATACCTTGCTATTGTAATGCTTTCATCTTCTTGGATCCTGGATCTCAAAATCAACTTGTGGAACTCTTTAGTATAGGTAGCTACATCCATCTCCTTCTATCTACGGGTCAATCTTTTCTTATGCTACTATATTTCATAATCAGCTGGTAGGTATGCTTCCTTGACTTTGTTGACCATAGCTTTCCAATTAGAGATTGGATTCTTTCCCTCTTTCTATCTTTCACCCTACAAGTAGTTCCACCAGGTTAGTGCTTGTCCTCTCAACCTAGATTTGGCCACCTTGACCTTTTGTGCTTTTGACATCTCTTCACATTCAAAGTGATTCTCCATGCCTTCAATCCATTACATCACAAGCTCAGTATCCATCCTACGAGTTAGTAATGTGACACCTTCAAGTGCCTTGCCTATGATAGCCTTTAGAGCTTTGAGAAACTACTCATCTTGTGTTGGAGGATCAGGTGTGGGTACTGTGTGTGTGAAAATTATACTTGATCTGTAGACACAACACTTAGTAAAATATTAGAGGTTAGCTATAATCAAAATCGTGCAAAATTGAAAGCTATCTAACCAAGCGATTTACTACCTTCTAATAGGTGCGAGATTAATGTTCTCAGATTGTAATCGAGATCAGTGACCTAAACGACACCTAAATGAAGGATTTGAATGCAAAAGATGGATATGAAATTGAATGCAATTAATCTATATTTTTGATATTTTCTATGCAATAAGAATGAAAACTTGATATGAATCTATGCTAATATGAAAAACTTGATATGAAATGAATGCTAAATGATCTAACAATGAAGATTCTAACAATGATATGAAAACTATGAATGCAAAAATAAGATTGATCTCACAAAGATGTCGATTCACAAGAGCTTTGATTCTTCAATTCCAATTCTCCAGCGTGATTGTGCAAAATATGAGATGATTTGTGAAGAGCTAAAGCCTTAATTTATAGAAATCCAGGGCTTTGGAGGTGCATGAATAAAAGCCATAAATCACTCAAATTAACTCATCTTGATTTTTGAGTTATCTGATCATAAAAGATAGTTAATTCTCAAAATCATGCAAAAATAGCTTTTTAACTCAAATTAGAGTTTAGATCAGCTTTTTGAACTCCAAAAGGATGTTGAGTTCCAAAAAGTCAATAACTTGCATTGATTTTCTGATTTGGAGTTTAACTGTTTCTTTTGAATATGCATAATAATTAAGAATTAAATAAATAAATAAAGTGATTTATCCTCAACTCAACTGATTTTTGAAAATAAATAATTAATTTATGGGTTAATTAACTATTTTACCAAACTTTTATTAAAAATTATATTATTAAATAATGACAACATGCTTTAATTAATTAAATAAGAATTTAATCAATTAAAGATAGGAATTTTGATTTATTGTCAAAATTAAATAATACAATTAATAATAGATAGAATTAAATTTAATTACACAATTAAGTGGCAAATATTAAATCTAATTAATTAAATATGAAAATATTCAATTAATTAAATTTTTAGGATAAATGTGATTTATCGCCAAATAATCATTAAATTAAAGATAATTAAGATAATTAGGAATATTACTAGGAATATTCCCCGATGCAAAATTTAAGATAATCAATTATGATTCGATGATGTTTAGATGTGCCTTAGGTTAGGACTTTGATGTCGATTTCATTCGAATTGAAGATGTAGGAGATTAATGAACTTATAGCCCATTTTTGGGGTATTACATTTTGCCCCTCTTTGAATTACTGTGCGAAGCGCAGTGGTTCAAAGAAAGTCTGTGTTTGATAGAGATATGAAACTGATTCAAAAGATAAACCGATCTCAAGATAGAAAATGATTGAGAGATATTGAGATAGGAGTTGATTGATATTGAATTAAGATGGAGATAATAGGTCTTGAATGACCAAAGATAATGTTCACTGTAGAAGCAAATGAACCTATTATTGCGAAAAAGTGTCAAAATGCTTGATTCTGAACCTTAGGATTGATAAGAAGTGAGTGACCCGTTCTAGACTCGATTGTCTTAGCAGAACTAGCAGGTATCACATCCGAATCCTTTAGTTGCCGAAGAACCAAGGAAATAACACTATGATTTGATGGTTGCAAAAACTGATACAGATTACAAGATTAAGAGAATACCAGATTGATATGGATCGATGAATCTGATATGCCCCAAGTGATGATAGATTTGCCCCGAGCGATGAGGACTTTTGATGAATCAGTGACTAGACGTGATTGTTTGTCTTGATCACTGATGAAAGATATTGATAGACTTGATCGATAGAATTTGATTTACAGACTTTGAATGATGTGCAATACCATGCCCCCTTCGGGATTAAAATTGAAATCTGACAAGAAAAGTCAGCGTTGATAGTTTAGAAGCATGTTAATTGATCTGAGAAGTGGTTATTTACATCCGAGAATGCATTCTGCATCGTTGGAAGGTCCCAAAAGACCAAGTTTGACTAGGTTTGACCATGAGTTGACCATGGTTGACCAAGTTGAAATTTTGATAGTGTGATGTAAGATAATCAGTTAAGTTGAATACTAGATTTTTGTGATGATTGAAGGTCGAATATGCAAGTAGTTAATAATATGAATGATCTCAGATTTGAATTTTGATCCCGAAAAAGGATTCTACTTGCTATTTCATTGGAGGAACCTTCGTTTTAGATTCAGCTCTTGTTAGACTTGAAGATGCGATTTGAAAAATCATTTAAGCATTGAAGTTCATTTAATCATTGTGAGATCATGTAAACATGCAAAATGCAATGAGACATGCAAAATGAAATGCAACCTAAGACCTAGGACCTAGTCACTGATCATGTGTCGATTTGTTATCATCATTGAACTTTTAGGTAACCGGATAAATCAATACAATGCCCACTAGCCATGAAACCATAGACATATGAATATCGATTTGTATGCGCAAGAATCAATACAACACCCACTGGACAACAACCATGGATATATGAATATTGACTTTATTTTCAAAATGTTGGATTAAATATAAGCATCAAGGCACAAATGCCAGGATGACCTGAATATCATGTCCATTTTGATATAGCAATTTGTACAAGCATCAAAACATAAACGTCGTGATGACCTGAATACGCCTTGCATTGCAAACACATCAAACAGTCAAGAGATCATTCTAAATCCAATGTGAATTACCCGTAGTGACCCTTTATCATTCACATCCTTAGGCAAGATTGCGTTCCACAGTAGGAGAAAGAACTTACTCAAAAAGACAATAGTTAGATCAAACTTCCTTGAATTTTTCGGGTATCAATGGTCGAGGTACGCATGGCCATCCAATTCGAGATAGAGGCTCTTACAGTCGGACACCATTTCAATCCAAAATTTCCAAAGCTGTTAGATTTTCACATACAAGCAGAAGACAAAGAAAAGATTATGCCCCCAGTCATCACTCTCTAAATCCTGTAAAGGACATCATTGAAGAGCTCGAAGGGACATAATATGCAAAAATCTCAATGCGAATCAGTAAGCATACAAGGAGATAAAAGCATGAAAAGCACAGATTGTTTTCAGTTGAGTTTTGATGTTTGATTGTTGTTGATGCAAAATCCTTTGTAGAGACGAGACTGACGGACTGACTCAACTTGAAGCTTCAAAGGAATCTGAGTGGATATGACACGTCTAAGATACATGGGAGACCATAGGATATGACATTGATTGCCCCCAAGTGTGAACATTGATAGGATGCAAACGCTTGAGCTGGTTGGTGTACAGGCCGACTTATTGAAAACTGGAAATGCAGGAACAAACCGGGAGATATGTACAAACTAAAGCAAGACTGAAAGCTGGGAAAGACCAAGATTGTGCTGATAGATGGAGCATTTTGGAACAAGTGGTGCCCGTTTGCCAAGTTTTCACCATCTTGGTAGAGATTCTATTTTTGCTACCGAGGTGCCTGTTTCCAGGTTTTCACCAAGGCACTTTTTTTTTTTTTTTTTTTTAGTATTTTTCATTTTTTCAATTTTTTTGTACTTTTGATATTTTTTGATTTTTTTTGTGAATCATCAAGGTGCCTATTGCTAGGTTTTCACCAAGATGTTCATTTTTTCAAGACTTTTTCTGATTTTTAAGATTTTTTTTCAGGACATTTACCAAGCATTGAATGCCTTAGGCGTAGAATTTCTTCAGATGGAGGACGTTGATTGGTTCTCAGAGCTGTTCTCCTTCAGTCGTTGAGAGTTGATAGGCACCAGAGCCAAAAGTAGCAGTGATTACAAAGGGACCCAGCCAGTTGGGTTCGAACTTCCCCTTGCGTTCTCGATGTGATTGATTTTTAGGATTTTCTCTCAACACTAGATCGCCAACCTGAAATTCTCTATGTCTGACTTTCTTGTTGTAGCCTCTAGACATTCTTTTCTGATACACTCTAAGATGATCATACGCTGCTTGTCTACGCTCATCTAGTAGTTCAAGTTCTTGTAACCTCGACACTCTGTAGTCTTCATCAGTGACAAGTCCATTCATTTTGATTCTGAGTGATGGGATTTCAACCTCAATAGGCAATACCGCTTCAGACCCATAAACTAAAGCGAAAGGTGTAGCCCCTGTAGGCGTTCTGATACTAGTTCTGTATGCCCAGAGAGCTGGATTGATCATCAGATGCCAGTCTCTTCCTGTTTTATTCACTGTTCTGTGCAAGATCTTCAGGAGATTTTTGTTTGAAGCCTCAGCTTGTCCGTTCCCTTGAGGATAGTAGATAGATGACCAATGTTGAGTAATTTTGAACTTGGCACATAAGTCATCTAGGTCCTTGTTTTTGAATTGTCCCCCGTTATCTGTGATTATAGAGTGAGGGATCCCATATTTGCAAATGATGTAATTCAGGATGAACATAGAGATCTGTTTCCGCATTGCTTGTGTTAGAGGAACTGCTTCTACCCATTTTGTAAAATAATCTGTAGCTGTGATTATATGGGTATGTCCATTAGAAGAGTGCGGATGGATAGCACCTATGAGATCAAATGCCCATTGTTGAAAAGGCCATTGTGTAGTAAAAGGAATCAGATCTCTCCCTGGAGCATGAATCAAGTTGCCATGTACTTGACACTGTTGACAGTTTTTAGCAAATTTAATAGCTTCTTTTTCCATTTCAGGCCAATAATACCCAGCCCTAATAAGTTTTCGAGCTAACGTTAACCCATTCGAGTGTGACCCACATATACCCTCATGGACTTCCTCTAATGCACGTTGAGACTCTTCTCGTTCTAAACATCTAAGCAGTGTACCATCTAGACCTCATTTGTACAGATCATTACCAATGATGACATATCGGGATGCGGATCGGATAAGGTTTCGTTTCTCAAAACGGTTAAAGGACTCAGGGATGATTTGGTCGTGGAGATAGGAGAACAAATTTTTGTAGCGAGATGAGTCATAACTTACAACAGTGCAGATCATGCGGGTTTCAGGGGAGTCATATGTAGGATAGGATAGGGCTTCCACCAGGAACTCGTAGCGTAGTTCATGTTCAGGCTATTGTAAAAGAGTAGATAATGTTGCCATTGCATCAGCAGCCTTATTCTCCATTCTGGGTATTTGCTCAAATGTGATAGAGATGAAGTATTTCTTTAGATCATCGACCATTCTCTTGTAAGGAATGAGCTTTTCATCTTTGGTTTGGTACACATCATTGACCTGGTGGATGACTAGTTGTGAGTCTCCATGAATGTGCATCTCTGTAACTCTCCACTGTATTGCCATTTTCATACCATTGAGAAGTGCCTCATATTCAGCAATATTGTTTGTGCAAGGAAACTTTAATCTGAATGCTTTGGGTATCGAGTATCCTTGAGGAGTAATGAACAATATGCCTGCGCCGGATCCATTCTGTGTGTAGGAGCCGTCAAAGAATAATCACCATGCTCTAGAAGAGAGGTGCATGATAGAGGAATCGGGAAATTCCATTTGCATGGGTGTATCATCAAACAGTGGTGCTTCAGCTAATTGATCAGCAATGACCTGTCCTTTGATAGCTTTTCTTTCAACATATTCAATGTCAAATTCGCTCAAGAGCATGACCCATTTAGCTAGTCTACCTGTGAGGGCAGCTTTGCTTAGGAGATATTTCAGTGGATCAATTTTAGCTACCAAATGAGTAGTATGAGCTAACATGTAGTGTCTCAATTTCTATGATGCAAAGATCACAGGGAGACAGGCCTTCTCTATCATTGAGTAGTTCTTCTCATAGGCCACTAAAGTTCGGCTGATATAGTAGATGGCTCTTTCTTTCTTGTTCTCATCATGCTGTGCTAGCAATGCCCCCAGTGATGTATCTGTTGCGGAGACATATAATATTAATGGCTTCCCATGAATAGGAGGCATCAATATAGGTGGATTTGATAGATACTTCTTGATATGTTTAAAGTTGTTCTCGCATTCTTCATTCCATGCAAAGGTCACACCTTTATGTAATGTTTTTGTAAAAGGCTGTGAGATGTCCGCTAGCTGTGATATGAATCTTCTGATAGATTGAACTCTGCCTTGCAACGTCCTCATTTGACTGATATTTGTGGGAGGTTGCATCTCTATTATAGCCTTGACCTTAGCTGGATCAACTTCAATGCCTTTCTTGGAGACGATGTATCCTAGGAGCTTTCCAGAAGTGACTCCAAAAGCACACTTTTTAGGATTTAGTCGAAGACTAAATTTTTCCATTCTGTCGAGGATCATGCTCAAGTCTGTTAGATGTTCAGTTCTAATCATGGATTTTGCCAAGGTATCATCTACGTAATCCTCCATTGTTCTATGCATCATATCATGAAAAATAGATGTCATTGCTCTTTGATATGTAGCTCCAGCATTTTTGAGTCCGAATGGCATAACATTCCAACAGAAAGTTCCCCACGCACATGTGAAAGCTGTTTTCTCTTGATCTTCTGGAGCAATTTTGATTTGGTTGTATCCAGAAAAACCATCCATAAGGGAATACATTTCATAGCCCGCAGTCATGTCCACTATCATATCAATGTTAGGCAGTGGAAAATCATCCTTAGGGCATGCTCTGTTCACGTCTCTAAAGTCCGTGCATACTCTGATTGAACCATCTGGTTTGGAAATAGGTACAATGTTGGAAATCCACTCAGCATAGTCTATGACACGGATGAATCCAGCTTTTAGGAGTTTTTCTAGTTCTGCTTTGACTAAGAGTGCAACATGAGGATGCATCTTTCTCAATTTTTGTTTGATTGGTTTTACTCCGGGAGCAATGGATAGATGGTGCATAATAAAATTGGGATCCAATCCTGGCATATCTGAATATTTCCATGCAAAGTTGATCTTTTTCTCTGATAAGAAGGTAGTGAAGTTTTGTTTCTCTTCATCTGATAGAGATTGTGCTACATGTACCAATTGTGGTTCCTCTGTTGTACCCAAATTGATGGATTGAGTTGGCTCAATCAGAACTGGAGATCTATCCTGTAAATGACTTGGAAGGACATCAAATATCTCATCCTTAGGTGCCTCAGAGAGGTTTTCACCTTCAGATACGTCTTTTCTTTTTACTTTTGTCAGTTCTGAGACTGCCACAAAGTGGTTTTCACCCTCAGAACTCTTTTTCTTTTTCCTTTTACTCTTGTTTTTCTGACTAAGATATTTGATGTCCGACTCGGTCATGCTGACACTCGGTTCACTGATGGAAGTACTCATAGGCTCAACTGCATTGAGGTAGCAGGCAAGGGCATAGTCATTTGGGAAGGTATACATACCATGGTTTGGGTTGGTGGAAGTTTGGTCGATAAGATCAGGGCGTTGGATAGTCAAAGTGGGAAAGGCTTGGGATATGGTGTTCACGGATGTGGATATGTCATCATTGGTCCTAACCTGACACTCAAGTTCAAAGGTGATATTACAGCTCAGAATGTTCAATTTGTGAATAGGCTCAACATCATCATAGGAGTCCTCTTCAGCCATAGGTGGATCAGACACGTTAAGTTCATTGTTTCGCTCTAGACCTACGTTGGGTTGAGAGACATATTGGTGAATAACATCAATAGATTTCTCTGTTATAAGCTCATCTTCTTCTGGAATGGCACCCCATTCATAATCATTTGACTCATCTTCTGATTCAGAATCTCTAGGAAATCTTAGAAAGTGCATGAAATCAGGATGAATACCCCAAGAAGGATTACCCTCAGTCTCTGACTTGAATTCATATTCATGGGAATCAGTGTCAGAATAACTACCCCCTGCTTCTCGATCAGTTTGATTGCCTTCGAGATAGGCTGATTCTTATGGTACAACCATCTCTTGCACTACAGTAGGTTCTTGTGTTTCTACTACATTAATTCTTCTGATAGGATCATCTGTATCATCAAGAAGATCTTTGATCTCTTTAGGCAATTTTTCATAGGGGATAAGCTCAGAGCTATCTGAATCATCATCAGAGGGTTCTATTTCTTCTTTCTTAAGAAGGGGTTCTCCTGGTGCAATTTGTTCTATGAAATGAGAACAACCACCTTTGAGATGATAGGGTTTCTTCTTAAACCCTATGCGACCAGTATCTTTTTTGGCTCGACCAATATGTGAAATGGGCGTCACAAGACCCTTTCCCCTAATTCCTAGAGGTCCTTGACCAGAATATCCCATCTTGGCTATCAATTTGTTTCCTGGACCATATGAATTAGAAGGGACTGTAGGTGCTATAGATTCACTAGGTTGAACAATTTTAGATTCAGAATCCTCTTTATATAGCCATGCCAGCACAGCTTCATCCTCTTCAAATTCTTGTTTAGATACTTGCTCCACCACAAAATGTCTTTTGTATGCTTCCATAGGTTCCTTAGGTTCTGATTTAGACTGCTTCAAGGATTGGCCATATGACTTAGGTGAGATTGGGAGAGATGTCAGAGACAAGACTGGCTCTATAGTGTATTCTCCCATCCCATTTTCTTTGATATTGATCTCTTTAGCAATGTCATCCATCTTAGATGTGGAAGCCACATTTTGTTGCTTGATGGAAGATTCTTTGTTATTGGGAACAAGTTTGTCGGCACTTTCCTTCAATGTATTGCAAGTTGTACTCAGATCAGCTGGGATAGTAACCTCCACTCCTTCATAGGGAAATTTCAAGCATTGATGGTATGTTGAAGGAATAGCCTGCATTTCATGTATCTAGGGTCTCCCTAGAAGGATATTGTAAGCCAATGGTAGATCGAGCACCTGACATGTGGTATCTTTGATTACTGGACCCACCCGGATGGGCAAGACAATGGTGCCTTTAGAAGCTCTTTCTTGTTCATCATAGGCTTTTATGGTGATCTTCTTTCGAGGATCAATAGCCATCTCTGAGAATCCCAACTGTGTGATTAAGTTGTAAGAACAAATGTTGAGGCCTGCGCCCCCATCTATCAACACACGTTTGACTCGACGGTTCTGGATCAAGACTTCTATGTGCAAGGGCTGATTATGTGGGTGACTTAGGGAGTTGTCATCCTCTTCTGAAAAGGAGATATATTGCGGAGATGTTAGATGACCAACCATAGTTTGGAACCTGTCTAGATCTAGATCATCAGGAACATTAGAGCTGAGCAAAGATTTTTCTAGGATATCTCGGTGAGCTGGAGAGATTCGAAGTAACTCAAACATAGAGATTTTGGCATTGGTATGCTGGAGTTGTTGTACGATGCTGTAAGATGTAGGTCTGGTATCCTTTGGATTGGAAGATTTCGAGGCAACCTTCTATTTAGAAGCAGATGTGAGATTGAAAGGTATCTTAGGGACATCAAATGAATTTGGTGTTTGTCCTTTCAGATGCGTCTGAGCTTGTGATCTGGTAACTGCATTAGCTGAGGAATGATTTCTATCTCTTCGTAAAATCGTGATGACATTACAGCTCTCAGAGAGGCATGGTTCCACCATATTGATGACAACATCATTTCCAGGGTAGGCATAGTTGACTTTTGCCCCCATGTTAGGCTGAGAAGTGGAAACTCCCTTGCCATGTTGTGGAAAAGGTTCTGTAAATGCTGTGTGATCATTATTGCTGGTAGGATTATCGATTGTGATGTCCCCTTGATCTATCAAGTCTTGAATGGTATGCTTCAAATGGAAGCATCCATTAGTTTTGTGGCCTTTAGTTCTATGGAAAGCACAAAATTCATTATCTTTCCACCAACATGGTTTTGGATCCGGATCAGGTTTTCGGATTGGTGGTAAAGAGATCATGTTATCAGCTATCAGGGTCCTCAGAGCAGATTCCAAAGATTCTCCCAGGGGAGTAAACTTTCATTTATTATCCCATCATTTGAATGGCTTCTTTGGAGATGGTTCAGCAGATTTTTGCTCTGAAGCTTCAATGGCTTTGGTGGCAAGGGTGAGATTGTAGGCCGGTGCCTTTGATGGGGTGTGGATAGTGTCAACAACACCGTCAGAGACGATACCTTTGTTTCTATTCCAGGTCTTGTTTTTATCTTTTGAGCTAGATCCCGATTCAGACTTGTCCTTTTGAAGTGTGATTTCTCCTTTCTTGACAAGTACTTTCTCAATCTTGATTGCATTATCCACCATTTTATCAAAAGATACATGATCTTGCATTTGCAATGGATAGTTGAGCTCTGGAACAAGGTTATTGATAAAGATTTCTAGTTTCTCCATTTCGAGAATTGGTCTAGCATATAAAGAAAACTTCTTTCGCCACCTCTTGAGAAAAGTTAGGAATGATTCCCCTAGATATTGCTTGAGGTTACAGATATCGATCATGGTAATCGGATGTTGAATATTGTAGGAATATTGTTGATAAAACAATTTAATCAATTCCTCAAAAGTTTTGATCGTAGAAGGTAATCTTGAAAACCACCGAATGGATGCTCCTCCCAAGGATCTAGGAAAAAGACGCATTAGATAAGTCGGTTCATGCATGAATTCCATGGATTGTGTACAGAACTCTCTGACATGATCTTGAGGATCAGAGTGCCCGTCATATTTGTCATACTTTGGTATCTCCACTCTTTTTGGGAATGGAGGCATATACAAGTCTTTGTCAAAAGGGAAAGGACAAAGGGCCTCCATGGAGAATTCCTTGGGTTCCTTCTCTTTCTCAATTTTATTCATTTTGACCTGCATAGCGTGCAGCTGGTTCATTATGGCCGTCATCGGAGTTTCTTCCTCATGTGTGATGATATCTTCGACATTGAAGTGAGGAGGAAGTTTAGCTCCTTCTTGGGCTAATTGCAAAAAGTATGCCTCTCTATCCATTTTCAAGAAATGCCTCATCATTCTTTTGAATTCATCGTCATTCTGACACCGATGGATTTCAGAGGGTGTAGGGTCTTGGTCGGCATTATGTTGAGAGTGGTGTCCCTGGGATCCTCCTCCTAGAGAACCATGGTTTGTCCCTGCTTGAGACATGGTAGGAGTTTTTGGGCTCCCTGGAATAGATTGAGGAAGAGTTTGTTGATTACCTCTGTGAGTTGATAGAGGACGTCTGTAACCAATTTTCAATCGAAAGTTACCGAGACCGTCGTCTTCGTAGATACCTGACTTGATGAGTTGTTCAAGAGTTGGACTCGGGGTATTGGTCAAAAGTAAGTTTTGAGATGTTTCTTCTGATTTCTTGTGTGAAGAAGCTCTGGTCTCCACCATTAACTTTGAATGAAACAGAAGAAAAGGATGAAGACAACTGAAGAACAATTTGATTTGAGAAAATTGGATGACGCAACCTTGTCAAGATTATGATAGTTTTGAAGATCTGATGAGATGTGGGTGAAGGAAACTGTGCCCTGGATGCATGGGATAGATCGCCCAAAAGATAGCGGACATGAGTTCTCAACACTTAGTTCGTTTTTGAAGATTGATTGATTGAAGATTGATAGTTATGACAAGGTTTTGACACGAGATAAAAAGGACTCAAATTGATCAAACAGAAGACTAGATCGGATTCAAAAGATCAAACTCAGAAAATGGTAGAATGCTCAATAGCTACTGCTCTGTTCCTGACACAATGATATTTTTGACAGATTCTGGAACTAGGCTGGAAACATTGGATATCTTGCAATTTGACAATTTCTGACAACTTTCTCAAATTTTTCCAAATGACACTCTGCAGACTCGTACGACACTGGGTAGTCTATGAAATGACAGTTGCTAAACTCATACGACAGTTGGGTAATACTGAAATGACACTTGACAAAACTCGTATGACTTTTGACTTCTTGAAATGACTTTTGACTCCAGAAAGAACTTTACGTCAATTTTTGCAAAATTTAAGATTTTCAATTTTGGATTGTTTGCAAATTGTACTGTCCAGATTTTGAAGGTTATACCAGATTTGATCGTTTTTAATAGCCAAGTAGATAAATAAGCACGCAGAACAGTAAGCAAGTGATTCCAAGCACGTCTGAAAACAATGAACAAGGGCAAAAGCAACCTTGCGCATGAACAATCAAGTGACCAAATTGTGCTAATCCCTGAGAGTACTAATTGTGTATGTTCTGAAAAGTTTTGCAATAACACACATATACCTGAGAATGAAAAATTGGCCTCTCTAAGGTTTTTAGTAATGGTTTCACTCTGCAACTTTTATGATTCAAAGGGGTGAACTCCAATCCCGGCGCACCAGGGTTTTGACACAGTCCGAGAACTTAATCTTCAAGAGCTGCTAGGGAGATCTGACAACCCAACAAAGAACCATACCCGTGGAGATTTCTTCCATAAGGACATTTATATAGCGGTTGTCACTACCATGGCGAAAATGGCTATTACCGCTTGAGGTTTCGTCAATGCAGTTTGCCCTGTGAAGGGATTGTCCGCTACGGTTAACCCTCTCTAAAGATGACTCACAATAGTATACCACAAGGGGACTTGGCTCCAGATTCAAGGTTTTGACACCTCTTCACTTTTAACCCAAACAAAGCAAGCAGATTAATCCGACACGCTAAGACAAAATTTTGTTCCACCAAGGTCTGTGATATCAACTCCACGTGATCTATCAACCTCTCCGGGGAGAGAATGTATCAATCAATAAGAGAAGACGCACTAACCAATTTTGATTCACCAAAGCTTGTGATATCAACCCCACATGATCTATCAACCTCTCCGGAGAGAGAATGTGTCGATCAATAAGAGAAGACTCACTAACTAAGTTGAATGTGAAACGCACTAAGTATCCTCCCTACCTACAAGGATTCTATCGTCAAGAAGGATTTCGCTAGGAATCCAATCTTTCAAGAATCACAAATAGTGTTCATAGGGCCTAATTACTATGTGAGCACAGATGTATGTTCCGAAAGCAAATCTACTAAAAGCATCCAAAAAGTAGAAAGAGGAACATTTAACGTTTAAAGCGAATATGAGATGAGTCCACAAGGTGGAACACTTAACACCTCACACAAGCTAAAAATGAGTCCACAACTTAGAAAACAAGGGAGTTCCTAAAAGCACAAAAGGGTTGCCAAGTGGAACATTTAACGCTTCTGTCCTGTTGACCCCTCCCCTTTATGGCGCTGAGATTGCAACCACAGGGCGGAAATGAGGGGCCGGCGGATTAGCGAGTCCAATAACCCAAGATAGCAATCAAGATCAATCACAAGTATTCTAAGACTACTTAATGTATCCTTAAGGGTTCACAACCTAGTATCAATTATGCAAGTGTGTAGAAATAGATCAAAAGCATGAAAAGATGCACACAAGCTTGACACATAAGAGATTTATTTTAAGTCCTAAATCAAAATATTATTAGATGAAGGAGAATACCTGGGATCCTTGCAACGCGCTTAGTAGATTTTACTTGATTTTTAGCAATTTTTGTTGAGCTTTTCCATGCAAGCAAGTGACGAACTCTCCAACAAGCAAACTGTAATACCCCAAAAATGGGCTATAAGTTCATTAATCTCCTACATCTTCAATTCGAACAAAATCGACATCAAAGTCCTAACCTAAGGCACATCTAAACATCATCGAATCATAATTGATTATCTTAAATTTTGCATCAGAGAATATTCCTAGTAATATTCCTAATTATCTTAATTATCTTTAATTTAATGATTATTTGGCGATAAATCACATTTATCCTAAAAATTTGATTAATTGAATATTTTCATATTTAATTAATTAGATTTAATATTTGCCACTTAATTATGTAATTAAATTTAATTCTATCTATTATTAATTGTATTATTTAATTTTGACAATAAATCAAAATTCCTATCTTTAATTGATTAAATTCTTATTTAATTAATTAAAGCATGTTGTCATTATTTAATAATATAATTTTTAATAAAAGTTTGAATAAATAGTTAATTAACCTATAAATTAATTATTTATTTTCAAAAATCAGTTGAGTTGAGGATAAATCACTTTATTTATTTATTTAATTCTTAATTATTATGCATATTCAAAAAAAATAGTTAAACTCCAAATCAGAAAATCAATGCAAGTTATTGACTTTTTGGAACTCAACATCCTTTTGGAGTTCAAAAAGCTGATCTAAACTCTAATTTGAGTTAAAAAGCTGTTTTTGCATGTTTTTGCATGATTTTGAGAATTAACTATCTTTTATGATCAGATAACTCAAAAATCAAGATGAGTTAATTTGAGTGATTTATGGCTTTTATTCATGCACCTCCAAAGCCCTGGATTTCTATAAATTAAGGCTTCAGCTCTTCACAAATCATCTCATATTTTGCACAATCACGCTGGAGAATTGGAGACTGAGGAATCAACTTGCGAATTCAAAGCTTTGTGAGATCAATCTTATTTTTTTTGCACTCATATTACATATCATTGTTAGATTCATAGCATATCAATTTTCAATAGCATTCATAGCATATCAATTTCATTTAGCATAGATTTCATATCAGTTTTTACAATTATTATTGCATAGAAAAATCCAAAAAATAGCTTAATTGCATTTATTCCATATCCATCTTTTGCATTCAAATCCTTCATTTAGGTGTCGTCTAGGTCACTGATCTTGATTACAATCTGAGAACATTAATCTCGCACCTATTAGAAGGCAGTAAATCGCTTGGTTAGATAGCTTTCAATTTTGCATGATTTTGATTATAGCTAACCTCTAATGTTTTACTGAGTGTTGTGTCTACAGATCAGGTATAATTTTCACACACACATTTTTGGCGCCCACCGTGGGGCAACCCACCTTTGCATGCTGGTTTTGATTTTTTTGGAGCTAAAACCCCAAAGTTTCAAAGATTTAATTTTATCTCCCAAACGGATTGGAATTTTGATCTAAAATTTTTTTTGCAGGTTGGTGACATGTCATGGAAGCTACAGTAAAAAATTTAGAATTTTCTGAGATGTTTTGAATTTTTAATAATTTTTTCTTGAAATTATGGAAAAAATTAATATCTGACGCAAATCAGCATATTTTTCGAAAATTTTTATATTTTCGGAAAGCTCTTTAAATTATACAGGGGGTCCATTCTTTGTGTTTTAAATTTGGACATGATATCATAGCTCAAATAGTCAATTTAAAAAAACTAGTCTGTATTGATAAAATGGGTCTCTAGGGCACAAATGAAGAGGTTTTTCTAAAATTTTTGCATTTTTGGAAAGCTCTCTATTTTTTAGTAGGGGTCTCTATTCTGAATTTCTATTTTTGTGGCCAAAATCATATCAAAAAAATTAGATCTTGTTGACTAGGTCAAATGCAGCAAAAAAAATAAAGTTTTGTGATGGGTATGCACTTATTTTTTTTACATGGTTCAATGAATGATATGAGTTGTCATTTGGGTTGATTGCTGGTTATTATTACTGATAATAATTTATTTTTAGAGCTAACCCTATGGTTTTCATAAGTTGAATATATTTTGCATATCTGGTTTGCTTGTTTGCTTGTTGGAGAGTTCGTCACTTGCTTGCATGGAAAAGCTCAACAAAAATTGCTAAAAATCAAGTAAAATCTACTAAGCGCGTTGCAAGGATCCCAGGTATTCTCCTTCATCTAATAATATTTTGATTTGGGACTTAAAATAAATCTCTTATGTGTCAAGCTTGTGTGCATCTTTTCATGCTTTTGATCTATTTCTACACACTTGCATAATTGATACTAGGTTGTGAACCCTTAAGGATTCATTAAGTATTCTTAGAATACTTGTGATTGATCTTGATTGCTATCTTGGGTTATTGGACTCGCTAATCCGCCGGCCCCTCATTTCCGCCCCGTGGTTGCAATCTCAGCGCCATAAAGGGGAGGGGTCAACAAGACAGAAGCGTTAAATGTTCCACTTGGCAACCCTTTTGTGCTTTTAGGAACTCCCTTGTTTTCTAAGTTGTGGACTCATTTTTAGCTTGTGTGAGGTGTTAAGTGTTCCACCTTGTGGACTCATCTCATATTCTCTTTAAACGTTAAGTGTTCCTCTTTCTACTTTTTGGATGCTTTTGGTAGATTTGCTTTCGGAACATACATCTGTGCTCACATAGTAATTAGGCCCTATGAACACTATTTGTGATTCTTGAGAGATTGGATTCCTAGCGAAATCCTTTTTGACGATAGAATCCTTGTAGGTAGGGAGGATACTTAGTGCGTTTCACATTCAACTTAGTTAGTGAGTCTTCTCTTATTGATCGACACATTCTCTCTCCGGAGAGGTTGATAGGTCATGTGGGGTTGATATCACAAGCTTTGGTGAATCAAAATTGGTTAGTGCGTCTTCTCTTATTGATTGATACATTCTCTCCCCGGAGAGGTTGATAGATCACGTGAAGTTGATATCACAGACCTTGGTGGAACAAAACTTTGTCTTAGCGTGTCGGATTAATCTGCTTGCTTTGTTTGGGTTAAAAGTGAAGAGGTGTCAAAACCTTGAATCTGGAGCCAAGTCCCCTTGTGGTATACTATTGTGAGTCATCTTTAGAGAGGGTTAACCGTAGCGGACAATCCCTTCACAGGGAAAACTACATTGACGAAACCTCAAGCGGTAATAGCCATTTTCGCCATGGTAGTGACAACCGCTATATAAATGTCCTTGTGGAAGAAATCTCCATGGGTATGGTTCATTGTTGGGTTGTCAGATCTCCCTAGCAGCTCTTGAAGATTAAGTTCTCGGACTGTGTCAAAACCCTGGTGCGCCAGGATTGGAGTTCACCCCTTTGAATCATAAAAGTTGCAGAGTCAAACCATTACTAAAAACCTTAGAGAGGCCAATTTTTCATTCTCAGGTATATGTGTGTTATTGCAAAACTTTTCAGAACATACACAATTAGTACTCTCAGGGATTAGCACAATTTGGTCACTTGATTGTTCATGCGCAAGGTTGCTTTTGCCCTTGTTCATTGTTTTCAGACGTGCTTGGAATCACTTGCTTGCTGTTCTGCGTGCTTATTTATCTACTTGGCTATTAAAAATGATCAAATCTGGTATAACCTTCAAAATCTGGACAGTACAATTTGCAAACAATCCAAAACTGAAAATCTTAAATTTTGCAAAAATTGACGTAAAGTTCTTTCTGGAGTCAAAAGTCATTTCAAGAAGTCAAAAGTCGTATGAGTTTTGTCAAGTGTCATTTCAGTATTACCCAACTGTCGTATGAGTTTAGCAACTGTCATTTCATAGACTACCCAGTGTCGTACGAGTCTGCAGAGTGTCATTTGGAAAAATTGGAGAGAGTTGTCAGAAATTGTCAAATTGCAAGATATCCAATGTTTTCAGCCTAGTTCCAGAATCTGTCAAAAATATCATTGTGTCAAGAACAAATCAGTAGCTATTGAGAATCAGTACACATGTCTCAAAGAATCAGTAAACAAGAGGAAGAAGCTCTGATCGCTGCTATAATGAAACAGATACATGTTATGCAGGTCCAGCTTAACAAACTTGAGAAAGAAAAGGAACCTCTATACTCTTTTCCATTTGATAAAGACTTGTATATGTCACCATGCCCCCGAAAAAAATTTAAGCAATATGATACCTCTTCCACAGAGAGTGACACATCCAGCTTTGGAGACTATGATGACTATGATGACAGAAAATGTAATGATACCTATGACACCTCTGTTCCTAAGAGTCCTCCTCCTCGTTCATTCCTACTTACTACAAATGGGCCATCACATTGGATAGATCAGGAGAGTGATCCATATGATTCTGATTATCAAAGAGACTTTGATGATTTCTATGCACAATACCTAGATGATCCATCTATTTCACTTGAGGAAGAGAAAGTTTACCACGCTGATTATAAACATGCATACTATAAGGATCTCTCCTCTAAGAACTCTCAGGCTGAAAATAAAGATTACACTCTCAAGCAAGATCATGTTAATGTTGGACCTTTGTCTTGTGATGGTTCCCTTCCATCCCCTACTTCCTCCAATACCCGTACATTTCCTAAAGCTTCTGAGTCTTTCAAATCTTTCACAGAACCTTCATCTGACACAAGCCCTGATACTTTTCATGTGGTTCCCTATAGTTATCCTCCAGGGCTTCCTCTTAAAGAAACTCAAGCTAACCTTCACTTGGCTGCAAAGACTTTCAATAATGATAAACCTAAAGAGCCTAAGCCTTCATATGCTATAATCCCTACTTCAGCTAGTCCTCCACCATCTCTTCAAAAATCATCCATACAATCCCAACATGCTTCCTTGTCCTTAGAAGTGGCTCCATGTCAAGAGGACTCTAAAAATGATGAAGAAAAGAACATAAAGAAAGATCAAGATCAAGAAGCCTCCATGTCATCCACTCCTTTTTCTGATGTCTCTTATCCACCTCAGGGTTCTTTTGATCCTGTACCCCCTTTTTCATGCATTCCACCATGTCTTAAGTCTTCACCTAAGCAAGATCAGGCTACTACTTACACTGTTGAGCTTATTGACAATCAAAATAACCTTACTACGCTTGCGCTTTCCAAAGATGATACTTCCATTAAGGTTGGTAAAAATGGTGTTCCTTCCAATGTTAAGTCTATTGAAAAATAAGAGAAAAATTATGCGCTTATGCTATCCGAAGATCCTTGTCAAGATCAAAGTCTTTCATCTTCTTGTTCTACCACTCCATGTTCACTTCCACTTTCTACTCTTCCTAAGTCTTCGCAAGCTTTGAATGATCCTATCAAAGAAAATGCTCTTATTCAAGATGTCCAGGATCCTATTGATAATTCTAATTCTCACTCTAAAGATGCTGATATCCTTGGTTGTCATATAGATGCTGATGAACTTATTGATTATCCTTTTGCATCTTCCACTTCCATCCTTGGACCTCTTCCACCACTACTAAAGGCTTCACGTCTTCCTTCCATCTTGGGTCCTTATGTCCCTTCACTTTCCCCTCCTAACTTTCCTAATTCACCATCCATCTTGGGTCCTTACATACCTCCATCTCCTATCTTTCCTCAAGATCAACATAGATGCATACCCTTGAATCTTTTTCATCCACCCACCCATCTAAACCAGTCATCTCCTCCTTCTTCCACAAGTCTCAAGTCTTTTGGAAGTAACTTGAATGTTCAATATAAGAAAAAGAAACAATACAAGAATCCATCAAAAAAAGAAGATCACTATGTCTCCTCTAATCGACATGGAGGCATAAAGTCAAAAGAGATATCTAAGAAAAAAACTACAAGACAAGTATGGGTTCCAAAATCCATCATTGAAGATATTATCTCTAAATCATCAAAAGGAAATAAAAAGCCTACGACTATATGGATTCCAAAGTCTCTCTTGAAAGAGTCTGGTGTTGAACAAAAAGTGAAATTGACATTCAAGCTTCCAAAAGCTTCCACTACATCTCCTTCCAAAAATATTCTTCCATTTCATGCGCCCAAACCACAACCTCTGCTATCCATTCACCATATTCCTTCACGTATTCCTTCATTCACGTTTCCTCCACCCTCTCGCCACCCTTCAAGGTGTGTGTTTACATTGATCTTGCCTTCCTTTCCATCTACCCTTTCACAATCCTTCCATTCATTATTCTTCTACCTTCTATCATTTTTCCTCATTTGCCTATTCCTCCTATCTTCCAACCTCACTCGCTTTACATAAAACCCTATCCTCCATTTTTGTCTTCCATATTCCTTTCCCTATCAGCATCTTTGAGCATATCATTTTGAATCTTTGGCATATCATGGTTTATCCTTTCAAGGAGCATTACATAAAAAGCTTGCCTTCTTCCAAAAAAAAAGAAATAAAAAATAAAATAAATTGAAAATGTGCCTTGGTGAAAACTTGGAAACAGGTGCCTTGGTAGCAAAAGTAAAGAGAAATAAATTCATCCTATGGTGAAAACCACTCCCTTGTGGCGCCTTGGATAAGTACCATGATGAAAACCTGGCAATCAGGCATCATGTGTAGTTCTTCTACATATTTCATCCATTCCATCTTCTCTCTTTGATCTTGACAATGTTGATCTATACACGAATATTTGGCTATTTTGTGAGCTATCTTACGGTGATCTTGCTTTCATTCCTTCCATGTTTAGCCTTCATATCCATCTTCCTCCATTCATTTTCGCCTATCGCTATCCTTTTCCCCTTTGGTCTTGATCTAATAAAAAAAGAAAGAAAGAGTAAAACACAGTGCTATGAAGCCTCTTGACATGTCTACTCCTTTGGATTGCATCCTTTCCTGCTCTTCCATTATGATTTTGTGACTTATCCTATGCTAGCCTTTCATTGCTTGTCCAAAGGCACTTTACATGACAATTTTTCCCTAGCTTGGGTATTCTTGAGGAGTTTTCCCTTGAGGATTTCTTCCCTTCATTTTCCTTCATTCTCTTGTCTTCCATCTCTTCCACCAGCTTGCCAATCCCTCTTGGTCTCCACCTTGCTAGACATTGGGACTGCACGATATGATCTTACTTGGGAGTTTGCAAATGGAAAAAGATGCTATCAAGTATACCAAGTATCAAAACAATTATCAGAACAAGCATCAGAACCAGTATCAGAACAATTATCAAAATCAGTATCGGAATCAGTATCAGAACCAGTATCAGAACAATTATCAGAATTAGTATCAGAATCAGTATCAGAACCAGTACCAGAACTAGTATCAGAATAAATATCAGAATGGGCCTACAAAACAAGTATCATAACACCTATTGGGGCTACACCTTTCGCTTTAGTTTATGGGTCTGAAGCAGTACTACCTATTGAGGTTGAAATCTTATCACTCAGGATCAGAATGCATGGACTTGTCACTGATGAAGACTACAGAGTGTCAAGGTTACAAGAACTTGAACTACTAGATGAGTGCAGACAAGCAGCGTATGATCATCTCAGAGTGTATCAGAAAAGAATGTCTAGAGGCTACAACAAGAAAGTCAGACATAGAGAATTTCAGGTTGGCGATCTAGTGTTGAGAGAAAATCCTAAAAATCAATCACATCGAGAACGCGAGGGGAAGTTCGAACCCAATTGGTTAGGTCCTTTTGTTATCACTACTACTTTTGGCTCTGGTGCCTATCAAATCTCAACAACTGAAGGAGAACAGCTCCGAGAACCAATCAATGTTCTCCATCTGAAGAA
The DNA here is from genome assembly GCA_027943335.1 of Chamaecyparis obtusa. Lineage (NCBI taxonomy): Eukaryota > Viridiplantae > Streptophyta > Pinopsida > Cupressales > Cupressaceae > Chamaecyparis > Chamaecyparis obtusa. The sequence goes on along the minus strand of BSBK01003116.1, from coordinate 1,482,716 downwards.
ATTCTATGCCTAAGGCATTCAGTGCTTGGTAAATGTCTTGAAAAAAATCTTAAAAATCGGAAAAAGTCCTGAAAAAATGAACATCTTGGTGAAAACCTAGCAATAGGCGCCTTGATGATTCACAAAAAAATCAAAAAATATCAAAAGTACAAAAAAAAATTGAAAAAATGAAAAATACAAAAAAATGAAAAAAGAAAAAAAAAGTGCCTTGGTGAAAACCTGGAAACAGACACCTCGGTAGCAAAAATAGAATCTCTACCAAGATGGTGAAAACTCGGCACACGGGCACCACTTGTTCCAAAATGCTCCATCTATCAGCACAATCTTGGTCTTTCCCAGCTTTCAGTCTTGCTTTAGTTTTTACATATCTCCCGGTTTGTTTCTGCATATCCTGGTTTCAATAAGTCGGTCTGTACACCAATCAGTTCAAGTGTCTGTATCCTATCAATGTTCAAACTTGGGGGCAATCAATGTCATATCTTATAGTCTCCAATGTATCTTAGACATGTCATATCCACTCAGAGTCCTTTGAAGCTTCAAGTTGAGTCAGTCAGTCAGTCTCGTCTCCAGAAAGGATTTTGCATCAACAACAATCAAACATCAAACTCAAACTGAAAACAATATGTGCTTTTCATGCTTTTATCTCCTTGTATGCTTACTGATTCGCATTGAGATTTTTGCATATTGTGTCCCTTCGAGCTCTTCAATGATGTCCTTTATAGGATTTAGAGAGTGATGACTGGGGGCATAATCTTTTCTTTGTCTTCTGCTTGTATGTGAAAATCTAACATCTTTGGAAATTTTGGATTGAAATGGTGTCCGACTGTAAGAGCCTCTATCTCGAATTGGATGGCCATGCGTACCTCGACCATTGATACCCGAAAAATTCAAGGAAGTTTGATCTAACTATTGTCTTTTTGAGTAAGTTCTTTCTCCTACTGTGGAACGCAATCTTGCCTAAGGATGTGAATGATAAAGGGTCACTACGGGTAATTCACATTGGATTTAGAATGATCTCTTGACTGTTTGATGTGTTTGCAATGCAAGGCGTATTCAGGTCATCACGACGTTTATGTTTTGATGCTTGTACAAATTGCTATATCAAAATGGACATGATATTCAGGTCATCCTGGCATTTGTGCCTTGATGCTTATATTTAATCCAACATTTTGAAAATAAAGTCAATATTCATATATCCATGGTTGTTTTCCAGTGGGTGTTGTATTGATTCTTGCACATACAAATCGATATTCATATGTCTATGGTTTCATGGCTAGTGGGCATTGTATTGATTTATCTGGTTACCTAAAAGTTCAATGATGATAACAAATCGGCACATGATCAGTGACTAGGTCCTAGGTCTTAGGTTGCATTTCATTTTGCATGTCTCATTGCATTTTGCATATTTACATGATCTCACAATGATTAAACGAACTTCAATGCTTAAATGATTTTTCAAATCGTATCTTCAAGTCTAACAAGAGCTGAATCTCACACGAAGGTTCCTCCAATGAAATAGCAAGTAGAATCCTTTTTCGGGATCAAAATTCAAATTTGAGATCATTCATATTATTAACTACTTGCATAATCAACCTTCAATCATCACAGAAATCTAGTATTCAACTTAACTGATTATCTTACATCAAACTATCAAAATTTCAACTTGGTCAACCATGGTCAACTCATGGTCAAACCTAGTCAAACTTGGTCTTTTGGGACCTTCCAAATGATGCAGAATGCATTCTCGAACGTGTTTAACCACTTCTCATATCAATTAACATGCTTCTAAACTATAATGCTGACTTTTCTTGTCAGATTTCAATTTTAATCCCGAAGGGGGCATGGTATTGCACATCATTCAAAGTCTGTATATCAAATTCTGTCAATCAAATCTATCAATATCTTTCATCAGTAATCAAGACAAACAATCACGTCTAGTTACTGATTCATCAAAAGTCCTCATCGCTCGGGGCAAATCTATCATCACTTGGGGCATATCAGATTCAAGATCCATATCAATCTGGTATTCTCTTAATCTTGTAATCTGTATCAATTTTTGCAACCATCAGATCATAGTGTTCTTTCCTTGGTTCTTCGGCAACTGAAGGGTTTGGATGTGATACCTACTAGTTCTGCTAAGACAATCGAGTCTAGAACGGGTCACTCACTTCTTATCAATCCTAAGGTTCAGAATCAGGCATTTTGACACTTTTTCGCAATAATAGGTTCATTTGCTTCTACAATGAACATTATCTTTGGTCATTCAAGACCTATTATCTCCATATCAATTCAATATCAATCAACTCCTATCTCAATATCTTTCAATCGGTTTCTATCTTGAGATCGGTTTATCTTTTGAATCAGTTTCATATCTTTATCAAACACAAACTATCTTTGAACCACTGCGCTTCGCACAGTAATTCAAAGAGGGGCAAAATGTAATACCCCAAAAATGGGCTATAAGTTCATTAATCTCCTACATCTTCAATTCGAACAAAATCGACATCAAAGTCCTAACCTAAGGCACATCTAAACATCATCGAATCATAATTGATTATCTTAAATTTTGCATCAGAGAATATTCCTAGTAATATTCCTAATTATCTTAATTATCTTTAATTTAATGATTATTTGGCGATAAATCACATTTATCCTAAAAATTTGATTAATTGAATATTTTCATATTTAATTAATTAGATTTAATATTTGCCACTTAATTATGTAATTAAATTTAATTCTATCTATTATTAATTGTATTATTTAATTTTGACAATAAATCAAAATTCCTATCTTTAATTGATTAAATTCTTATTTAATTAATTAAAGCATGTTGTCATTATTTAATAATATAATTTTTAATAAAATTTTGAATAAATAGTTAATTAACCCATAAATTAATTATTTATTTTCAAAAATCAGTTGAGTTGAGGATAAATCACTTTATTTATTTATTTAATTCTTAATTATTATGCATATTCAAAAAAAATAGTTAAACTCCAAATCAGAAAATCAATGCAAGTTATTGACTTTTTGGAACTCAACATCCTTTTGGAGTTCAAAAAGCTGATCTAAACTCTAATTTGAGTTAAAAAGCTGTTTTTGCATGTTTTTGCATGATTTTGAGAATTAACTATCTTTTATGATCAGATAACTCAAAAATCAAGATGAGTTAATTTGAGTGATTTATGGCTTTTATTCATGCACCTCCAAAGCCCTGGATTTCTATAAATTAAGGCTTCAGCTCTTCACAAATCATCTCATATTTTGCACAATCACGCTGGAGAATTGGAGACTGAGGAATCAACTTGCGAATTCAAAGCTTTGTGAGATCAATCTTATTTTTTTTGCATTCATATTACATATCATTGTTAGATTCATAGCATATCAATTTTCAATAGCATTCATAGCATATCAATTTCATTTAGCATAGATTTCATATCAGTTTTTACAATTATTATTGCATAGAAAAATCCAAAAAATAGCTTAATTGCATTTATTCCATATCCATCTTTTGCATTCAAATCCTTCATTTAGGTGTCGTCTAGGTCACTGATCTTGATTACAATCTGAGAACATTAATCTCGCACCTATTAGAAGGCAGTAAATCACTTGGTTAGATAGCTTTCAATTTTGCATGATTTTGATTATAGCTAACCTCTAATGTTTTACTGAGTGTTGTGTCTACAGATCAGGTATAATTTTCACACACACACAAACAAGCAAACAAGATATGCAAAATATATTCAACTTATGAAAACCATAGGGTTAGCTCTAAAAATCAATTATTATCAGTAATAATAACCAGAAATCAACCTAAATGACAACTCATATCATTCATTGAACCATGTAAAAAAAATAAGTGCATACCCATCACAAAACTTTATTTTTTTTGCTGCATTTGACCTAGTCAACAAGATCTAATTTTTTTAATATGATTTTGGACAAAAAAATAGAAATTCAGAATAGAGACCCCTGCTAAAAAATAGAGAGCTTTCCAAAAATGCAAAAATTTTAGAAAAACCTCTTCATTTGTGCCCTAGAGACCCATTTTATCAATACAAACCAGTTTTTGTAAATTGACTATTTGAGCTATGATATCATGTCCAAATTTAAAACACAAAGAATGGACCCCCTGTAGAATTTAAAGAGCTTTCCGAAAATATAAAAATTTTCGAAAAATATGCTGATTTGCGTCAGATATTAATTTTTTCCATAATTTCAAGAAAAAATTATTAAAAATTCAAAACATCTCAGAAAATTCTAAATTTTTTACTGTAGCTTCCATGACATGTTACCAACCTGCAAAACAAATTTCAGATCAAAATTCCAAGCCGTTTGGGAGATAAAATTAAATCTTTGAAACTTTGGGGTTTTAGCTCCCAAAAAAATTAAAACCAGCATGCAAAGGTGGGTTGCCCCACGGTGGGTGCCAGAAATGTGTGTGTGAAAATTATACTTGATCTGTAGACACAACACTCAGTAAAATATTAGAGGTTAGCTATAATCAAAATCGTGCAAAATTGAAAGCTATCTAACCAAGCGATTTACTGCCTTCTAATAGGTGCGAGATTAATGTTCTCAGATTGTAATCGAGATCAGTGACCTAAACGACACCTAAATAAAAGATTTGAATGCAAAAGATGGATATGAAATTGAATGCAATTAATCTATATTTTTGATATTTTCTATGCAATAAGAATGAAAACTTGATATGAATCTATGCTAATATGAAAAACTTGATATGAAATGAATGCTAAATGATCTAACAATGAAGATTCTAACAATGATATGAAAACTATGAATGCAAAAATAAGATTGATCTCACAAAGATGTCGATTCACAAGAGCTTTGATTCTTCAATTCCAATTCTCCAGCGTGATTGTGCAAAATATGAGATGATTTGTGAAGAGCTAAAGCCTTAATTTATAGAAATCCAGGGCTTTGGAGGTGCATGAATAAAAGCCATAAATCACTCAAATTAACTCATCTTGATTTTTGAGTTATCTGATCATAAAAGATAGTTAATTCTCAAAATCATGCAAAAACATGCAAAAGCAGCTTTTTAACTCAAATTAGAGTTTAGATCAGCTTTTTGAACTCCAAAAGGATGTTGAGTTCCAAAAAGTCAATAACTTGCATTGATTTTCTGATTTGGAGTTTAACTGTTTCTTTTGAATATGCATAATAATTAAGAATTAAATAAATAAATAAAGTGATTTATCCTCAACTCAACTGATTTTTGAAAATAAATAATTAATTTATGGGTTAATTAACTATTTTACCAAACTTTTATTAAAAATTATATTATTAAATAATGACGACATGCTTTAATTAATTAAATAAGAATTTAATCAATTAAAGATAGGAATTTTGATTTATTGTCAAAATTAAATAATACAATTAATAATAGATAGAATTAAATTTAATTACACAATTAAGTGGCAAATATTAAATCTAATTAATTAAATATGAAAATATTCAATTAATTAAATTTTTAGGATAAATGTGATTTATCGCCAAATAATCATTAAATTAAAGATAATTAAGATAATTAGGAATATTACTAGGAATATTCCCCGATGCAAAATTTAAGATAATCAATTATGATTCGATGATGTTTAGATGTGCCTTAGGTTAGGACTTTGATGTCGATTTCATTCGAATTGAAGATGTAGGAGATTAATGAACTTATAGCCCATTTTTGGGGTATTACATTTTGCCCCTCTTTGAATTACTGTGCGAAGCGCAGTGGTTCAAAGAAAGTCTGTGTTTGATAGAGATATGAAACTGATTCAAAAGATAAACCGATCTCAAGATAGAAAATGATTGAGAGATATTGAGATAGGAGTTGATTGATATTGAATTAAGATGGAGATAATAGGTCTTGAATGACCAAAGATAATGTTCACTGTAGAAGCAAATGAACCTATTATTGCGAAAAAGTGTCAAAATGCTTGATTCTGAACCTTAGGATTGATAAGAAGTGAGTGACCCGTTCTAGACTCGATTGTCTTAGCAGAACTAGCAGGTATCACATCCGAATCCTTTAGTTGCCGAAGAACCAAGGAAATAACACTATGATTTGATGGTTGCAAAAACTGATACAGATTACAAGATTAAGAGAATACCAGATTGATATGGATCGATGAATCTGATATGCCCCAAGTGATGATAGATTTGCCCCGAGCGATGAGGACTTTTGATGAATCAGTGACTAGACGTGATTGTTTGTCTTGATCACTGATGAAAGATATTGATAGACTTGATCGATAGAATTTGATTTACAGACTTTGAATGATGTGCAATACCATGCCCCCTTCGGGATTAAAATTGAAATCTGACAAGAAAAGTCAGCGTTGATAGTTTAGAAGCATGTTAATTGATCTGAGAAGTGGTTATTTACATCCGAGAATGCATTCTGCATCGTTGGAAGGTCCCAAAAGACCAAGTTTGACTAGGTTTGACCATGAGTTGACCATGGTTGACCAAGTTGAAATTTTGATAGTGTGATGTAAGATAATCAGTTAAGTTGAATACTAGATTTCTGTGATGATTGAAGGTCGAATATGCAAGTAGTTAATAATATGAATGATCTCAGATTTGAATTTTGATCCCGAAAAAGGATTCTACTTGTTATTTCATTGGAGGAACCTTCGTGTGAAATTCAGCTCTTGTTAGACTTGAAGATGTGATTTGAAAAATTATTTAAGCATTGAAGTTCGTTTAATCATTGTGAGATCATGTAAACATGCAAAATGCAATGAGACATGCAAAATGAAATGCAACCTAAGACCTAGGACCTAGTCACTGATCATGTGTCGATTTGTTATCATCATTGAACTTTTAGGTAACCGGATAAATCAATACAATACCCACTAGCCATGAAACCATAGACATATGAATATCGATTTGTATGCGCAAGAATCAATACAACACCCACTGGACAACAACCATGGATATATGAATATTGACTTTATTTTCAAAATGTTGGATTAAATATAAGCATCAAGGCACAAATGCCAGGATGACCTGAATATCATGTCCATTTTGATATAGCAATTTGTACAAGCATCAAAACATAAACGTCGTGATGACCTAAATACGCCTTGCATTGCAAACACATCAAACAGTCAAGAGATCATTCTAAATCCAATGTGAATTACCCGTAGTGACCCTTTATCGTTCACATCCTTAGGCAAGATTGCGTTCCACAGTAGGAGAAAGAACTTACTCAAAAAGACAATAGTTAGATCAAACTTCCTTGAATTTTTCGGGTATCAATGGTCGAGGTACGCATGGCCATCCAATTCGAGATAGAGGCTCTTACAGTCAGACACCATTTCAATCCAAAATTTCCAAAGCTGTTAGATTTTCACATACAAGCAGAAGACAAAGAAAAGATTATGCCCCTAGTCATCACTCTCTAAATCCTGTAAAGGACATCATTGAAGAGCTCGAAGGGACATAATATGCAAAAATCTCAATGCGAATCAGTAAGCATACAAGGAGATAAAAGCATGAAAAGCACAGATTGTTTTCAGTTGAGTTTTGATGTTTGATTGTTGTTGATGCAAAATCCTTTCTGAAGACGAGACTGACGGACTGACTCAACTTGAAGCTTCAAAGGACTTTGAGTGGATATGACACGTCTAAGATACATGGGAGACCATAGGATATGACATTGATTGCCCCCAAGTGTGAACATTGATAGGATGCAAACGCTTGAGCTGGTTGGTGTACAGGCCGACTTATTGAAAACTGGAAATGCAGGAACAAACCGGGAGATATGTACAAACTAAAGCAAGACTGAAAGCTGGGAAAGACCAAGATTGTGCTGATAGATGGAGCATTTTGGAACAAGTGGTGCCTGTTTGCCGAGTTTTCACCATCTTGGTAGAGATTCTATTTTTGCTACCGAGGTGCCTGTTTCCAGGTTTTCACCAAGGCACTTTTTTTTTTTTTTTTTTTTTTTTTTTTTTTGTATTTTTCATTTTTTCAATTTTTTTGTACTTTTGATATTTTTTGATTTTTTTTGTGAATCATCAAGGTGCCTATTGCTAGGTTTTCACCAAGATGTTCATTTTTTCAAGACTTTTTCTGATTTTTAAGATTTTTTTCAGGACATTTACCAGGCACTGAATGCCTTAGGCGTAGAATTTCTTCAGATGGAGGACGTTGATTGGTTCTCGGAGCTGTTCTCCTTCAGTCATTGAGAGTTGATAGGCACCAGAGCCAAAAGTAGCAGTGATTACAAAGGGACCCAGTCAGTTGGGTTCGAACTTCCCCTTGCGTTCTCGATGTGATTGATTTTTAGGATTTTCTCTCAACACTAGATCGCCAACCTGAAATTCTCTATGTCTGACTTTCTTGTTGTAGCCTCTAGACATTCTTTTCTGATACACTCTAAGATGATCATACGCTGCTTGTCTGCGCTCATCTAGTAGTTCAAGTTCTTGTAACCTTGACACTCTGTAGTCTTCATCAGTGACAAGTCCATTCATTTTGATTCTGAGTGATGGGATTTCAACCTCAATAGGCAATACCGCTTCAGACCCATAAACTAAAGCGAAAGGTGTAGCCCCTGTAGGCATTCTGATACTAGTTCTGTATGCCCAGAGAGCTGGATTGATCATCAGATGCCAGTCTCTTCCTGTTTTATTCACTGTTCTGTGCAAGATCTTCAGGAGATTTTTGTTTGAAGCCTTAGCTTGTCCGTTCCCTTGAGGATAGTAGATTTCTTCACCAGTCTATCTCTCCGTACTGTAGCTTCTCAAATCTTTCAACCAACCTATACATTAGGGTTATCAAAGCATTAAATATGCTTGCATTTTTGTAAGTGTTAGGTCTTTAGGTTATATTATGTCTCTTAGTTTAGGTAACCATTACAAAGGAAGAAATTGCTTAGCAACTTTTAAAAAGTTGCTCGCAACTTTTTAGCAACTTTAGTTGCTTGAACAACTTTTGCTCTCACATACAAATAGACCATTATGAGGCCTTCCAAAGCACTCATATGAATCACATGACCACTAATCACTAACTCCTATACCACCATTCAAGAAAAATCCCAAAAACCCCAAATTGACACTTTGCTTGAGTTAATGGGCAAAGCAAACTTAAGAAGACTAGCAGACCTCTAGGACTAACTCATAGCCTAGACACAACCAAAAATTGAGTCAAACACCATAATGACTCTTATTCAATTACATGCTAAGACACACCAAAATATGAAGGTGAGGGCCCTCATAGAGGTTCTCCTGCACTAGAGTCCAATTCAGTCATAGGTGGATCAAACTTGTTAAGTTCATTATTTCGCTCTAGACTTATGTTGGGTTTAGGTGCATATTGGTGAATAACATCAATATATTTTTCTATGATAAGATCATCTTCTTTTGGAATGAATCCCCATTCATATTCATTTGATTCATCCTCTGATTTTTCATCGAGACCTTTGGGAAATCTGAGAACATGTGTAAAGTCAGGCTGAATACCCCAAGAAGGGTTACCCTCATATTCTGATTTGAATTCATACTCATGAGAATCTATCTTAGAATAACCACCACCTTCCTCCTTGTCTCTTTGGTTGTCTTTTAGATCAGCTGGTTCTTGTGGTGCAACTATCTCTTGTTCTATAGTAGGTTCTTGTGTGTCTACTACATTAATTGTTTTAATTGGATCATCCTCCACTTCAGGAAGGTATTTTATTTCTTTAGGAAAATGCTCATAAGGAATGAGTTCCTCAATGGTGTTTGAATCATCACTATCAGATTGTTGTGTTGTTTCCTCCTTTGGTTCAATTTGTTCTAAGACATGTGGAGAGTTTTTGCTAAGATAGAAAGGCTTCTTCTTATATCCTAGACCTGTTGTATTCTTGTTTGGTTAGCCACGATGATCAAGAGGTGATAGAAGACCTTTACCTTGTAGTCCTAGAGGTCCTTTTCTAATATATCCTATTTTTGTGATCAATTTATCCCCTGGTCCATATGACTTCTGAGGAATTTTTCTTGAAGTGGAGTCACATTTTTGTACTAAATGGGATGGGGACTCATCTTTGTATAACCATTAAAGCACGGCTTCATCTTCCTCAAACTCTTGTTTAGATACTTGCTCTGTGACAAAGCATCCATTGAATATGACCTGGGATTGTTTAGCTGTAGGTTTCACTTTGTCAGAAGGTTGTCCATAAGATTTAGGGGACAAAGGGAGAGATGTGAGAGATAAAATAGGTTCCATTGTGTATTCTCCCATATGATTATCTTTAATTTTGACTTCTTTAATAATGTCTACCATCTTGGAAGTTGAAGCAATGTCCATCTGTTTAGTGGAAGATTCTCTATTATTAGGAACAAGTTTATCAACACTTTCATTCAATGCATTGCAAGTTGTATATAAATTAGATGGAATCATCACCTCTACTCCTTCATAAGGAAATTTCACACATTGGTGGTATGTGGAAGGAATATCTCTCATTTCATGTATCTAGGGTTTCCCTAAAAGAATGTTGTAGGCCAAAGGTAGTTCAAGAACTTGACATATGGTGTCTCTAATAAAATGTCCTATTCTGATAGGTAAGACAATAGTTCCTTTGGAAGATCTTTCTTCCTCATCATATTCTTTGATAGTTATCTTCTTCTTAGGATCAATGGAAGCTTTAGAGAATCCCAATTGTATGATCAAGTTGTAAGAAAAAATGTTGAGACCAACACCTCCATCTATCAACATGCGTTTGGTGCGACGGTTTTGGATCAAGACTTCAATATGCAAAGGTTGGTTATGTAGATGACTCAAGGAGTTATCATCTTCCTCTAAAAAGGAGATATACTATGGAGATGTCAGATGACCAACCATAGTCTGGAATCTGTCTAAATCAAGGTTTTCAGGAACATTGGATTCAAGCAGAGCTTTGTCTAGAATGGCTCTATGAGCTGGAGATATATGAAGCAACTCAAACATGGAGATTTTTGCATTTGTATGTTGGAGTTGTTGGATAATATTGTAGGATTTTGGCCTTGTGTCTTTAAGATTTGATGATTTAGAGGCAGCCTTATGTTTACAAGTAGATGAGAGATTGAAAGGCATCTTAGGGACATTTGATGAATCTGGGACTTGTCCTTGCAGATGCACTTGAGCTTGTGATCGAGTAATTGCATTTTCTGATTGATTTTCTCCATCTTTTCTTACAATTGTGATGACATTGCAATGCTCAGAAAGGCATGGTTCAACCATATTGATGACATCATTATTTCCATAGTAAGCATAATTTACTTTAGCACCCACATTAGGTTGAGAAGATGAATCTCCTTGACCATATTTCAAGAAGGGCTCCGTGAATGTTGTATGATCATTATTGCTTTTGTGATTGTCAATTACAATTTCTCCATTATCAATTTTATCTTGTATGATGTGTTTCAAGTGCATGTAGTTATTAGTCTAATGACCCTTATTGTGATGGAAGTCACAAAAATCATTCTCTCTCCACCATTTCAATTTAGTTTCAGGATCAAAGACTTTTATCTCAGGCAAGCTGATGATGTGGTTAGCCAACAAAGTTTTCATGGCAGATTCCAAGGACTCTCCAATTGGAGTAAACTTATGTTTAGGATCTGTAGCCCAAGGTTTATAGTCAAATGGCTTCTTGTTAGATTCTTTTGCTTTAGCTTTAGAAGCTTTGATGGATTGGGTGCCAATAGTGAGATTGAAAGTGGGTGCCTTAGATGGGGCACATATAGTATCAACAATGTCATCTGTGACAACACCTTTATTCTTGTTCCAGTTTTTGCTTTTGTCTTTAGAATTAGATCCAGATTCATACTTGTCCTTTTGAAGTGATATGTCTCCTTCTTGTACAAGTACTTTCTCAATTTTGATTGAATTTTCTACCATTTTATCAAAGGATGTATGATTTTGCATTTGCAAATGGTAGTTGAGTTTTGGAACAAGATTGTTGATAAAAATTCCTAGCTTCTCAGTTTCTAGAATAGGTCTAGCATATAGAGAAAAAATTTTCCTCCATCGTTCGAAAAAATTTAGGAATGGTTTTCTTGAGTTTTGTTTCAGATTGCAGATGTCGATCATAGTGACTGGATGTTGGATGTTGTAGGAGTATTGTTGATAGAATAGTTTGATTGACTCCTCAAAAGTTTCAATTGTTGGAGGCATTTTTGAGAACCAATGAATGGCTGACCCTCCCAGAGATTGAGGGAAAAGACACATTAAGTAGGTTGATTCATGCATGAACTCCATAGATTGAGTACAGAATTCTCTGACATGATCTTGAGGATCAGAGTTTCCATCATACTTATCATATTTAGGTATTTCCACTAGTTTAGGGAATGGCGACATGTACAAGTCTTTATCAAATGGAAAAGGGCATAGGGCCTCCATGGAGAACTCCTTAGGTTCCTTCTCTTTTTTGAGTTTGTTAAGTTTGACTTTCATGCCATGCATCTATTTCATCATAGCAGTGATTGGAGTTTCTTCCTCATGTGTAATGATATCTTCAACATTAAAGTTGGGAGGAAGTTTAGCCCCTTGACGAGCTAACTCTAGGAAGTATGTTTCTCTATCTTCCTTCAAGAAATGCCTCATCATTTTCTTGAAGTCATCATCATTTTGATATCGAGCAATTTTAGAAGGTATGAGTTCTTGATCCACACCATGTTGGGATTGATGTCCTTGGGACCCTTGGCTTGTGCCTCCTCCTTGAGACATAGTTTTGTTGAGAGAACTACTAGGGATTGATTGATGAGGAGTTGCTTGATTACCTGCATGGGTTGATGTAGGAGGGGTGACATAACCACCTATTAAGTAAAGATTTCCAAGAGCATCTTCTAAAAATTTAGTTATGTCGAAAGGTTGATGAAATGTCTCAGCAATCACAAAAGATGTGGCTGAAGAGAATCTGGGTTTTTCTCCTTGTTTTCACTGTGATAAAGCTCTAGTTTCCACCATTAACCTTTCTTGAAACAAAAGAGCAAGATGAAGACAACTAAAGAATGACTTGATTCAAGAAGATCAAATGATGCAACCTTGTCAAGATTGGATTGATTGAAGACATATTCGATGTAAATGAAGGATATTGTGCCCTAGTAGTATGGGTAGATGCCCAAAAGATGGCAAACACGAGCTTGCAACACTTAGCTATTTTTAGACAAAGATTGAATTGAAGATAATTTTGACAAGGTTTTGACACAAGATGAAAAAGAATCAAATCGATAAATTAGAAGGCTAAATCAGACTCAAGAGACCACTTTAGGAAAATGATCAAATTTTTTCTAGTTTATGCTCTGTTCCTGACACAGGGATTTATTTGATAGAATCTGGAAGTAGGCTGTAAAAACTAGATTTCTGGCAATTTTGACAAGTTTCTAGCAAAAATTATCATACGAATTTCTATAGGCTTGTATGATAGTGGGTAAGCTCTGGCAAGACAATTGACAAGACTCGTACGACAATTGCAAAGCTTGTACGACAGTTGCTAGCAAATTTTGACTTTTTTCTTGTGATTTCTGACAAAACGCATATGAAAATATACAAGCTCTCATATGACAATTAAGGGGTTCTGATATGACAAATGCTCAAAACTCATATGACTTTCTAATCCTATGGGATGAATTTTGACTCCAAAAAGGAATGTTGTGTCAAATTTTGCAATTTCAATTTTCAGAATCAGTGTGTTTTGCAAGGTTTTCTGTCTAGATTTGAAGTTTGTTTTGGGATCATTCATTTTCAATAACCAAGTAAGTAAACAAGCACATAGAACAACAAACAAGTGATTTCAAGCACATCTAAAAAAAATGAACAGGGGACAAAGCAACCCTGCGCGTGAACAATCAAGTGACTTAATGTGCTAATCCCTAGGAGTGTTATTTGTGTATGTTCCAAAAAAAATTTCAATAATGTATATATTCCTAAAAAATGAAAAATTGGCCTCACTAGGGTTTTTAGTAATGGTTTGACTCTGCAACTTTTATGATCTCAAGAGGGTGAATTCCAATCTAGGCTCACCAGGGTTTTGACATAGTCCAAGAATTTAATCAATCAGTAGCTGCTAGGAAGATCTGACAGCCCAACAAGAGACCACACCTGTGAAGATTTCCTCCACAAGGACATTTATATAGAGGCTATTGCTACCACGGTGAAAATGGCTATTACCACTTGAGGTTCCATCCATGGGGTTGACCTAATTAAGGGAATGTCCACTATGTTTAACCCTCTCTAAAGGTGACTCACAAAAGATACCATAGGGGGACTAGATCAAATTCAAGGATCTGGGTTTCTGGTACTATCCAAAAAGGAAGTAGAGCATAATCCCCTAACCTCTTCACTTCACCAAAACAAAGTAGATAGATTAATCTGACATGCTAAGATTGAAATTATCTCACCAAGATCTGTGATGTCAATAACTTCTACTCTATCAATCTCTCTGGAGAGAGAATGTATTGATCAAAAGATGAAGACTCAAAAACCTAGTAGAACACAAGATAATCCCAGTATCCTCCCTACCTACAAGGGGATCCTTCATCAAGAAGAGCTTTACATGCATGAACAAGTGAAGTAAGTTCACTCTCTCAAGATCATCCACAAATTGTGTTCATAGGGCCTATTTACTATGTGTAACAGATATGCAGAAAGCAAATCTATGTTCGTTTTATAGCCCAAAAACTAAAGTTTGTGATATGAAAGTAGAAAAAGTCACACAAGCTTGACACAAGAGAGTTCATTTTAAATGTCCAAATTGAAGTGTTATCAGTTGTAGAAGAATACCTGAATTCCTCACAATGCACTTAGTATATTTTACCTATTTTAGCAATTTAGTTGCGCTTTCACAATCAGAATCATGAAATATCAATAAGAAACGATAGAGTTGAATTGTTAGGGTTAGCTGTTAGTCCAAATCTGAAAAATCAAATCTGACAAACTACCTAAAAATCTAAAATGACAATTGAATCCTGGTATCAAACCTCATACGAAATTGGGTGACCTCTCATACGATAATCCAAACCTCGTACGACAGTGGGTCACCTCTGGCATGACTTTTTGGAAACTCTTATGACAGTGGGTAACTGCCCGCATGACAAAGAAGTCTCCAAATGATAATCTATAGTTGCTGGTACGAGCCTCAAAAATGCCAAATGTCATATGACACCTAGAGGGTTCTGGCATGAGTTTCTGATAAAACTTGTATGAAAATTGTACGGATAGAGAATAAAATCATAGAATTGATCAAAAAACAACAAGAAATAGATAGAAATTGATAGAAAAGAAATGGAAATCCATTTCAGGGCCCCAGGGTGGGTGCCATAAATGTGTGTGTGAAAATTGTACCTAGCTGCGGACACAACACTTCAGTAAAACATTAGAGGTTAGCAAAAATCAAAATCTTACAAATAATTTGAAACTAAGCTAACCAAGAAATTTACTACCTTCTAGTAGGTGCGAGTATGGTATTCTCAGATTAGACTGAGATCAGTGACAATACAACACCTAAATGAAGGATTTGAATGCAAAAGATGAAAAACTGTATGAATGCAAATGAATTTATATTTTTGTGTTTTCTGTACAATTAGGATGAAAAAGTGTATGAAACTAATCTAGAATGAATCGAAATGATATGCAGATTTACTCTAAGAATGATATACTATGATATGAAAAACTATGAAATGCTATGGAAAACTATGAATGATCTCACAAAATCACCTGTCGCAAAAGCTTGATTCTTTGTATGCAATTTCGCTAGAGTAATTGTGCAAATTCGAGGGTTGTTTGTGAAGAGCTGAGCCTTGATTTTATAGAAATCCAGGGCTTTGAGGGTGCATGAGGAAATCCATAAATCACTCTTGATGAACTCTGGTTGATTTTTGAGTCAACAAGGAATCAGAATCAAATCAACTCACAAAATCATGCAAGAACAATTGTTTGACTCAAATTAGAAGTTTAGATCAACTTTCAACTCAAAATAGATGTCGAATTTCGAAAAGATAACAACTTGAATTGATTTTATGATTCAAAGTTTAACTGCTCTTTGAATGTGCATAATAATAATGAATTAATTAAATAAATAAATAAAGTGATTTATCTTCAACTTAACTGATTTTTGAATTAAAATAACTGATTTGTGGGTTAATCAATCATTTAATGAAACTTTTATTCAAAACTATATTATTAAATATTGACAACTGACATTAATTAATTAAATAAAAATTTAATCAATTAGTCATGATATTTTTGAATTGTCAAAATTAAATAATACAATTTAGGAATAAATAGAATTAAATCTAATTAAATAATTAAGTGGCAAAATTAAATTTGATTAATTAAATATTCAGAATATTTAATTTATCAAACTTTAGGATAAATAAGATTTATTGCCAAATAATTATTAAATCAAAGATAATTAGGATAAATAAGGAATATTTCAAGGAATATTCTCTGATACAGAATTAAGATAAAATTAATTTTTGATAAACTGATGTGTAGATGTGCCTTAGGTTAGGACTTCAATGTTGATTTTGTTTGATTTGAAGATTTAAGAGATTAATGAACCTATAGCCCATTTTTGGGGTATTACATTTTGCCCCTCTTTGAATTACTATGTGAAGTTCAGTGGTTCAAAGATTAGTCCATTTTTGATATACATGTATGAAATTGATTTGAAAGATGAACCAATTCTGAGATAAAAACCGATTGAAAGATTAGAAAAGTTGATTCAGGTCCTAGTTGACCAAGAATCATGATGATGTCAACTATAGCAACAATGAATCGATGATTATGAAAAAGTATCAAAATGCCTGATTCTGAACATTATGATTACGAAGAAGTGAGTGACCTGATTCCAGACTTGATTGTCCAAAGGAATCAAAATGATATCACATCTAAACCCTTTAGTTATGAAGAACTAAGAAAATAACACTAATGAACCGATGGTTACAAAAAGCTGATACAGTTTACAAGATTAATTAGGACACCAGATTGATATGGATCTCAATGAATTTGATATGCCCCAAATGACGTGCCCCAAGCGACGAGGTCTTTTGATGAATTAGCAACTAGACATGGTTGTTGTCTTGATTACTGAGGGAATATTTGGTTGACAGAAGTAGATTTACATACCTAAATGATGTGCAATACCATGCCCCCTTCGGGATGAAAATTGAAATCTGACAAGAAAAGTCAGCGTTGTAGTTTAGAAGCATGTTAATTGATTTGAGAATTGGTTGTACACATTCGAGAATGTGTTCTACATCGTTTGGAGGTCCTAGAGACCAAGTTTGACTAGGTTTGACCTTGAGTTGACCATGGGTGACCAAGTTGAAATTTTGATAGTTTTATGTAAGATAATTAGTTAAGTTGAATCCTAGATTTTTGTGATGATTGAAGGTTGATTATGCAAGCAGTCGGCCGTCCTGGGTCCAAAAATTTTAAATCATGATTTTGACAAAGTAAACGATCTTAGATTTTGATTTTGATCCTAAAAATGGGTTCAGAACATTGAAATTAGCCAGGGGTGCAATTTTCGTGGAAAATGGGGTATTTTTGAAAACTATGCAAAGCTATGACCAACAATGAAAGATCTCACCAATCGCCTGTCGCAAGTGCTTGATTCTTCGTATGCAATTTCGCCAGAGTAATTGTGCAAATTCAAGGATTGTTTGTGAAGAGCTAAGCCTTGATTTTATAGAAATCCAGGGCTTTGAGGGTGCATGAGGAAAGCCATAAATCAATCTTGATAAACTTAGGTTGATTTTTGAGTCAACAAGAAGTCAGAATCAGATCAACTCACAAAATCATGCAAATCATGCAAGAACAACTGTTTGACTAAAATTAGAAGTTTAGATCAACTTTCAACTCAAAATAGATGTTGAGTTTCGAAAAGATAACAACTTGAATTGATTTTCTGATTCAAAATTTAACTGCTCTTTGAATGTGCATAATAATTATGAATTAAATAAATAAATAAATAAAGTGATTTATCTTTAATTTAACTGATTTTTGAATTTAAATAACTGATTTATGGGTTAATCAATTATTTAATCAAACTTTATTCCAATTAAATCATTAAATTTGACAACTTTGATTTTAAATCAATTAAATAAATATTCAATTGATTGTTTGTAGGAATTTTGATTTATTGTCAAAATAAAAACAATATTAATTAAGAATAAATACAATTAAATCTAATTAAATAATTAAGTGGCAGAATTAAATTAATTAATTAAATATTCTTCATATTCAATTAATCAACTTTAGGATAAATAATGACAGTTATCACCAAATAATATTCAATTAAAGATAATTATGATAAATTGGGAATATTCAAGGAATATTCCTCGATGCACAATTCAAGATAATCAATTAGGTTTTTGATAAACTGATGTGCAGATGTGCCTTAGGTTAGGACTTTGATGTCAATTTCGATCGAATTGTTGATGTAAGAGGTTAATGAACCTATAGCCCTTTTTGGGGTATTACACTAGGGTGTGTTAGAGGTCATGTTAGGACCTAGCATAAAGTCTAGGTGTATCTAGGACTTAGACAAAATCATTTGGTTTGAAAAATGTAAAAGTTGTAAAAATGTTTGTAAAAAGTTGCTTAGCAACTTTTGTAACTTTTCAAAGTTGCTCGGACAATTCTATCCAAACACCCTAAAACAACCTAAGAATTCCCTAATGGAAACCTAAGACAAACATCAATATATTTAAGTCAATTTTGGACCAAATCCAGAGGTTGGATGGTTAGATGTACGGATCTTTAATTCTGGAGAGTTGACAGTGTATAAGCTTTTGTGTGTGCCTTTGTGATTAGTGAATTGCATAGAATGTTTTGGATTTTATTATGAACTGAAATCAATGGAGATCTTAGATTAGTATATTTCCTTTCATTTTGTGTCATTAGATTAGGAGTTTTTATTTATTTCTTTGTTCTACATTAAATATTTGTGTATTTTCTGATCATTGGTTCAAACCAGAAAGTTGTGTGAAATAGAGACCTAACTCACTATCCCATCGTTTAATCTATATGAAAGCTTGGGTATAGTGAGTAGACTCCACGTATATATTCTGAAAAGGAGCATGAACCTTGGAAATATTGGGAAGCATTTACAAATTCTTTCCCTAAGCGAGCCTATGGTGAGCCCAGTTAGGAAAGTTTGAGCCACAATGGTGATAACTTGCAAAGGTGTGCATGAAGCCACAAATTGGTGCTTGGAAGTCAAAGACAAGGAACTTACCAAGATATTGTGAAGAGGAGAGGGTCTAACCAATCCATTTGGTTTCCCAAAACTTGCAGACAAACCATGCAGTTAGAGAAGTCCTAAAACCCTCCCAAAACACTCATTTTTGGTTAGGGCATTGTACAGAAGGGTGGAACTCTAAAACCTCAAAAATCCTTGAGAGGTTGGCTAATGAAACAAGAATCCATGATTAATTTGTAGGGTCCTTTGATATGATTTGGGAGGAGAGTCCTATTTTCTCGAAAGAGGAGATCTAATAGGGGATCTTCCTTATAGTCCTATTTTGTGGAGGATCTATGAGATCGGTAAAGGAGATACATGAAGTAGGACTTCCAAGACCTCTAAATAGAAAAATTAAGACATGTTTGAGCACATCCTCACCTCTACAAGTATTCATGTTAGTATTGGAGGTGGAAATCCCTTAGGTGGCATTAAGGGTTAGTGTGTATGTGAAGGAAGAAGAGCACCAAGAACTTAGCTAGTCATGGTAGTTGTTGCATGATAGTTGTGTTGGTTTAGTAGACCAGGGGTTCAAGCCACAAAAGGGGATCCTATAGGTCAATAGGTGTCAAGAGAGAGCACCTCAAGGTCACTTGTGAGACCTAGGCTTGAGCTTGTGATTGGCTCATCCAAACTCCCTATTAGTTGAGCCCAACATGCTTGTAAATCATTGTCTTTACAATACATTAATCATTAGAAAAATTTTGGTATGTAAAAAACTACCAAAAGTAAAGATGTACATTGTAAAGATGGTTATTGACAATAAAGTAAAACTATTACATACAGTGTATAATGTATGAGGCTTGTGACAAATCACAACATGAGAATAAATTAGTGACATCCATCAATGATGAGAAAAGATTTTAATATTCCATGCTTCCACTACTCTTATGAGAGATCATTCAATAAGAGGTAGAAAAAGTGAAAAGAAACATTTCAAAGGGTGACAGACATCTATTAGTGTCCAAGATACAATGGTGGAAGTATATGCATAGTAAGGACATTATTTGTGTATTATGTTTCAATGAGAAGAATTCAAGGGTCAAGGTATGAAGACAAGAAGGCCATAAATGGCATGGATTTGATAAAGGATAGATAACTATTATCATCATAGGATGTATCAATGTCATAATTACTGAGAGGATCCTTTTGATCAAGAGATTTAGAAGCATTAATATTTGATACAAGGTAACTATTATCATGTGATAATGATGTTGAAGACTAAATAGTGTGAGCAATAGAGTCATCATAATAGTGGTAGCAACCAAGAAATTACAATGATACATCAATAATCAAAATATAAGATATATCAAAGAATAAATCAAAGACATCCAATGTGTAATGACAATGTAATAGTATTCCATTACAGTTAAGAATCATAGAGCAGTCATAATAACCAAGGAGACATAGCATGTAATAGTTGTATGGTGTAACAATGACCACACTTCTATGAACCATTACATGCAAGGTTGCTCAATAATGAGGCCTCACAAAGTGACTCATAGCTCTCTATGCATGGAGTTGCAAGGGACTATGATAAAATTTGCTCTCAGCTAGAGCTACAAACTTGTGACCTTGCTAGTCAACCATACAATGAGAGATTCACAATGAAGACAAGGGCAAGAGTGCCAATATCTTCAATGGAATCAAAGTATGCAATGCAATGCAAATCTAAATGAGAATGCAAACTATTCTATGGAAATGAAAGTACAAATTAAGCTATTGAAAGGAAATACAAAGGATTACGACCTTCCTAATTAAGCTATTTGAAGTTATCTATTGCATAAAAGAAACTAAGCTATGAAATGAAGCTATGGATGCTATGATAATGCAAGAAATGAAGTCTAAACTATGAAGCAATGAGGAAATCTAAGAAAATCTTGATGTAGCAATGATCTCCAAAAAAAGCTCCAAATGCACCTAGAAAACCTACAACATAACAACAGCATGAAAGAGATGGATATGCAAATGAAGGAGAGAGCTCTCCTTTTATAAGAAATGCAAAGGAATGGACCATGGAGATTAAGAGGCAAAAAGTCTCAATCAATAGTGGAGCTTGAAAGAGGAGCAATCCATGTGCACAAGTATCCTCCAATAGGAAAATAGGAGTTGACTTTATGTCCATATGAGACAAAAAGTGCTTTTCTCCTTTTTATAAAATAAGAATAATACTTTATTTGTGCAACATAGGATAAGAAGAAAAGGTGGGGCTTTTTATTTAATAAAAAGGAGAGGAAAATCCTTTTAAATAAATAAAGACTTAGGATAAAATGGTTAGCCCATAGAATAAAAATCCAATATATGATCAAAATTAAGATTTGATTAAGAAGTTGATAATGTTGAAAATATTGATTATTGATAAAACTAATTCAGGATTGATAAATCAAGTAAATGGGGCCCAAAGTCTAGGCGACCATTTTTGGGTGCATACGTTTTCCCCTCTTTGACTAATGTGTGATCAATTTGGGAACACATGTAGTCAAAGAATGAAGTTGAAATGTGAGATTGATTTGGGATCACAAAACAACCCAGATGTGAGGTCGATTCGAGATCACACCTGGACAAACATAAACAAAGGCCTTTGAACATGAGGTCGATTCAGGATCACTTTCAAAGTAAGAGATAAGAATCTCAAATTTGAGCAAAAGATCACAAAAGATGTCTGAATCAAGAGAATCAAGAGAATCAAGGATGAGAATCCCATAGATATTGCCCCCTCGGAATCAAAATCAAAATCAGGTAGAGGAGAGATAGCAAATCGATAAGGTTGATCAAATCATAATAAAATCACAATCAAAGGATGGAGCATGATAGGATAACCATCAAATAGTGAAGATATGCCCTAGGTTGATGAGGTTTGACTGAAAAAGATATAGGATAAAAATTAAGTCAAACCTTAGAGAAATGAAGTGAGTGATAATGAATGATAGACTAGAAGTTTGGAAGACATGGAAAGGAAGAAATTCCATCAAAGATCGAAGAATTATGCCTCAAAAGGTCAGTCAACTGCATAGAAGAATGAGAAAATTTGGAAACACGACTCGGATTTTGATTTCGAGTCCAAAAATGGATAGAAAATGATGTGATATGAAAGACCAGAAATGAAAGATATGATCAAGCAGAATAAGAAAATGAGCACAGTTGACCAACTAGTCCGTAGATGATAAAAAGGAGAGCTCTCTCCATATGCAAGATGCAAAAACTAAACTATGATGAACCTAAGAATGCAAGCTACTATGAAAGTGGTTGGCTTGCAAGGTCACAATGCCTATAGACATCTAATTATCATCATCGAGCATTATTGGTAGCATTGTAAGATCATACAATACACACTAGTATAACTATGTGGATATGAATATGATCTTTATTAGATAGAAATGTGGAAATCCCACCTAGGCATCAAAGACATGGAGGTCAAGATGACTAATGCAGTGAGATTACCTAAGTTTGATATGGTGAGATTATGCTTGTATCAAGACACATGAAAGTCAGGATAGCTAGAAGCATGCACTCTCAAAATAGTCAAGGATAATACCTTGTCAATCCATAGTGTCAAGTAGGACCAGCATAAATGCTCATGATATTTAGGATCAACAAAATATACCCATAAGCAGATAAAGAAAGAAAACATGTTCTCATACCCTCAGTCTTCTAGCTATGCATCATAGAAAACTTTTCAAGGAGAGACCACTCATCAAAGAAATCCTCATAGACAGCACACAAAGAAAAATAAAGTCAACATATCTCAAGCGAGTTGATTGTTTAAGTGTGTGTGTTGGTCATAGAGTCAAACTTTGGTTATCACATCTGTCAATGAGAAATATTACATCATACTTAGACTATTGGGTAAGACATCTGATAAGTGTTAAGAAACACTCAACGCAAGGGTAGTGTTAAAAAACACTATTTGGGGTGGTGTTGAAAAACACCTATTTGTGAAATGCCCCAAGAGACAAATGCACCTAAAGGACCTATGCTAACAGGTTTTCCCCCTAGACAAAAATAAAGACCAATTCCAGACCAAGTCAAATAAGGTCAAGCCATGATGGAGAAAGGCTAAGTGTCGAGGATGCATGCTAAAAGACAAGGGTGCAAAGGCCTCAAGTAGTGCTTGTTTCTAGGTTTTCACCACTTGGAATCTATTTTTATTTTTTTATTTTTTTATTTTTTTGTATTTTTTGCTACCAAGGCGCCTGTTTCCAGGTTTTCACCAAGGCACTTTTTCTAATTTTTTTTGAATTTTTTGCATTTTTTAATTTTTTTGTATTTTTTCAGGACTGTATATGCTTTTTAGGATTTTTTCAGCATCATATATGAATTGTTTTGGTATTTTTTCAAGATCATAAAATATGTACAAAGGATGCCCCCAGACAAAATAGACATCAAGGATAGAACTTCTTGAGGTGCACAATGTTGATGGGCTCAGGGAGCTGGTCTCCATCTTCATCTGATAGTAAATATGAACCTGTACCAAAAGCCACTATGATAATGTATGGTCCAAGCCAATTGGGTTTGAACTTGCCCTTTTGTTTTCTATTCTATTGATTCTTAGGGTTCTCTCTCAAAACAAGATCACCTATCTGAAATTCCCTAGGGCGAACCTTCTTATTGAATGCTTTGGACATATGCTTCTGGTATACTCTCATGTGATCAAAGGAAGTCTTACGCTTCTCATCTAGAAGTTCTAGTTCTTGTAACCTCATGGCACAGTAATCCTCATTTGTAATTAAACCTTTGAGTGAGACTCTAAGTGAAGGTATCTCTACTTCTAAAGGAAACACCGCTTCAACGCCATAGGTAAGAGCAAAAGGAGTAGCTCCTGTAGGTGTACGAATGCTAGTTCTATAAGCCCATAGTGCCGGATTGATTTGTAAGTGCCAATCCCTACCATTCTTGTGTACTATTCTATGAAGGATTTTAAGAATGGTTTTATTAGAGGCTTCTACCTGTCCATTTCCCTGTGGAAAATAGATGGAGGACCAATGTTGTTTGATTTTAAACTTTTTGCATAAATGCTTTAGGTCCTTGTTCTTGAATTGACCTCCATTATCAGTAATAATCTCAGAAGGCACTCCAAACTGGCAAATGATATGATTTAGGATAAATAGTGAGACAGTCTTGCCCGAGGCAATAGAAAGAGGGACTGCCTCCACCCATTTCATAAAATAATCAGTAGCTGTGATGATAAACTTGTGTCCACCTGATGAGTTGGGGTGAATTTTCCCAACAAGGTCAAAGGCCCAGCACTGTAATGGCCAATGAGAAATAGAAGGAATTAGCTCCCTACCTGGAGCATGAATCAAGTTTCCATGTTTTTGACATTTCTCACAAGATTTAGAGAAAGCTACTACATCATTTTGCATTGTGGGCCAGTAATACCCCACCCTAAGCAACCTTCAGGCCATGGAAAGACCATTAGAGTGTCCACCACAAATGCTATTTGGAGGATTAGACAAATACTATTTTATTTGATCAAGGCTCTTTTGGCAATCCTCATTCCACACGCAAGAAGAACCCTTATGCAATGTCTTATTAAAAGGTTGTGCTCTGTCTGGAAGCTAAGAAATAAACCTCCTGATCGACTGAAGACATCCCTGAAGACTTCTCATTTGACTGATATTTCTTGGAGGTGGCATATCTAATATAGCTTGGACCTTTTCAGGATCAACCTCTATTCCTTTTGCTGAAATTATGAATCCTAGGAGTTTACCTGAGGAAACTCCAAATGCACACTTTTTTGGATTCAATCTAAGCTGAAACTATGCCATGCGATCTAGAATTACTTCCAGATCGTCGAGGTGTGTGTCCCATTTTCTAGATTTAGCCAAGGTATCATCCACATAATCTTCCATGTTCTTATGCATCATATCATGAAAAATTGTGGTCATAGCTTGCTGGTATGTTGCTCCTGCATTCTTTAGGCCAAATGGCATGACGTTCCAACAATAGGTTCCCCATGCACATGTGAAAGCTATTTTCTCTTGATCTTCGGGAGCTATTTTTATTTGGTTATATCCAGAAAAGCCATCCATTAAAGAGTATATCTCATATCCCGTGGTCATATCCACTATCATGTCTATGTTAGGGAGTGGAAAATCATCCTTTGGGCATGCTTTGTTAAGGTCTCTAAAGTCTGTGCATACATGAATGGATCCATCATGCTTTGAAACTGGAACGATGTTTGAGATCCACTCGACATAATCGATAGCTCTAATAAATCCTGCACTGAGGAGTTTTTCTAATTCAGCCTTAACAAGGAGAGCTATGTGAGGATGCATTTTCCTCAACTTTTGTTTAACTGGTTTTATTCCTGGAGCTATAGATAGATGATGCATAATAAGATTAGTGTCAAGTCCTGGCATATCTGAATATGTCCAAGAAAAGTTGATTTTCTTCTTTTGCAAAAACTTTGTATATGCTTCTTTTTCTTTAGCTAATAGAGACTGAGCTAGGTGCACTATTTGGGGAGCCTCCTCTGTATTCACATTCACTGGTTGCATAGGCTCAATGAGAACTGATGACCTGTCTTGGAAGTAACTTGGAAAGTTATTAAGTACCCCATCCTTAGGTGCCTCAAAGAGGTTTTCACCCTCAGATACGTCTTTTCTTTTTACTATTTTTGGTTCTGACACCACCACAAAGTGGTTTTCGCCATCAGACCTATTTTTCTTTTTTTATTTTTAGACTGAGGTACTTAATATTAGGCTCCATCATACTTGTTGGTTCACTGGTGGAAGAGAATATAGGTTCGAGAGCATTCAGATAGCAGGCAATTTCATAGTCATTCTGAAAAGTGAGGACTTTAGGCTCTTGATGTCACTGAGACCAGTCAATTAGGTCATAGTGAACAAGGGGTAAGTCAATGACTGGTTCAACATTGTTTATGTGGAAGGTGTTATCTTTGGTGACCGTACAATCGGGATTCATCAAGTCCCCTCCTAAGATACCCGACTCAGGATTTGTCCTACCAAATGAAGCATCGTCCATTAAGGCAATTCAAGGAGTACAATCCTCTAGTCCTACACTAAGCTTGTTGGTCACATCGGGTTGAATACTATAAGTATGGACAATATCCATGTCCAAATCAACTATTTCATCTGAAAGTGAGTCCCATTCAAACTCATGTGAGTCTATTTCTAAATCATTATTCGGTCCTTGTGATGTAGAAGCCTCAAGATTGGGAAGAGTTTCCCCTTTTCTAACACTAGCATTGTTACTATTCATCGCAGCTAGGATAGCAACACTTTCCATTGTCAATCTAGTATTCATACTGTCAGTTGTCAAATCTTTTGAATCTCCCCAAAGGAGATTCATTGAAGGCACCCAATCATCAGACATGTCTTGTTGATTGGAAAGATTAGGTGTGTAGTCTGAGTCATTGTCACTATCTGTCGCAACTAAGACAGGGACACTTTATTGTTTCTTATTTTCAAAACCTAAGCCAACTGTTAACTTATTCTTTCATCCAAAAAAGGCATGGTTAAGAGGTTTAGCCTTAGCATTCAACCTATGACTAAGGGGACCATGTCCTGGATAACCCATATTCTTGACCAATGTATACCCTCTCCCATAAGCTCTAGGGGAAGGTGCAAAATTTTCATTATGTAGGTATTTCTCTTCTTGGTAAATCTAGTCCCTAATGACAACCTCTTCTTTTTCTTCTTGAATCAGAACTAAGGATTCCACAAACTTATCAAACAATGTCATGGCCAAAGACGAGGGCTTCATTTCTTGAGAAGGTTTGCCATAAGACCTAGGGGAAATTGGAAATTTTGTGAATGAATCCAATTTGTAATCCCCCATACCAAGATCTATGGTCTTGAATTTATGCTTGCATTGTTCAAATGCAGTATCAAAAGTGTTAGCCTCCCTATTCAAAGGAATGTGAGACCCTATTGAAATTGTGTTGACTGAAAGTGTGTTGTCCCCAGGTATGCAGACTTTTATCCCATTGTAGGGGAACTTTACACACTGATGATAAGTAGACGGGACCACTTGCATCTCATGTATCCATGGTCTACCTAACAAAATATTGTAAGCCAAAGGACCGGCATCAACAATCTAAAACAAAATATCTTTCTCTACAGGACCAATTCAGATAGGAAGAACAACCAATCCTTTAGAACTACATTCTGCTTCATCATAAGCCTTGATACTTATCTTCTTCCTTGTATCAATGACTTCTTCTGAATAACCCAAGGCCTTCAATAAGCTTAAAGAACAAATATTAAGCCCAACACCCTCATCTATCAACACATGCCTGACACGGGTCTTGTGGATCATAACCTCTATATGAAGGGCCAAATTGTGTGGGTGGCTTAATGACTTGTCATCTTCTTTTGAGAATGTAAGGTAGTGAGGGCTAGCCAAGTGGTTGACCATATTCTGGAATTGATCTACATCTATATCATTAGGGATATTAGCTTCTCTCAAGGCATCTCCAAGGACACGCTTATGCTTAGGGGACAATTCCAAAAGCTCAAAGATTGAAATCTGCGCTGGTGTATGTTGTAATTGGTCAACAAGATTATAATTCAACTCAGGACCAACAAAAAATTTTGAAAGAACACCCTTTGACACTGGCTACTTAGACTTACTAGAGTTAGGACCTCTAATAACAATGGGAGCTTGAGACTGGCTTCTAATGATAGCATTGAGGGGTTGAGACATCCTTTGTGAGTGAGGACCTCTTAGGACCACAATGGGTCCTTCATCAAGTATAGGATTTGAATCCACATCATATCCATAAGGGTCTTTCCCTCTCATCATATTGACATTATCATCAACAATTTCAAGCATATTAATAACATTTTCAGCATTTGTGTAGGTGTAGTTGATAACAGCCTTGCTGTTCTTGTTGCTAGAATTCTCCCCTTTCTCATATTTGGGAAAGGGTTCTTTAAAAGCTTTATGATCCGCATTAGTGGTTAAACCATAAACTTGTAATCGTCCACTTTCAATGAGATCTTGGACAAGATGTTTAAGTTTAAAACAATTTTCTATATTATGTCCAAGTCCATTGTGAAAGACACAAAAGGCCTTCTCATCCCACCAATGAGGCTTAGGATTTGGTATGCGGTGCTTTGTAGGATCTTGGGGGTGTGCCAAATTATGAGCAATTAACATCTTAAAAATGTCTGCATAGGAGTCCCCAAGTTTGGTAAATTGCTTCTTTTCTATTTTAGGTCTCGCTTGATACTTGGGTTTATTCTCTTGTTGTGCTGAAGATGTTTGTAGCTACATGGCTTGGACTGCATTGGAGAGATTAAGAACTCCTTCATTCTTAGGTTGAGATGAGTCAACAACTCCATCATTGACCACTTGCTTATTCTTGTTCCAATAAGGGTTCTTTTTTTCCTTATTACCATTATTGTTGTTGTTTTGGCCATTCTCGTTATTAGTTGGTTTAGCCAAAATTCCTTGTTCTTTTAGGACATCCTCTATGCGACATGTCATGTCTACCATGGTATCAAAAGAATTAAATGGGATCTTCTTGACCTCATACCTTAGCTTTGGTATTAAATTACTCACAATGATGTCTATTCTTTCTTCCTCAAGAATTGTCCTAGGATACTTTGAGCATAACCGTCTCCATCTTTGTAAGAAGGTGACAAAAGGTTCTCCTTGATTTTGTTTGAGTTTGCACAAATCAAGCATTGTGACTGACCTAGATAGATTGTAAGCAAAATGTTGGACAAATCTTTGGACAATTTCTTTAAAAGTCTTCACTGGAGGAGTAAGGTTGGTGAACCACTCCATAGCTTGACCTTTTAGACTCCTTGGGAATAATCTCATTAAATAGGAGTCTTCATGATGAAAAGAAAAGATCATTATATAAAATTGTCTAACATGGTCATGAGGATCACCAATGCCATCATATTTTTCATAAGTTGGGAACTCAACCTTCTTAGGAAATTCAATAATCACCACACTTTTGTCTATAGGGTTGGGACATATGGAGTCCAAATTAAATGCGCTCTTAGGAGCCCTCATCCTTTCTATATCCTTTTGCATTTGCATGATCACCTCATTGGTTGAAGGATTATGTTTCTTAATCTTTTGGTGGACATCAAAATTATATGGGACCTTAGCACCTTTGTTGATGAGACTTTCTAGGAATTGGTCCTTATTTTGTTCCACATATCTTTCCACATATGCTTGAAAAGCTGGTTCTTGTTGCATAGTCATAAAATCCATTTTATCAAAGTTGGCATAACTTCCTTCATGTCGTGAACCATGATGTGCTCATTGGGAGGGTTGTTTTGAAAGTCTATGAGGTGACCATCTCCTATGGTAATCATATCTTGAAGTCCTTCTTCCTCTAGGACTTGGGGACCTTGAGGGCATCCTTGACCTTCTTCTAGGACTTGGTGAAGGGGTAGATGGGGGTGAGTTGGTCCCACTATTGGTACCCCTCCCATTAAGTTGATTTTGGAATTGTTGTGCATAGAGCCTATCTTCTTCTTCTTGGGTGACTCTTTTTCTTATGTCCAATAATGCACGTTCCTCTTCCTCGAGTTATCTAAATTTCTCCTTTTTGGCGGCTTGTTCATCTAGATAGGCTTGCTTCTCCCTTTCAATGCTTTTCAATCTTGTATTTGCATATCGAGAGGTATCTTTAAGTGGAGAAGATTGTCTTGACTACCTTATTGCATTGGCTGCATTGATGTGATGGTCACTAGATTCATTGTTCTGGTCCTTGTGTTGTGACCCTGAATCTGAGTGAGTTTTCCTATAATGTCTCTTAGCTCATTGATGAGCATCAAAATACCTTGTGTTGTTGGGAGGTGAGCTGGGTGGACTAGCATGAGAAGAACCACCATGCACTCTAGTACTCCCATGCCGTTGGAAAATATCCTCGAGAGTTTGATTCATGACTTCTCTTTGTTGTTGAGTGAAAGTGTAACTCATGTCCATACTTGATGAAAGTGGTGCTAAAGAGGTGCTCACTTCACTAGGATTACCTTTTGGATTAAAACAAACCTTAGATTCACTTTTAGGAGATTGATCGAAAAGGGGTTCTTTTCCCTTGTGTTGTTGACGAGTCTTAACTGGTGGTAACTGGCTAAAGGAAATAGGGGGTTGCTTCTCTTGATTGAATTGGTACCTCATTGTAACTGACATGAAAGAAAGAGATTCTTGATGATGGGTCAATCTCTGAAAGTGTCAATTCCAACCTAGGATAATTGAGATTCTCTATTGTCCAAAGAGAAGATGAAAAGATAGAAAAATAAAAGGCATCACCAACACTGTCAAAGAGGTGCTTCAAATCAAAGGGTGAATACCCTTGCACTTTTGAATCAAGAGGTTGGACTTAGCCAAAATTCAAATTGAAATTGAGATATACAAAAAATGATTTGGACAATAGTAGGATCAGAATTCTCCAGGGGTGTAATCAACAATCTTAAAGATAAACTTTTCACTAATAATAGCTTTCTAACTTGGCAAATTATTTTCAAGGTAACCTTATAAATCAATTGAAATGATCCCTAAAAGGCTAAAATCAGAAATTTGCAATCAAAATAGGTCTCTAACAGTGAGGTCAGATAACCTACTCAAAGGTCAAGTCATACTACAAGCAACTCAATGATTGAAACTAATAATACTATTGAAAATATCTAGGCGATAGACTCCAGGCAAATCAGGCGATATACCTAAGACCGGGTGATACTTCGTGCAATTCTAGGTGATAGACCTCAAAACTGATAGGTGATAGACCTCATAATTGTTAGGTGATACAGTTCCAGGTGAACTATCGCACGATATTTCTTTCTTAAGTAGGTGATGCTGATGCAATTTTTGACCAATTTGTGCAAAATTTCAAGTTTTTAAAGTCTGATTTCGGATTTTCTGAATGTTAGGGTGAAAATATTTGATTTCAATCACAAATTTAATAGCATTTGGATAGGTCTACAAATAGTAGAGGATCAAACATGTCTTCAAACACTTGAAATAAGGGAAAAAGCAACCTTGCCAAGACAAACACTTATGATATCAAAAATAAAATTGCACCCTATGAATGCTACCGAGTGTTTGTATGTTGAGAATGTTTACACTGGTTTAGCACATTCGAGAACACTTCAAGCAATATCTACCTACAAGACAAGGCTCATTACTCATCAACTTAGCCCACAACTTGATGCCCTCTTGCCTCACACCAAGTGGTTGCCCACAAGAGATATTGGCTTTGTCATGGAAGTGTCAAACAACACAACCAAAGGGGCACATATGGTGAGTATCTTGAGGAGATCTGGGTTAGTCCACTTGGATCAATCCTTGCACTAAGAAGATAAGTGGTTAAAATAGGTGGCCTCTAATCCTATGGTTCTTAGTAAGGGCTTCTATTCATAACACCCCTCTTGCTCCTCATAGAGGACTCAGACCTCACGGCCTCAAGAGTACCTTAAGCATTCTTGGTCAATGCTTTCCCCATGGTCGCAATTCCATGAGCTACTCACATCAAGCGAAGACAAGTGTTATGTCTACCAAGATTTTGTGTCCTCGATAGCCTTGAGATTATAATGAGTTGGAATAGCCGGCAAAAGGCTTGTCCCCACTTAGGTCATTCCTTTTGATTGCTCAAGAGTAGGCCCGCTAAAGGATCCTAAACTAAAACAAAGAATGGATGATTTTTGAGGTTCAAGGTTTTTGGTTCACCATAAGGGTGAAGAGCATACTCTCCTATCTCAAAAACTTCTCCCAAACACACCAAGCAAGTATTCAATTACCCCCTTGCTTCCAAAACATTAAGATGGGTCAAGATTTTCTGGTTCACCTAAGGTGAAGAGCATACTTCTCCTTCCACCTCAAAGTCTCTTCCACAAGGTATTAAGATTCCTAAAACAATTAGTATATGCCACACTTGAAAGGAAATAAATCACAAACACTTGAAATTTTTTTTTTTTCTTTTGATTATGCTTGGGCAGCCCTGCAAAAACCATTAGTAGCCCTTTAGTATGCAATTTATGGAAATCTCCTCAAGAAAAGCCCCTACAACCACAACTTGTTAGATAATTACGGTTAGGGAAATCCAAAATCTAAATGGAAATGATGCAAAAAAACTGACTAATCTAGGCTAAGAAATATAAGTTAGATCTATCTAAATGCAATAAAGCAAACTAGCAAATTAAATATGACCAGATTTTGGATAACAAAACTCAAATTGCAACTCTTTGTTAGATCAGGTGATATACCTCAGACTTCACCAGAATTGTGCGACACAATTTCCTGTACCCGGGTGATATACCTCAGTTTGGGTGATACACTTCAGAACATTTGGGCGATACTTCGTGCGATGCCAGGTGATAGACCTTAGTACTGGCGGGTGATTCTTCCTTTGCGTGAAGTGTCACACCAGTATTATAAGGTCTATTGTGCGATATACCTGAGAAGTGTCACATGATATTCTAAGATAGAAAAATAGAGAATGCAGAATATCCAAAAATTAATCCAAAAAATGATGAAAATGCAAGAAACTAAAGGACAAAGTCTATCTACTCTGCCCCATGGTGGGTGCCAAAAATGTATGGTGTAAAAATGACCACACTTCTATGAACCATTACATGCAAGGTTGCTCAACAAAGAGGCCTCACAAAGTGGCTCATAGCTCTCTATGCATGGAGTTGCAAGGGACTATGATAAAATTTGCTCTCAGCTAGAGCTACAAACTTGTGACCTTGCTAGTCAACCATACAATCAGAGATTCACAATGAAGACAAGGGAAAGAGTGCCAATACCTTCAATGGAATCAAAGTATGCAATGCAATACAAATCTAAATGAGAATGCAAACTATTCTATGGAAATGAAAGTACAAATTAAGCTATTGAAAGGAAATACAAAGGATTACAACCTTCCTAATTAAGCTATTTGAAGTTATCTATTGCATAAAAGAAACTAAGCTATGAAATGAAGCTATGGATGCTATGATAATGCAAGAAATGAAGTCTAAACTATGAAGCAATGAGGAAATCCAAGAAAATCTTGATGTAGCAATGATCTCCAAATGCACCTAGAAAACCTGCAGCATAACAATAGCATGAAAGAGATGGATATGCAAATGATGGAGAGAGCTCTCCTTTTATAAGAAATGCAAAGGAATAGACCATGGAGATTAAGAAGCAAAAAGTCTCAATCAACGGTGGAGCTTGAAAGAGGAGCAATCCATGTGCACAAGTATCCTCCAATAGGAAAATAGGAGTTGACTTTATGTCCATATGAGACAAAAAGTGCTTTTCTCCTTTTTATAAAATAAGAATAATACTTTATTTGTGCAACATAGGATAAGAAGAAAAGGTGAGGCTTTTTATTTAATAAAAAGGAGAGAAAATTCCTTTTAAATAAATAAAGACTTAGGATAAAATGGTTAGCCCATAGGATAAAAATCCAGTATATGATCGAAATTAAGATTTGATTAAGAAGTTGATAATGTTGAAAATATTGATTATTGATTAAATTGATTCAGGATTGATAAATCAAATAAATGGGGTCCAAAGTCTAGGCGACCATTTTCGGGTGCATACAATAGTGACCTTCTTACTATTACAAGTATAACATAAAATGCAAAATCGTAAAAGAAAGTAGCTCTTTAGCAACAGAAAAATAATATACTTTAAGCATAGAACCATGATAGTTTAAGTTAATATAGAACAAGTGTTGTTAAGAGGTAATAATCATTATACGATGCATATCAAATAGTGGTATAACCAGATAAAGCAATGAAAAACATATAAATCACTATAATGAAATTCATCCAAAATAGAGCTATCAAGAAGAAAGGTCACAATAGTGATGCCAATGGTAAAAGAGAAGTCCCCATGTAGTGAAATGACCATGATAAAAGAAATCAACTTGTTATCATATTTTGTTTTAAAAGGAAAAGTCAAGCATGCAATGAAGTGCCAAAATTAGAATGCCATTGAAAGTTAACAAAGATAAAGGTCAAAGGTCGCATGAAGAGTATAAAACAGAGTAATCTGTTATGGAAGGAACAATGGATATGATAATAAATATCTTAGCTATGAAAATCAAATCACTATTACAAAATAATCATGTTCTCAAGTTACATATGTGTCCTTATCATAGAAATAGTGGCAATATACATACAGAGAAAGTACTAGATATTAGTTACATCTTAGCCAAAGTGACCAAAGCATGGTTTTAATAGTGATAAGAAATATTCAACAAAATATATATGCTACCAAAGAAGTGAATAATGTTATTACCTACTAGATACAGTCATAGATATAAAGAATAATATTGTTGCAATAGAAAGGATTATAAAGGCACGTTGAAAAATAGTTCTTACATAGGAATAAATGAAGGAACATATATATCCAACCAATAAGTAGGTTGAGACAATAATTTATCCAAACATAGATAGTAGTAATCATCCATGAAAAGATGAAGGGGATACTACAAAAGAAATGTAAATAATGGTGGCTATTATGAGAAAGAGGAGTTCAAATTTAGAAGCATACATAATGGAAATAAGGTAACAATGATTTGGTGGGAAAAACATTTATTTCATAAGAAAAAAATCAATGATATGAGAGGATGAACAAAAATGGATTTTTAAGGTCATAACAATGATGTTAATATGAAACTGAGGGAGAGTATACAAAATATGAAACCCTCTAGAGTTATAGCAATAGGAAAAAATGTGTAAGAGGCACGGTTCAATAGAGGAATCTATATTTTTAAAATGAATATTATTGTAAAAATAGATTAAAAAAATGATATTGTAGACCTTATTATGTTTCCATCAAATAAAATATAATATCAAATATGGATATACAAAGAAAGATAGAACAATATTTTTTTCATTGTTTAATAGAAAAATGAAGCTTCATGAAACTATCAACTTCCTATTTCTATAATCATCATTTCAAAGGAGTAACATAGAGTTTTATGTTGAGCACAAAGAGATCATGGAAACCAATAGAAAAACCCTCAAGTTCTAGAGGTTTCAAACCCTCAAGTTCCATAAAGTTCAAACCTTAGGGTTTTTAAAATATATACGAGATGAAACTATGTCATCTTGTGTGACAAGAACCCTCAAATGAAAACGTGACCACATAGATTTTTAGAGCTTGAATGCAGAAAAAACACAAATTTCTTTCATATTTTCTCTACAAATAATAATGCATGACTTGTACAATCACCAACTCGAGCATTTATAGAATATCAAGTGAACATCGTGGCTATAAAGTACCAAAAAAGCACAGAGAAAATACATATAGTTTTCATTTTTTCACAAAGAGGAAGCTCAAGGGATGCATTTTAATGCAACCATATCTATATAGTGAGCATGATTTGAGTAAAATCTACAATAAATCTCCAACATAGAACACTAGAAACCCTTGGCAACTAGCAAAGAAGAATCTGAAGAGGAAAAAATGAAATGAAAACGAATGTTTAGGGTTTCCTTTTACCCTAATGTTACCATAGAGAGGCATTTTTTTCCTTCATGTTTAAAAATCCTCTTTCATAACTAATACTACAATTGGTATTTAGTTAGAAGTTTTGTACATTTTGTAAACCTTAAATTTAATTAATATTTATTAAGTGATACAAAGTTTATTGCTTAATAAATATTAATATAGGTGCAAAATAAGATTATGTAAATAATTTATTTTATAAAATTTTGCGTGTAATAAAATATTATTGATGTTTATTAGATAGTGAATTATAAACTATATAAATATTACCTTTAAATGAAAATTATAGAAACATGTGCTTATTGGAGGTTGAAAAAGGGTTGCATGTCTTGTAGAGTTCAAGAGGGAGTTCCTAAGGTGTTATGAGTAGTTGCATGGCAATTTTGGAGTATTTTTTGGGTCAATTATGACTTTAGAAGAGTTTTGAGGTAGTTAAAAACATGTGACTATCATTTTCATCCCCTTTTTATGCATGTTTTATTGGAATATTAATGGGATATCATGCATATATGTGCTGATATTGATGTTTTGTCTTTGATGTCAAAATATTTCTACTATTTGAGATAGTGTTCTTGTGATATTCATAGAGATGTTTCGTTTGGTATGGCTATTGTATTGAACATCATATGTTGTAGATGTATGATTGGCTTTTGGGGTGTCTATAGTTAATTCATTTTAATTTATAGAGGTTCACATGATGATTTGAGTGAGATATTGGTTATGAGTTGGTACAGGTATTTTAAGATGTTCAGTAGTGACAGTGTGATAGTTTTTGGTTCTATGAGCTTGCACATTGTAATATTTTGGTCTGTGGACCTAGTGGCATGTCTAGGACATGGATCTGTTTCCTCATCTTTCATGGTTCATTATTTAGAGGATCAAAAGCTATGTTTATTGATTGAAAGAGGTTCCTATTATGTTCTTGAGGTTAAGTTTAGAATTGTTGATGATTTATAAGATCAGAGTTGTTGAGGATATTACTGTGGCATTTCATGGTGCTTCTTGATGTTTATAAATCATGTTTCATTCATGTTTCTGGATTGCATTGATTGGTGTGATCGCATCTTGTTATTTTTAGTTGGTGAGCTCATTTATTCATGTTCTTGGCCAATATGATTGTGTAGCATGATGTAAAAGATTAGGCATAATTATTGGAGTTGTTGCATGTTCAAGATTGAAGATTTGGATCATTCCTATGTCTTCGATGACATTCATTTTACCACATTGAATATTGTATTGTAATTGATTAAATGTTTTATAATTGGGTGTTAAGGGTTTGGCTAACCTTGTTTATTTCCTCAAGGTTGATCAGTTGTATAAATGTATTTGTATTCCTTTGTAGATCATGTATATGGGTGTATGAGTAAAGGTGTGTGAAGAGGTGTTAGAGGAATCTTCAATGGAGGAAGATATATGTGTTATCTCTATTTGAGCATTAATGGATTATCATTAGTATCAATCATTTATTCAGTTAGTATAGGTTGGAATAAGGAGACAAATAGAATAGTTGGTCAAGCATACAAATCCTTCACAGTGAGAAAATTCAAGGCATAACTCTAAGACAACCAAACATAGGTTTGTTCAAGAACACTCACCGAGTGACAGGAAATTATCGGGAACTAAGCTAGTGATCACCGAGCATTCATATGATCTAAGCATCAGTAGTTTACTGAATGGTGAATGTAGTGATTACTAAGTAAAGAAGGAAATGACATAGTAATCATGAATGGCACAAACATCTATGAAAATAGCTTACACCGATCAGGGAAACAATTTGCCAAGATTGAGATATATTTCATATGGATATAATCATTAATTTTTGTGATGATTCCTATGTAATGTTAGAGCTGGGTTATTTTCTTACACCGTAGATCTTAGGTTTTCTAAGATGATGTAAACCCTAATTAGGTAAATTCAATTTGATATAAATTTGTAAAGATGTCATTATGATCATGTATCATGGAGTAGCCACACTAAGGACATCAGGAAAAGGTTTTTGACAGAAGGTTTATGAAAGAAGGATTTAGTTTTTTATAACACATACAAGGCTACCGAGTATAACAAAAGGAAAAATACATCACACTGAGGTGATATTTATTTGATACTTCATAGATCTAAATCAGACATGAATAAGTTGTTATTTATGTAGATACTTTTACTGTTATCAATTTAACCAGTGTAGCAGAATTCAAAATCTTTTAACAGAGTGAACTTAATAGTTCTTATGTAAATATCTTAACCAAGTATACACATACTTTGTGTTATTAAAATCCTTTAACTAGGTAGATCTAGTTGATATTTTGTTACTCCTAATAGGGTAAGATCATCAGAAGTGATCACAAACTTGTAGCCTTAACTGACATACTTTATTGTTGCAGTAGTGAAGATTTGTGGGTGTCATCCCCACCATAGTTTTTACCTTCTAACAAGAGTTTCTACGATACCAAAATATTTGTGTCATGAGTATGAATTTTCATGTATGATTTATTGTTTTATTTACACACAATTTACATTTTCAGTTACTTGAATGTATGTTTCAAATAATGGAATCAGTCAGTTAATTAAGATCTACTATTGCAAAGTTTAGTCTTAAAATTTTTTCAGGGTAATGATTCACCCCTCCCCTCTTAGTACTTATATTTCCATAGTCCCAATAATTGGTATTAGAGCTAGATCTCTTGTTAAGGAAGTTTAATCAATGAAGAGGAAACATCAAAGAATGGAAAGATATAAGTTGGAAAAGACCATTGAGAATCAAAGGTTACAGACGTAGATCTTTATTGAGCAATAAAAAGAAGCCAAAGAAGAATTGAAGAAGCTACTAATTAGATAAAGGATATGACAATTTGGTACAATGAGACTGACTATCATGAAGAAGAGATAGATGACCCATTTGAGACATTTGGATTTGGATCTGGCAGCATATCTAATGCATCTAAAGGAAAAAATTCAAAGCTCTACAGATCAGTCAAGAGACACAAACGGTTAGGATGATTGATGTCATGAACAATGCCAGGTAAGCAGAATAAGAAAGAAACTTGGCTATTGAAGATAGGAGACAAATGACTGAGAAGCTACAAGAGAAGGAATCTACAATACCAAGACTCATTGAGCATCACGTTGAAATCTCCAATCATATGGTTGTTATAAGTCAGGAAGTCATTTGAGTAAATAGTGAG
This sequence comes from Chamaecyparis obtusa, assembly GCA_027943335.1. NCBI lineage: Eukaryota > Viridiplantae > Streptophyta > Pinopsida > Cupressales > Cupressaceae > Chamaecyparis > Chamaecyparis obtusa. Next base: position 1,443,872 of record BSBK01003116.1, on the reverse strand, counting down.
CTTACAAGGAAACTAGAAGACATCAGTGAACTAAGAGACAAAAATGAAAGATTGAATAATGAGGTCAAAGTGCAACAACATCATAATGATATGATTAAGAAATTTGAAGATAGTACTAAGAGAATAGATGAATTTCTGCTAAGTCAAAAAGGACTTGGTAGCACTACTAGTTTAGGCTACACTGAGCAAGGAGAATCATCAATACAAGCTGAAAATAAAAATGCCTACACTAAACAAAGGCCAAAGAAGATACCATGTTATCATTGTGGAAAACTAGGCCACACAACAAATGTTTGCAGGAGCAAAGAAAAAGGTATTCCTAAATCCACTCCTAAGTTTAATGGTTATTGTTATAAGCATAACAAGTATGGACATCAGGCACATGAGTGCAGATCTAAATTGAATAGGAATCCTAAGAAACCCTAAATGGAGAAACATTGTCACACTTGCAACATGCATGGACACATATCACAAGAATGCAGGACAAAGATGAAGAAAGTCTGGACACCAAAAGAATAGAACAAAATATATCAACCGAGAAGGCAAGGTGATGCATATACTTGGGATTACAACACATGGGTTAATTACACAACATTCGGCAGGTATGGATATATAGCAGAAAACTGCATATGAAAGAACTAGAGAGGAAGACCGAGCACCAAAGACACAAACAAATAAAAATGGAAATACAATTGATGAAATTATGAGGATAAGAAATACAATGTAGAGAAAAGCATCAAGTGATAATGTTGGATCAAGAAATGTAGTTGGTGACACCTCGTCCATTGGATTGGGTGACATCACCACCTCCACCTAAATCATAAAAGGTATGTCTAGAACTGAATTTCAAATTGGTTATATCTAACAATAGTTCCTCATATTTAGTGATTTCATACCAAATCTACATGAAACAAGATGCACTATGGATTTATATGTTTAGAGATTTAAATGTGTACATTTGGTATAAGAAAGACCGAGTATGTATTTGCTAGTCGATAACTATTGGCAAGGTTAACTGAGTTGTGGTATCAACTGAATAATGTTAAAATATTAACTGAGCTTATGATCTTTTGAAGTATAAATCGAGTGCAACTACATCTACTGAGATGTGGTAGGTAAAGCATTAAATGTGAAATTTTAAGTGGGGAAATTTTTTTTGGGTATATATAAATGGTGGATTTAATCATTTTTCACATTGCGACTACAAAAAACCAGAGCGATTTTGAGAGAAATTTGACCAGAGAATTTCCAAAGCAGTTGAACAGAGATTTGAAGGATTTTTGAGCAAGTTAAGCTCAATCACAAACCTAACGGTTTGTATGAGAAAGTGTTTGGAAGATGGACTTATGCCTTGCACACTAAAAAGAAGATGAGGGAACATTCATTGATATTGGCTATGCCTACCTTATTAGTTCCTGAAATAGAAGAATTAATGACATAATATTCTAAAATATTTCTAGTAAAGAGTAAAGCCCTGCATATTCTAGCAAGAAAACTTGAGGAGATAGATGAGAATAGTCAACTTCTATGGACTTCAATTCTAACAGCTCGAGAAGAAGAAGACAAGTTGACATTGGTAGTAGTTCCCGAGAAGAAGAGTAAGAAGAAAGGTAAAGGAATTCAATCAGATGATGTTGATCTTTCTACAAAGGATCCCATTGATCAATCTGACACCGAGGTAGCACTAGCTACTATCGTTGTTATAGATTTCTACCCCGTAGGTTATAAAGAAGAATACAAGAATCCACCCAAGCACTCAATAATAATAGGGACAAATGAAGTGTTAATTGAAGACATCACAAATAGTGATCTTGATGATATAAAGAATGATGAAGACATAAACACTGTTGTAGATACAAGTGAAGATAATGCACCCACCAAGGTAGAAAAAAGTGCAATTATGGGTGACTTACCAATTCTAATACAAGCTGTTGAAATTGTAAATCAGAAGGATCCCAAAGGCTCGACCCTCAAGAAATCTAAAGGTGCACCTGAGGAACATGGGACAACAAAGAAGATGACTTCCAATGAGTCTGAGAAAAAAGAGGTATCCACACAAGCACCAAAAGAAAGTAAACTGGTAGAATCAATAATAGACACCACAATCGATGTCCAAGGACAAAACACCAAGACAATGATCATTGGGAAACCTAAGGAGGAAAGTGTGTCAATCAAGACTAAAAAGGTAAATCTAGAGACTAAATATCTTGTTCCATATACTAAATCACCAACACCAAAGAAGAAAAAGAAACATGGAAAAGGTCCAGTCACATTGGATGAGATTATTGAGATACTTGAATGTGAACCTAGAAAATTAGACCCCAAGGCACTAAGAAAATATGGGGGATTGTGCACAAGGAAGGTTGCACAAGAAAAGCTGAAAAGGGAGAGTAAAAGAAAAAAAATTCTAGAGGATGTTAGAGATATTTTACTACAAGTAGTTCCTGAGATCAATGTCGATGAAGATACTCCCATCCTTGATCAACTTGCAACTCTAACTAGCCACATAAATGCCCCAGATATTGATACTGAAAAGAGAATAGAGGAAAGGGAAAAATAAAAGATTCAATTGAAATTGGCAGAGAAAATAAGCCAAGAAGTGGCAATAAATAAGGTTAAGCTCTCAGAGGTTATTATCGAGCTAGAAAGCATTATTCAGAAAATAGTTCAAATTTTGTTTAAGTTGTGCACTATTGACCAATTCACCACTGAGGTTAGTGAAAAGATTAAGAAAATGGATGAAGAAATTCAGGTTAGTGAAAACAATTCTCTAACCAAGATAAATTATTTTCATAAGAATATATTAAAAGTTCAAGAACTTAGGTAGTTGAGATCAGATTTGAGGAAGCAAGAAGATACCATCAGTGATCAAGTCACTGAGCTACAAGATGAGCTGATTCCCCATATAAAGATCATGGAACATCATGTAAATAAGGTGAAATCTTTATTTTCCACCCCCAAGATCTTTGTGCTTGAGAACATTTTTGACATGCATGCACTAGTCGGTCTAGAGTACATTGCTCTTGAAAACTTGAAAGAGGAATGAGAGAACCTCTTGGAATCCCTAAAGAAAACCCATCAACACATTTTTTATAAGTTATCAGTACACTTTTTTTTTTGCATTAATACCAAGAAGGGGAAAGTCTATGTATATAGATTTACATATATATGTCATTTTGTACTTCACACTGGGAGCATGCATAAGGGGGAGTCAGTGTATATATGGAGTTAGTATATTTTTGAGTTTAGCATTTGGTACATATACATAAGGTTTTGATAATAATGCCAAAGGGGAAGATTGTTATCTCTATTTGGGCATTAATGAATGTCATTAGTATCAATTAGTTATTCAGTCGGTATAGGTTGGAATAAGGAGACAAATAAAAAATTCAATTAAGCATACAAAGCCTTCACATCAGGTAAAGTCAATGCATAACTCTAAGACAGTTGAATAAAGGTTTGACTGAGCACACTCACCGAGTGACAGACAATTACCGAGTACTGAGCAAGTGATCACTAAGCATTCATATGAACCGAGCATCAGTAATTTACCGAATGGTGAATGTAGTGATTACTGAGTAAATTAGGAAACAACATAGTAATCAGGAATGACACAAACATCTATGCAAATGGTTTACACTGATCAGGGAAATGGTTTACCAAGATCAAGACATATTTAATATGGATGATCATTAATTTTTATGATGATTCCTATGTAATGTTAGATCTAGGTTATTTTTTTACACCATTGATCTTAGGTTTTCTAAGATGATGTAAACCCTAATTAGGTCAAGTCGGTTTGATATAAATTTGTAAAGATGTCATTATGGTCATGTATTGTGAAGGAGTAGCCTCACTAAGGACATCATGAGATCAAACAAAGGTTTTTGATAGAAGGTTTATGAAAGAATGATTCAATTTTTTAGAACACATATAAGGCTACCAAACATAACAGAAGGACACATACATCACACTGAGGTGATATTTATTTGATACTTCACAAATCTGAATCAGACAAGAGTAAGTTATTATTTATAGATACTTTTACTATTATCAATTTAACCATTGTAGCAAAATTCAAAATCTCTTAACAAAGTAAAATTAACAGTTCTTATATAAATCTCTTAACCGAGTACACACATACTTTGTGTTGTTAAAATCCTTTAGCTAGGTAGATCTAGTTGATCTCTTGTTACTCCTAATAGGGTAAGATCATCAGAAGTGATCACAAACTTGTAGCCTTAACTGACATACTTTATTGTTGTAGTAGTGAAGATTTGTGGTTGTCATCCCCACCATTGTTTTTACCTTCTAACAAGGGTTTCTATGATACCAAAATATCTGTGTCATGAGTATGATTTTTCATGTATGATTTATTGTTTTGTTTACATACAATTTATATTTTCTGTTACTTGAATGTATGTTTCAAATAATGGAATTAGTCGGTTAATTAAGATATACTATTGCAAAGTTTAGTCTTAAAAATTTTTCAGGGTACTGATTCACCCCTCCCCTCTCAGTACTTATCTTTCCATAGTCCCAACAATATGATGTGCATGTACTTCATTAAAACTGAACAAGAATAGTGAAGATGCTATCAGATAGTTCATGATTTGTGGATTATTGTCCACTATAGATTGTAGTCCATGAGAATGTTGTATGGCAGTGAGCCTTTCTTTGGGTTGTAGCCCTTGTTGTATTTGATCAGTGAGATCTAGGAAGTGTGCCTAAATGCATGTGATTTCCCCTTATAATACTCCTAATAGGGTATAGTTATTTTAATAGAGTACTTCTTCTTATAGGTTCCATACCCCCTTGTGGTTTTTCCCCTAATTAGGTTTCCATGCAAAAACTTAGCGTTATGTATTGTTGTGGATCATTAATTTCATTCTTAATTATTAGATCTATGATTTAAGCTTTATTTTATGATAAGTTGGTTTATATTTATGAGTTTTGACATAATATATTCACCCCCACTCTTAGTTGTGTGGTTCTTCCTTATTTCTATCTATTGGTATTAGAGCTAGTTTCTCATTGAGAGTCTTAATTGCTTGAGGTAATCCAAGATGATAGATTTTATGAGAGAAATTCAAAGATTTGATAGAACTAATTATTCATTTTGGAAAGGAAAAATGAGGAAAAATTTGAGATACATCAGAGAGGAACTTTGGGAAGTCGTAGAGAAAGCATATAATCCTCTTGCAAATCTTTCTACTACTACTCCTGATGAAAAGAAGAAAGCTAAATATCACACCAGAGAAATGGAACCATTTTTGAGTGGCCTGACTGATTCAAAATATTCAAATGTCATGGATTTGGAGACCACACATGTTATCTAGAAAAAGATAGAGACCTTGCATGATGAAGACTCCCAAGTGAAAATGGCTAAGTTGCAGACCCTAAACGGAAAGTATGAATCCTTTAAGATGAGTGAAGATGAGAATATTACATCCTACTTTCAAAAGGTGAATAAACTAGCTTGTAATTTTGGATGTGTTGGTGGTACTTTGGAAGAAGAGGATATTTTTTATAATATTTTGAGGTCCTTGCTTCCTTCCTACAATCACAAGGTGTTTTCTATTGAGGAGATTAGGAAATTGACTACTATGACAAGATACATGTTGATTAGTAAGTTGACTACTTTTGAGTTGAGATAATTTTGTGATAACCTTCCTAAAGTTGAATATGCACTTAAAGCTACTATTTATTAGGATAAGAAGAATTACAACCTTGGATAAATTTCATCAAAGTATGTATCTAAATATGCTAGGGATTTGGAAGAAATTGAAGAATGAGAGAAAAATATTGAAGAACTCGAAGCCCTCATTTCTCAGAGATTTCCTAAAGGAGCTGTAAAGTATGAAGGGAAATTAACTCTAAAATGATTTTCCTACAATAAGATTGGTCATTTTTCTTCAAGGTGTCTTGAAATAGTTCAAAGCATAAACCTAAGAAATTTCCTCCTAGATATCAGAAAAAGTGCTACTCTGTTGTTGATGAAGGTGTAACAACTGATGAATCTGTGAAAGGTGGTAAAAGTGATGATGAATGGGTGTTAATTTCTATCAAGGAAGAATATATAATCCCTAATGGGACTAATATTAGTTGCTTGAATGTGGAAATAGATCTTTCTACACATGTTTAAGAAAAAGGATGAATGGGTTATTCATAGTGGATGTTCACATCATATGACTTGAGATAAGAGTAAATTTGTGAGCTTGGAAACATATGATGGTGGTGTTGTTAGATTTGGTAACAACACTCCTCGTATGATTCATGGTATATGTTCCATTACTCTTGATGGTAAGAATAATATTGATTATTTTTTATATGTTGAAGGAATAAAGCATAACTTGTTGAGTATTGGACAACTAGTTCACATAGGTTATGATCTACAATTCAAGAATTGGAAATGTAGAATCTTGGGAAGTTTAGCTATTGGTATTGCATCAGGTACAAAGACTAAAGGTAATATATTTCATTTGAAAAATGGTGAGAAAAGATGTTTGATTGCTAAAATTGATGATATTTGGTTATGGCATAAGGAGATGTGTCATGTGAATTTTGAAAACATTGTGAAGATAAGTACTACAAAAAATGTAAGAGATCTACCAAAATTGTTGAAGCCTTCTAATGTAATGTGTAAGGAGTGTTAGTTGGGTAAGCTAACTAGATCTACTTTCAAGAGAAAAACTTATTCTTTGAATGGATTGTTAGATCTTGTTCATATTGATTTATGTGGCCTTTCTAGAACTAGAATTTATTATGGAGATAGATGTTTCATATTGTTCATTGATGATTATTAAAGAATGGTGTGGGTTACATTTTTAAAGGAGAAATCAGAAGCTTTTGAAAAATTAAAAATCTTTAATGCTATGGTTGAGATAGAGACAAGTCTAAAGTTAAAGTGTCTAAGATTTGATAGAGGTAGTGAATTCACATAAGGTGAATTTAATATATTTTGTGAAGAAAATATGATAAAGACATAGATGTTTGCATGGTAGACCCCACAACAAAATGGTATTGAAGAGAGAAGGAATATAACTATCCTAAACACTTCTAGGATAATGATGATTGAAGGAAATGTTTTGCATGTCTTTTAGAGAGAAGTTGTTAGTACTATAGTTTATACACTAAACTAAGTTCAAATCAAGCATGGTATTAGTAAGAGCCCCTATCAATTATGGTATGGTCATGTTCCTACTCTGAAATATTATAGAATCTTTAGAAGAAAATGTTATATCAAAAGAGATGAAGACTTAGGGAAATTTGATCCTAGATGTGATGAAGGTATCTTTCTTAGTTATTCTACAAAGAGAAAAGAATACAAATGTTACAATAACAGGTTGAGGAAGATAGTTGAGAGTTAAAATGTTAGAGTAGATGAAAGAAGTCAGAGACAAGATAGAACTTGTGGATATGATTTAGATGATGATGATATCAGTACAAATTAGGGAACACAAACACAAAGTCAAAATCAGAACTAGAATGGTTCAGTGAATCAAGATGAAGTTGCAAATGAGGAAGAAGTAGAGACATAGGAGTTAGCTACACATGAAGATCCTAAGACTCCAAGGTATGTAAGGTTAAATAATTTAGAAAATTAGGTAATTAGTGATATGAATCAAGGTCTTTAGACTAGGAGAATAATTTCTATACATAGAGATGAGATTTATTTGATTTCAAAGATTGAACCTAAAGATGTAAATGAAGCATGCAAAGATGAATCTTAGGTAAAGGCTATGGAAGAAGAACTAGATTGGATTGAGAAGAAAAAAACATGGATTCTTGTTTCCAGACCTTTGGAAAAGAATGTGATTGGTACTAAATAGGTTTTTAGAAACAAATTGAATGAATATGGTGAAGTAGTTCAAAATAAAGCTAGACTTTTTTGCAAAGGCTTTTCATAGATGGAAGGAATTTATTTTGAGGAGAATTTTTCTCCTATTTCTATAATTAAAGCTATGATATTATTTATTTCCTATGAAACTTATAAGGATGTGGAGGTCTATTATATGGATGTCAAATATACATTCTAAATGGAGAGTTGGAAGAAGTTTGTGTTGAGAAACCAGATGGATTTTGATTGAATGATCAAAGCAATATAGTTTATCGATAGAAGAAATATTTCTATGGATTGAAACAAGCCTCTAGAGCATGATATACAATATTAGATAAGTAATTACTAAAGGTTGGATTTAAAAAAGGTATTGCTGATAGTAACTTATATTTTAAGATTGATCATGGTAATATTTTTATTGTTGAAGTCGATGTTGATGATATCATATTTGATGGAAATGACAGGTTGAGTAAAGAGTTTTCTAATGAGATGCAAAATGAATTTGATATGTTTATCATTGGTGAGATGAAATTCTTTCTTGGAATACAAATTACTCAATCAGAAAACTAAATTTTCTTCTCTTAGTCCAAGTATGTGAAAGAATTGTTGAAGAAGTTGGAATGGAAGATTCTAAACCAATTGGTACACCTATGGTGACTGATTGCAATTTGACTAAGGATGATGAGTCCCCTAATGCAAATAAAACTAGATACAAATATATGATTGGAAGATTTGTATATTTGACTCAAACAAGGCCTGATATTATGAATGGGTAAAAGCACAATAAGTTGTCACCCTTTTACAAAGGAAGAGGCTAACAACACCAAAACTGAAAAAATTCAAGGGCATAAAAGTCAAATTTCTGTTGAGAATTTGAAGATGATGTAAACTCATGAAATGTGTAAAATAGGATAAATTTTATGCCTATAATTTTTAAAAATTAATTTGAGCAAAAAATAATATTTTTTTTAATTTTTTAGGTCTATTTTTCAGATCCTAAAAAATACTACAAATTAGGGAGTTTACTTCCCGTCAAAACATTATAAGTAAAAAATTGTTTTTCCCTCCAATTTTAGAATATGTTTTATATGACATGTATATCTAGTGTAGGAAAAAAAAGAGAAGTGTTTTTGATCTCTAGTTTACCTATTATAAGTATTGAAAGTAGAACTTACCTGAAATCAACAGTTTTTGTCTCCCGTCACTTTTCCCCTATCAAATCTATACCAAAAGTCAAACAAATTACATATTCTTGAAGAGGACTCTCTCCTCTAGTGTCGTATATGATTTTAATTTTTTTTTTAATTGATTTAGTATTTTTCTATATTTTCTGAATCAACGTCTTCTCAAAGTTTAATATACCTACATGTCATTTTTAGCAAATTTGTTTAATGTTTTGTAGTTGAAACAATATAAAATTTATATGTCAAGAATCATACTTTCAAGATCTAGAAAAGGGTACTTTTAGTTTTTTAACATTTTCTATTTTGATCAAAGAAAGGAACAACAAAAGTGCAAAATTTTATTTTTTTTGTATTTTTGGAGGTTTGGCTGCCAACATGGCATGCCACCTAGGTAGACTCGGCCGAGTTTGACTGGGTTGAGTCCTACTGGGCTAAGTACCCAGGGGTCAGCCCCTTGTGAGCAGCCAAATAATGTGCACATGAGGGGCTTGGGGTATTTTTTTATATTTAAAATACCATATAGACTCAGTCGGCTCCTACTTGGCTGAGTACCACTCAGCTCAGTCTATTGGTCCACGTAGATGCCATTTAGTTCCACATGGTGCCTACATGTACTCAACCATGTTAGACTCGACTGAGTCTAATTAGGTCAAGTGATTTGAGTTAGCCCAAAGGTTGACACTCAATTGTGCTTTTACCCGAATGTTGTTTGCATTGTTGCTAGATTTTGAGGAGAACCTAAATAATCTCATGTTGTTTTTTTTAAAAGGATATTCAGATATTTGAAAGGGACAATTGGCTATGAATTATGGTAAAGATGATGATTTTACATTGGGTTCTTTGACTGATATTGATTGGGTAGGTAATGTTAATGCTAAAAAGAGTACAAGTGGTGGTGCATTCTTCTTTGAAAAAAGGTTAGTTTCATGGTCAAGAAAATAGAAAAATTGCATTTCACCATCTATTGCTAAGGCATAATATGTTGTTGCTACTATTAATTGTACACAAGTAATATGGATGGAGCAGTTGTTGAAGGATATCATAATTGAATATGATGATCCTATATTATCAACTATGATAATTCAAGTGCAATTAATATCTCAAAGAATCTAATGCTACATTCAAAGAGAAAGTTTATATCTATAAAGTATCATTTCCTAAGAGATAAGGTCAATGAGAAGGAAGTCAATTTGGAATATGTGTCTACTAAGGAACAAATTATGGATATTTTCATGAAGCCCTTTACAAAGAATACTTTCAAGTATCTCTGAGGTAAGCTAGGAGTGATGCCACTGATGTCAAAGGGAAGGGATAGTCATGTGAAAAATAATTCTTATCTAGCTAAGAGGGAGAGATTTCTACCCAAGGGAGAGATATTGTTAGAGAGACTCTAAAAGATAATATTGTGCATATTTTTGGAAATATTGTTAATTTGATTTCTTTATACATTAATTTTTTTTCACATCATATGTTTCCATCACTGCCAAAGGGGGAGATTTTTGGGATATAATGCATATATGTACTGACATTGGTGTTTTTTCATTGATGTCAACATATTTCTACTATTTGAGACAATGTTCCTATGATGCTCAAAGAGATCTTTGGTTTGGTATGGCTATTGTATTTAAGATTAAATACTGTAGACATATGATTGGTTTTTGGGATGTCTATAGTTGATTCATTTTAATTTACATAGGTTTATATGATTATTTGAGTGAGATATTGGTTTTTGAGATGGTATAGGTATTCTAAGATGTTCAGTAGTGATAGTGTGATAGTTTTTGGTTCGGTGAGGTTTGACATTGCAATATTTTGGTCTATGGACCTAGTGGAATTTTTAGGACATGGATGTGTGTCCTTAGCTTGCATGGTTCATAATTTGGAGGATTTCAATATATTTTTCTTAGTTGATAAAAGTTACTATTGTGTTCTTAAGGTTAAGTTGAGAATTTTTTATGATTTTTGAGATTAGAGTTGTTGAGGATGTTGTTGTGGAATTTCATAGCACTTGATGATGTTTCTAGATCATTTTCCATTTGTGTTGCTGGATCACATTGATTAGTGTGATCACATGTGGTTATTTTAAGTTGGTGGGCTCATTTATTCATGTTCTTGGCTAACATGATCGTGTAGCATTTTGTAAAGGATCAAGGTGTAATTATTGGAGCTATTGTGTGTTCAAGGTTGAATATTTGGATCATTTCTATGTCTTAACCGACATACATTTGAGAACATTAAATATTTATATTGTATTTGACCTTTTTTTTTTTATCAATGTTGATGAATTATATAAATTTAACTATATTGCTTTGTGGATCATGTGTATGGGTGTGTGAGCAAAGGTTTCTGAAGAGGTATGAGAGGAACCTATAATTGGGGAAGAGATATGATGTGTATGTATGATATGGAGGCTTCTATCTTGAGTCATATTTAATCAAACTTAGGTCACTCTCTAGGCCTACTAAGGGGTTGTTTCCCAACCCTCACCTAGGATAATACACTTAGTTCTTTCCTCTAATCTCTAAGGGCCTCTCTACTATAGGTAATACAACTATGTCTCAAACTCAATAGGTTAAGTTCACTCAATCCATCCTCAACACTTACAGTCACTTTTTAGGGTTTAATTCACTCCAATATTATCCTAAGACATCCATTCTTGAAGATATTGGTCCATAGTGCACCCAATTCTCCATCGGGTTCAACAATTTCTAGTTGAAAGGCTAGTAGCCTCTTGTAGCCCTAATGTGGCTCCTAAACCCTAATAACTTAATAATTTTTCTAAGAAACCTCCAAAATGATCATTGATCTAGACACCCTTTTGGATAACCTTAAGGATTTTTAGGGTTAGGAACTACCAAGTTGTCCATATAATGCCTTTTTATGGACTGTGTTACTGACCTTAAAAATAGGGCTAATAGGGCTAATGGTTTAGTTTTATAGCAAGATTGATTGAGTTGGAATAATCAATACTTGAAAATGGTTCCATGGATTCCTCAACACCCCAACACCACTTCCCAATCATTAAATCTTCTAATCCAATCCAACCCCAGCTTCAGATGTTGACTGTCACCTTCTTGCACCTAGCCAAGCACACACTGTCTCACCTAGGGAAAACTTGAAAAATTAGGAACCACAACTTCTAACAACTATAAAAGAAAGAAAATAATTTAAAATGGCTCTAATTTCCATCCTCCATGGGCCATTAAGATCTAATGGAGGAAAAATATTGTAGAACCATATTTACAAGTCAAACCCTTATACTGGCAAGGAACAATCCAGGAAGGTTGGATTTTGTTTGAGTACACAAAACTATATAAAAACACACCAAAATTATATATAGAGTAAATAAACAATAAGATTAAATTAATCTACACAAAGGATCAAGTATTTCAATCCATGTACAACTCCACAAAAGAGAAACACAAAGACTGTGTATAGGAACAACAAAATTGTCATTCAATCCTCCTCGACAATTGCATCCATAAATTGTCCAACCTCCATACAATGCCTAAAAAAACCCTTAAATAGGTCCTTTGGCATAGAACAATCACCCAATCTAACCCATAACTGCCATTAGGGAAAATGACAACTTTTGTTCAAATGTTGTCGAGCGACTTTTGAAAAGTTGTAAAAGTTGCTCAAGCAACTTTTACAACTTTTACATTTTTGTCATTTTCAAGACTCTGACCCAATGAATGGGCTCCACAAGGTATCAAACCACTCCCTTGACCTAAATACATATAAAATTAATCTTTTCCAACAATTTAAGAGTCATTGGACTCACTAGGCCCCGTTTGGCTAGCTTGCAGGCAATTCTTGGCCAATTATTGACACCCTAGTGCCAAACCAAAACTAGGCTATCATAATACACCTATTAGACCCTTTTGGAGTCCTTATTTACCCATGACTTGGCTAGAGTCATTACAAGCCAAAATTTGAATAGGGTTAAAGCCAAACCCTAGGTGATCCTGCACCAATGTACTTCATTTGAACTAAACATGCATAGTGAAGATGTTATCAGATAGTTCATGATTTATGGATTGTTGTCCACTATGGATTGTAGTCTAGGAGATTACACTAAGGAAATGATCCTTTCTTTTGGCCGTAGACCTTGTTTTATTTGATCAATGAGCTCTAAGAAGTGTGCCTAAATGCATGTGCATTCCCCTTATAATACTCCTAACAAGGTATAGTGATTTTAACATAGTACATCTTCTTGTGGGTTCCATCCCTATGGTGTGTTGATATTATGGTGATGAATTAAACATGTTTTTTAGAAAGGGGTATGGTACCTAGGTGACTACAAAATCCAAGTTGCTTGCAAATGACCATATATTTAGTTTTTCATGAAGAAGACCATCTTGTTGTCCAAGATCCTAACACCTCATTGAAAGGCATTTTAAAGATTACCTCATATGAATGGGCAACATAAAATCATGATGAAGAGTTATTAAATCACATGTAAGTATTTTGGATGGGTAATTACATCATACATGAATAAAACACTAATGCGTAATTGTAAAACCCTAAAATGGTCAATTTTAGAGGTTTCCCTAAAATGCATGGTATAAGTAGTTGAGATGCATAATGCATTGTAATGTTGGTGTACTATTTTGTTGGATAATAAGAAAGGTTGGATGACTGTGTAGGTGGACATAGCCCAGGTTTTGGTTGAACCATGTTAAATCTATGTTATCTGTGTTGAGATTGTTTTCTTCTTTTGTTTCTGCATATAACTGTTTATTCTTGTATTGTTCGGATTTGTCAATCTCTAACAATTGGTATTAGAGAAAGGTTTTTTGTTGTAGATTGGCAGGACTTTCAGATTTGAGTGGGAGAAATGGAGGATTCCAAATTAAAGGTTGAAAAATTTAATGACCATAATTTTTAGTTATGGAAAATGTAGATGGAGGATTATCTACATCAAAAATACCCATGGTATCCATTAGAAGGAAAGACAAAGAAACCGGCCACACAGTCAGAGGAAGATTGGGATATTTTGGATAGAAAGGCAATGGGATCTATTAATTTGTGCCTTGCATCATCTATAACATTCAAAATATCAAAGGCAACAATGACCGTAGATCTGATGCAGATATTGGCTAAGTTATATGAGAAACCCTCAGCTTCAAATAAGGTCTTTCTTATGAAGCACTTATTTAATATGAAAATGGGTGAGGAAGGATTTGTAGCGAATCATTTAAATAATTTTAATAAAGTTACCAGTCAATTGTCATCGGTAGAAATTTCCTTTGATGAAGAGGTTAGGGCTCTCTTAATTTTATGTTCTTTGCCAGAAAGATGGAATAGCTTGGTTATGGATGTAAGTAACTCTGTCTCCAGTTCAAATACTTTGAAATTTGATGATGTTGTTGGTGTTATCCTAAGTGAGGAAATGCAATGGAAAAGCATAGGTGAAACTTCAACCTCGTCAGGTTCTACTCTTAATGTGGAGAATGGAGGAAGAGAAAGGGAAAGAGGAAAAGGCCCTTTGCATGATAAGTTGTGAGGAAAGTAAAAGAAAGGACGCTCTCAATCTAAAGGAAAGAAAGATTTCTGGTACTGTGGAAAGCCTAGTCACTTGAAGAAAGACTGTTGGTCTCAAAAAAATAAATAAGGAGACATAAATGAAGATGACAGTAAGGAAGCTAATGTTGCAAGTAATACTTTACAAGATTCTTTAATCTTATGTTTGGATAATGTTAATGATTCCTGGGTAATAGATCCTGGGCTTCATTCCATGCTACACCCCATAGAAAATATTTTCAAGATTATGTTCAAGGTACTTTTGGATAGGTATATTTGGGTAATGATGAGCCTTGTCCTATTTTCAGAAAGGGAAAGATAAAGATCGATTTGTCAAATGGAAATGACTGGATGTTGCAGGAGTTAAGGCATGTTCCTAATTTAAGAAGAAATTTAATTTCTACAGGACAATTGGGTAGTGAAGGCTGCATAGTCATGTTCAAAGACAATGTTTGGAAGGTCACTAAAGGCTCATTAGTATGTAGTTTCTAAAAGTGAGAAGGTAGGAACATTATATTTGTGTACTGGTAACACTTATTCTACCTTAGCTGCTACTGATAATGTTAATGTAGGGAAAGCTACTATAGATGTTGTAAGAATAGATTGAAAAATGTGGCAACATAGGCTTGGGAACATGAGTGAGAAAGGGATGAAAATCCTTCATTCTAAAAATCTTTTCCCAAGACTGAAAAATGTTGATTTAGAGTTCTGTGAAAATTGTGTTTATGGTAAACAGAAAAGAGTCAGATTTTTGAGAGTTGGGAGAGAAAAGAAGAGTGAGAAATTAGAGATAGTGCATTCAGATGTATGAGGACCAGCTCAAGTATCATCTCTTGGTGGCTCTCATTATTATGTTATTTTTATAGATGATTCAACCAGGAAAACATGGGTATATTTCCTAAAACAAAAATTTGATGTTTTTTAAACATTTAAGAAATGGAAAGCTTTGGTTGAGAATGAGACAGGAAAGAAGTTGAAGTGTCTTAGATCCAATAATGGAGGTGAGTATTGTAGCACAACCTTTGAAGATTACTATTCTATCAATGGAATTCGAAGACAGAATACAGTTCTAGGAACCCCACAAGAAAATGGTGTGTCAGAAAGAATGAATAGGACAATCATGGAATGTGCAAGGAGCATGAGATTGCATGTTGGACTGTCCCTTCATTTATAGGAAGATGTTGTAAACACTATTGTCTATTTGATAAATAGAGGACCTTCATCGCCTTTGGATGGTGGTAATCTAGAGGAAGCATGGACTGGTAAAAGGGTAAATTATTCATTTCTAAAAACCTTTGTCCATATTGATAAAGAAAAAAAAACCAAGCTTGATGCTAAATCTCTAAAATGTACCTTCATTGGATATGGAGTAGATGACTATGGTTATTGGTTATGGGATTTTGAAAATCATAAAATATTTACCAGTAGAGATGTTATATTCAATGAGAAGGTCATGTATAAAGAATAGTTGTAGGAAAAGAAGCATGAAAAGGTCACACAAGAATATGTGGTCTTGGATGAGATTTCTAAAAATGAAATGCCACTGGTACCTGATTCTCAACAATAGGTTATCCCACAAACTCCTGTAAGTGCTAGACATTCTACAAGGTCATGTAGACCTCTTGAAAGGTTTTCTCCTTCTTTGTATTCTATTTTATTGACTGATTCTGGTGAACCAGAAGAATATGAAGAAGCAATGCAGGTGGATGCCAAACAACAGTGGAAGCTAGGCATGCAAGAGGAGATGGACCCCTTGTTGTAAAATATGACTTGGGACTCAGTCCCTTTACCTAAAGGAAAAAGAGCCTTGCCAAACAAATGGGTTTATAGGTTGAATTCACTACTACATTTGGGGCCAAATTTTGACAGAAACTTCTGATGGATAATTATTTTTTTATGCATATGGTGTTTTTTTTTGCAATATTCCCCGATGGTGTCGGTATTCTAATGGGTTTTAAATACACCATCAAAATTCTTACAGTTTTGGGGTATAGATGAAAAAAAAAGTGAAACAGCCAAATCATTTTTATTTCGATTGCAGAGAAAATGAGCGGGTGAAAGATGAGCGCGAGAGAAGGTATGTGATTTCTTCATCTTTGATTGGCATCATATTTGACTGCAAATTTCAAATGCATTGCATTTTATTTGATCATGAATTCTCACTGAAATGACTACATTCTACTGGTGTCGTGCCCTAGCCTGTGCTTTATCTCCATTATTTGATGTTATTGGTGCTTGTGCTCAAGGATATTGATTCATTGTTTTGAAATGTTTGGATTCATGTTTGTTGATATTACTGGCACAACCATTGTATATTTCTGAGATGCTCATTGAAATGACTGCATTCTACTAGTGTCATGCCCTAGCCCATTCTTTATCTCCATTATTTTATGTTATTGGTGCTTGTGCTCAAGGATATCGATTCACTGTTTTGAAATGTTTGGATTCATGTTTGTTGATATTACTGGCACAACCATTGTATATTGCTAAGATTCTCTCTGAAATGATTGCATTCTACTGGTGTCATGCCCTAGCCCCTACTTTATCTCCATTATTTGATGTTATTGGTGCTTGTGCTCAAGGATATTGATTCACTATTTTGAAGTGTCAACTATGGTTATCAAATGGACAGCCTGTGAGCTTCTAGCTAGGTGCCATTTGTATTGATAGCTTAGGGTATCAAATGTATTGTACCATTGATAGTTGAGACTTTGTTAAAATGAAATAGGACAAAGAATGATTTTGATTTATTTTCTCTATTTTGATCCCTAAGTGGCTTCCGCCATGATTTTCATTTTGAGTGCAATTTTGATAGAATTTTAGTTGGGATTTTCACTAGGGTTTTTAGTCTATTGAGCTACAATAGAACATGATTCTTTTTGGTGCTTTTTTTCCCCATATTTAGTAGATAAAAATCATGGTGGCAGCCACTTAGCCATCTTTTTGATGTTCCATTTATTTTACAAAGATACAAGTATGTGGATATATCATTTAGTTGCTTGCAGTTATTGGTCAAATACAAGTATTTTGTCAAGTTGAAAGGGAAAGAAATCAGTTTGGTGTTTTTGGTTTATGTTAAAAGTTTATTTGGTAAAATCCTTAAAAAAAACACTACACATGTTCTAAAATTTAAAGAAGTTAAATGTTAAATGTAAGATACATATCTCATCCATAGTAATCAAAATAAAGGACATGAAAGTAAGGAGATTTACCAATCCAAAAATATAAGCGAATAGAAAACATGATTCGTACCTTATGAATTGGTTTTTGAGGTGCACGATCTTCATCAATCTCCTTAGAAGTGGACCCCTCCTCACTACTACTACTTTCTTGTTTGACAATTGGTTTGGAAAAATGCATTTAACACAAGAAAAATTACAAAACTGAACCAATGACATGTTTACAACAAAGAAATAGAATGATAATAATATGCTGAAAATTCTATTCTATTTAATACACGCCAAAGGACCAGTCCAAAAAATTCTTAAACATACTTCATTTGATATGATGAATTGTTAATAAAGGTCTAATTTTGTAGACTACTAGCACGAAGGAAGATTTGACCTAGCCAAATCTTCCTTGTACCACACAAAAAACTGTGTGATAACTATGTCTACTCCAACCTTAATTGTTTAAGAATTCATCATATCAGATAAAGTATGTTTAAAAATTATTGGGAGTTCTATTACACCTTTGTTGTAAACATGCTATTGGTTTAGTTTTGTAATTTTTTTTTTTGTGTTAAATGCATTTAAATGGAACATTAAGCATAGTAATAATATGATTAATACTAGCACTTGCACTCAAAGGATAGTGATCTGGCTGAAAGACTTAAGAGAGACTTTGACCCAAGAGCTTCATCATCAATCTCTACAACCTCTTATAGCTATCTTCATAGCAACAAGAGTCATTGGATATGTCAAATTTCTTAGAAGTTTGTACTTAGTTTGTAGGTTGACTTTGTACAAAGTAGATTGTAATTGAAAATTTAAAAAATATTTGCATTTAGTCATTATTCATTCACTATGCAATATGCATTGTGCAACGCAATGAAATCAACAATGTGTATAGAAATGACAAAAACTATATTCCATAATTCTTGGGCTAAAATCTAAATTTATTTTCTTTTTATATCTCTATGCTATTGAGACCACTTCCATTTTATTAAACACAATATTTCCCAATTAAAAATTTCAATTAGAATAAGATTTAATATAATGTTAGAATAAACTTTGTACAAAGACATGTAATACTTATGTTAATGATCAAACACACATATGGATTCACTGTTCCATGAGATAGTGGATTACTAGAGTTGTAGAGAATTTAATCTTTTATTGATATTCCTCTTCTTTGTTTCATACATCTTGATGCAGAGCCCTCTACTATCACCTTAAGGAGACCACCTCAACTTGAGGATTCAAAAAGTAACTTGGAATCCACTCAAGGAATTAGCATCAACTCAAGGATTAAGTAGAGTTCCCTAACTTTGTTAATCACTTCCACAACTCTACTACACAAGTTCACTTCCTCATTTCTTGGCAATTCCTCCTAGCACCATCTCCATCCTAGGCCACCTAGTGCACCTAGTGCCTCCACCATGTCAAAAACTCAACTAGGCTTTTCACCCTGATCCTAACATCAAGTATCATCTCATCATGGTCTATTCACCATGTTTCAACACCCCATTCACTTTGATCTGTTCAACTTACACCATTCTTCTTCTACAACCCTTCTAGGTCTATCTTGCTTGCAGTTATTGGTCAAATGCAAATATTTTGTCAAGTTGAAAGGGCAAGAAATCAGTTTGGTGTTTTCAGTTTATGTTAAAAGTTGATTTGGTAAAACCCTCAAAAAACACACTACATGTTCTAAAATGTAAAGAAGTTGAATATTAAATGTAAGATATATATCTCATCCATAGTAATCAAAAGAAAGGACATGAAACTAAGGATATTTAACAACCCAAAAATATAAGCAAATAGAAAACATGATCGGTACCTTATGAATTGGTTTTTGAGGTGCACGATCTTCATCAATCTCCTCAGAAGTAGACCCCTCCTCACTACTACTACTTTCTTATTTAACAATTGGTTTGGAAAAATGCATTTAACATAAGAAAAATTACAAAACTGAACCAATGACATGTTTACAACAAAGAAATAGAATGATAATAATATGCTAAAAATTATATTTTGTTTAATACACACCAAAGGACCACTCCCAACAATTCTTAAACATACTTTATCTGATATGATGAATTGTTAATAAATGTCTAATTCTGTAGAATGCTAGCACGAAGGAAGATTTGACCTAGCCAAATCTTCCTTGTACCACACAAAAAATTGTGTGATAACTATGTCTACTCCAACCTTAATTGTTTAAGAATTCATCATATAAGATAAAGTATGTTTAAGAATTGTTTGGACTAGTCCTTTGGCATATATTAAATAGAATAGAATTTGACCAAGGAAGTCCCTTGAATATTTCTCAACACCATGACATTCCATTAGCAACCCTTAAGAGCTTACCTTATTTCACTAGAGAAGGTCAAAATAAATCCATTGAGCATATTAGAGACGTAGCTTCTTTATGTGGGTTGCACCATATCACTGAGAAAGATGTAGTAGTTAAATTCTTACAACACTGTTCAAAGGAAATACACTATCATGGTTCAAAGGTTTACATGTGAATTCAATAATAACTTGGGATCATTTGAGTGCTAGATTATGTACTCATTTTGAAGACAAATTAGATCATCTCTCTTTGGTTGAGTAATTGACCATGATAAAGAGAGATCCTCATGAGCATATAGAATTTTCAATTATTATTTTCAAAAGACATGGGATAGAATTCCACCTTTGGTAAGGCCATCTAATAAAATTATTTTATCTATTATTTAAAGGCACAAAATAGTGATATTGCAATCCAATTATAGTCTATAGGTGGTAGAACATTACTAGGATATTATGAGATTGCAATTAGAGCTAAAATTTGTTTAATACAAGTTGGTAATATAGCCCCCAATGCCAATTTTTGTTGAGGTACAACTAGATATTCCTTTTTATATCACCTACTATAGTTTTTATCCCTATATTTCCATCATTTAACAACCAAGTTGCAACCCAAGATAATTATATCTTAAGCCATTTACAAGACCTGAAAAGTATTATAGAGAAAAATGACAATATCCATAAGACTTTGCAAACCTTTCATAACAAAATAGTGAATCTCAAGAAGAAAGACAAGATGCAAGGCCATATCAAGCCCCATATCAGCCTAATAGGCTTACATACCAAGTTGATAACTAAAATCAAAGGAGAAATTAAAACTTTAGAGCCAATCAACCTTATAAGCCTAATGTTCGTAGTTCCTCACAAGAGATAGTATCTATGCAAAATAATTTGGCATAAGATAGTATCTCATGAGAAATAAATGTTTAACAATGATTAAGGTACACCTAATGTTGCATTAATGAATTGGTAAGGTGAGGAGTTTTTTGGTGCTAACTTTCCAGAGGGGAAAAATCATAATTATGTTCCTATTGCAACCAATACAAGGTTAAAGAAAAGGGATATTGATTTAGGAAAAAAACCTAATAAATATTATAAATAATATGATAATGCACAAAATCAATATTCTTTAGCAACATAAGGTCAAGATATGCCCAAACTTCACAAAATATTCAAATTTTACCAAGCGGTCAAGCATTGCCAACAAAAGAGAAGAAAAAGTATATCAAATTCCTTCACAAGGAAAAATATATGGTGTTGTTCCTAAAGGGTAGCAAAAGGTTAGTCTTCCTACATTTAACATTATAGATCATACAAGGAAAGCTACAATTAGTATGTCAGTGTTTGATGCTTTCCACATTCCGAGATAAAAGGATCTACTAATTGAAGCTTTAGATAAGATTTCATTGACAAATGATCCTACTAAAGAAAAATCCAAAGTAATTCTTTTTGTTACTTCTCAACCAAAGAGTTCACAATAGATCCAAGAGGTAAAACTATTTCTATTTTATGTCATTTTGATTATTGGCAAGTTCTTAGTCTATAACTGCATCATAGATTTAGGTGCAAGTAGTTCAGTGATGCCAAATAAGTTAGTGGAAAAATTGGGTTTAGTCATATGAGTCTTTGGAAAAGGGGGTAGTTAATTGGATGAATCAACCATTAATACAATTGGAGTGATTAAAAATATAAGCCTTAATTTTCATTCTTGTCCCAAATTTTCCATTTCACAAGGTATATGTGTGATTGATCTTCTACCATATTTGTGCATGTCTTAGTAGGGATTTCACTAAAAAGTTAGATGATTATATTATTGGTATATGGAAACTAATAATTCTTGGACTATACACTCATTGGGTGGAGGTGTCGATGGGAAGCACCATCGTAATAGGGGGCTCGAAGTCCCCCACTTGACTTTCTCATATGTACAATAATATGGGCACACATATGAGTACAAGTGGTTATTATGAGAATATTCTTTTAGGGTTAGGGTTAACCTTCTCAACTGACATTAGTAAACTTCCTAAAGATTATATAAATATGTGGCAATGTAATGGAAAATTGATCATACCGTAATCTACTCTTCATTGGATAACAAAATGAGATTCGACTCTCTATTTGGTGGATGTAGCCCAAGATTGTGTGAACTACGTTAAATCTTTGTGTCTTCTTGTTCTATTTCTATGTGTTTTAATCATTTTCATAATTGGTTATATTTGCATGTAACTGTTATATTTATATCTTCTAATCCTAAATTATATTTCTTTATATTGGTCAAACATGTTTTTCATAACAAGGTATGTTACCTAGGTGACTGTAAAATCCAAGTTGCTTACAAATGACCATATATTTAGTTTTTCATGAAGAAGACCATCTTGTTGTCCAACATCCTAACACCTTATTGAAAGGCATCGTAAAGATGACCTTATATGAATGGGAAACATAAAATCATGAGGAAGAGTTATTAAATCACATGCAAGTAGTTTGGATGGGTAATTATGTCATGCATGAATAAAACACTGATGTTTGAAACCTCATAAAATGTGAAAAACAACAACATGAACAACAAATTAATGAAATATAGAAGTTATATTTTGATGGTTTTTTTGGAATAACTGCCAACATCCCCCTTTGGGATTCATGACATGGTTTAACAAGCTCCAATTTATTCTATAAGTCTAATGGTTGTATTGGGCATTAACATGTCTATCTTTTGGTGCAAAACTAACCACTAGTTGTAACAAGTGGTATTGGATCTTGGTCATAGGTTTGAATCCCCTCGGGTGACACTAAGGGAGGATTTTTGGACTAACCACCAATGTACCCCTTGAGGATTCATGAAATGGTTTAACAAAATCCTTTTTCTTCTATAAATCTAGTGGTTGTATCTGACAAATTAACAAGTTGATCTTTTCGTCTAATGGCAACCACTAGTTATAACAATTTCTAGAAGTAAGGTGGGTGCAGGTAGAGGTGCTATGTTAATTTTCCCTAAAGGTGATAGGTATTATTCATATTTTCATTTTTCTTTTAGTTGTACTAGTAATACAGTATAATATCAAGCACTTGCTCATGGCCTAGAAAGGGCTAGAAAGAACAAAATCACTACTTTTCAAGTGTTTGGTGATAGACAACTTGTTGTGAATTAGGTAAGGAACATAAATGTTACCAAAAAATAATTACTTAAGTTATATAAGCATAGGATATGGGATCATATTGAAAAATTTTATGCTTTTTTGTTGAATTGCAAAGAGGGGGGGTGAATCTGCAATCCTTGATTCTTTGTATCTTAAAAACTTTCTCTAATTCAAATCGGTGTCAACTCGGTCAGACAAACTTCAATATTAACCGACAATAATAAATTAACTTAAATAAAAAATAACATTCACAATAAACATTCAACTCATATAACATCAGTATTTAATGTGGAAACCCAATTTGGGAAAAACCACTGTAGAAATTGTCACCCACTAAAGAAATACTCATCTAAAGAATGTTTGGTTAAAATCCAAACTGGTTAAAGATTACAATGCACATTGTTAAATGTGACCCTGTTAGGGGTGTTGGTGCCCAAAATTGATCATTTGGATTTCCTATGGACTTGCCAATCCAATGCTTGGAAACCCAATCATTTTTTCCAACTAACAAGTTCAACCAAATGGAGGTTTGAACTTATGCAATTTTGGCTCTGCAAAGCCAAGGCTGGTATGCCTGTACCTTAATCAAATCTATTGATTCAAAGGATTTTTATAGAAGATAATTGAATATAAAACTTTTGGATTCTCTCAAGGTGGCAAATAAACTTGAGAGGAATTGAATTGTAAGTATCTTAATCAGTAGTATGTTGAACGCTGTAAAAACTGAAATGCTTTGATTAATAGTAATTATTTGAAAAAAGGTATATAAAATGAAATAGATCAAAGGAATAAAATATCATAAACTTTGAACAATGAACTGAATAACTATATTCCAATTATTGATAAGATCAGTGCCTTGCTCCTACTTGGGCAATGGAGTCAATTCTATATCAATCCTATGTACACCTCAAAGATAGTTTTAATAACTTGTATATAACAAGACCATCATTTCAAGGGCTTCTACATGATTTATAATTGAAACCAAATTATACAGTTAGTTCTACTGAATTTAACTTTGTCTTTGAGAGACTAATAGAATAGAGGAAAGTTTTTCAACCACACCTTTCAACTAATGATCAAATTGTATACATATTTCACATTAAAAATAACATGAGAATTCAACACAATGAAAAAAAATATCTAAATAGATTTATCTGAGAGACTAATCGAAAATATTTGAAAACTATTACCACATGTGAGAGAAAAAGCACTTATCTCTTCATTAATGTTTGAAAAATAATATATCAGAGTTCATGTTGCAGTTGTCATCAAATTATATCCTATGAAAATATGTATTGTGTCTCTTTAAATTTTACATTATGTATGTATGTATGTATATATATATATATATATATATATATATATATATATATATATATATATATATATATATATATATATATATATATATATATATATATATATATATATTTGTGTGTGTGTGTGTTTTTGAGTGGCTTTCACACCTCTTTAGGGTGAAAAGACACAACCCTTATTACAAATTATTTTGAAAAAATAATAAACTAACTAAAAAATAACTACCTAACTTTTGGATTTGGATTTGGTCAAAAAACCAAAACACCTTGTGGAAAGCTAAATTTTGGATTCCAAATAGGAAATTCAATTTTCCGAACTGGGTCATTTTTAGATTTTTAAAATTCAACCATCTTCAGCCTCTGACAGCATCATCTTTGTAGCATGTCAAAATTTCAGAGTTTTCTAAAGGCTTTCATTAGTTAGTTATATTTATTTGTGTCATAAATCTTCCTTCCTTTGATTTTTTTAGTATGGAGAAACTTGCTTCTTGATAATAGATTGGGACTCATAAATTCTCAAAATTTAGGGTACCACCAATGGCTCTTTTTGGGGACGTATGCTCCTTGTGGGCATAGCGAGAATCCAACTATCTCTGGTAGATGTACACCAAGTGTGAAATCTATCAGGCTATAGAGTCACTGCATATTTTAATAATCAAATAACATCTCATTTGATGGCCCCGAGCCACCAAAATATGGAATCAACATTTTCCCTTATCAAACACTTGATTTTGATCATGTAACACTTTGAATTTCCTAAAAATGGTACCACCATTCCCATGGACAATATTCATTGCTTTAATAACATGCTCTAACTTTTGTTCAGTCTTCAAAAACTCATCAGGTGCGGGTGAACCCACAATAGTGGGTTACACTTTTTTGCCTGAACGGACACTAAACTCTACATTTTGAAAAAAAAATCAGATTTGAATGCATATTGTTATTAAACCATTTAAAATCAAAAGATGAAGTAAATTAGAGTCTTTTAGGATTTCTATCTATATTCTAAATATATTTTTTATTTTTATTTTTGAATTGATTTGAATAGTTTTTTCTTTCTCCCACAAAAAATGGTATGTTGCTGAAAATGTCATTTTCAAATAGAGTATAACTTTCTTTCTCAAATAGATATAAATGTGTTTCTTTTGAATTTATTTTTGTAACATCCATACAAAGGGCATGCAATTGGTTTGACGATATTATCATGATTATTTCATATTTTATTAACGTTTGAAGTTGACTAAAGAGTAATTTTGACATATCTTGACTACATAGCTTATAACTTAATGTGTATTTGTCCAATTTTATTTTCATTTTTTTTGATAGAAAGAGAACTTCAATACCTAGGGCATAGATCTTTTTTAAAATTTTTTTTCTCTCATTTACTATTTTTTCATAAGTGTAAAACATAGAGGTAGACATATGGTGGAATAAGTACATTTAGTAAAACTAAAAATACAAAGTCATAATAAACTTAATATATATTAACATTATAATCATTTGAAAGATTTTTCTTAATAGTACCTTACTACATAGGTTTGTCAAATGGATTCATTTATTCTGCCAAAAGATAAAGTCGAAGTAATTTTTTGTCAGCATTTTAATAGGTGCGAAGGAACTCCATTGTAGGTATGAATGAGGAGTATAGATGTTATATCAATGTTTTTTTTATCTAAGAGGATTTGTGCTAACCATTTGTAATTCATTCCTTCAAATGGAACCTCTCAAGGCATAAATCATCATATTTTATTAAAAATGTGTCATTTTAGCAAAAAACAACATGTCTAAAAAAGTCCTTGCTAAATAGAATATTCTCATGCATTTGATCATCCCTACAAGTAACAAAATTAAGCTCTTCTTCTTGGATGCATTTATGTACACAATATAACCTATACTCAAGATGTTGGTTCTCTTCACAAAAAGGATCTGAAGATAACCCAGATTCATGAACCTCCTTCTTATCAAGAATCTGATTAGATAGGACACTCGCATAATTTTCAAAATCAAGCTTATATAATTTCACCTTATCTTTGCATATTTGATGTATTTTTGGCTCGTAGGATGAACTGAAAAATGTATCATCTTCTACATTCATATCATTAATTTCATCATTAGGCTTGTTATCTTCATCATGATGCTGATGGACTTGATTGCATAGAAAATCTTCCTCCAATAATGGATTCAAGAACATAGAAAAATTGAGTGTATCTTCTTCTGCTTTCTCTTCAAACAATGGATTCAGGAACATAGAGAAATTAGGCATACCTTCATGAGAAATTTCATCTGGCTCCATAGGTGTTCTATCATACAAGATACCAAAAAATTGTATACTAAACTCTTCCTTTTGAAAATCATCATCTGCTTGATCAAAGAGACTGATATATTCACTAGCATTATCTCATGAAAGATCTTCATGCTTTCCTTCTCACTAGTACATTTTGCACCATTTTTCAATGCACTATTGGTCAAAGTTTCTACCCAACTTAGTTGAATAGTTGACCAACTAGTTTGTCGCTATTATCTACATTGAAATATCGACCCATTGCTGCAACTGTAGAATAATCAATGCCAATATTGGTCAAATTTGAGGGCAATCTAGGACTAAAATAACATTGGCAAGTGTTGGTATATTGGTCGATCTTTCGACCAATATAGATTAATATTGGTCAAAAACTTTGGTCACTCCGACCAGGATGCCAAAATTGTGATAGACATATTTCAACCACATTTGGTTGAAATATTTAGTGGCTCCAACCAAAATGCCAAACCCATGACACCACATTTCAACATAGCATGGTCGGATTTTAGACCAAACTAGGCTAGACTTTCGACGAATGTGGGTCAAAATTTTGATGAAACACAGAGTGTTTAAAAAAAATTGAAGATAAATATCTAGACTAATCACCGATGGAATCCTAATTAGTGATTAGTCTAGATATTTATCTTCAGGTGTCCACACTCATTCTACTGCTTGTTGCCAGCAGGTCCTTGCTCGTTCTATTTTCCAAACTACTTTGGGCTCTAGCAATCCATCTGCTTTGCTCTATGTGAAACTGTGGGTTTTTTCATTTTGTTTGAACTATTTGAGAGATAGGCTCTGACTGGCGATCTGCAAATTGGTAGAGCTTCCTCTTAGATGCCCACAAATCTTCAAATCTATTGGTGTGAAGTCCCCAAAGGGTATTCTGCTCTATGGGCCTCCTGGTTCTAGGAAAACTTTAATTGCTAGGGCAGTGGAAAATGAAACTAGTGCCTTCTTTTTCTATATCAATGGACCTGAGATCATGTCAAAGTTGGCTAGAGAAAGTGAAAGAAATCTCTGGAAGGCTTTTGAGGAGGCTGAGAAGAATGCCCCATCCATTATATTTATTGATGAGATATTATAGAGATTTTTCAGCGGGCTTGCAAGTATGCTATTAGAGAAAATATTGAGAAGGAAAATTTCAATTGTGGCGGCTTTTGCAAACTAGATTTGGTTATGAATTTCTTAATGGTTTTTTTTGAGCTAGTTTGTTAGAATTTTACATTTTTTGATTCAATTTTCCTCAACTTGTATCTTATTATTTCAATTTGTCATGTTCTCTTTCCTCTGCACTTTTACAGGATAATATTGAACATGAAAGAAAAATAAGTGAGAAACTCGAGGCAATGGATGAGGATGATAGTGATGAGGTAGCTGAAATAAAGGCTGCTCATTTTGAGGATTCAATAAAATATGCCTGAAGAAGTGTTAGTGATGCTGATATTTAGAAGTATCAAACCTTTGCACAAACACTATAGCAATCTCGAGGCTTTGGTTCTAAATTTTGATTTCCTGGTGCTTCTGCTAGTGCTTCGGATGTATTTGCTACAATAGATAATAAAGATGATGATGACTTATATAGTTAAAAACCTTAGTACAAAATTGTCATCTTAATGAAGTGATAAATGTGTCTATTCTAGTGGGGACCTTCCGCTGACAAATAGCCAATGCTATTCAATTTGGCTCCGGCTTTTTCTTGTATGAGTTTTATCTTTCATATGTTTCAAACTTTATTTAGTTTATCAGCCCTTTAGTTGAGGACTTACTAACTTGTACGTCTTTAGAGAAATATTAAATGTGGCAAGGAAATTTAGCTATGGAAACTTTTTCTCAAGTGGTAGATAATGCTACGAAAACCTTGCTTTTAAAAAAAAATCCTTCTGGAAAATATTCTATACTAAATCAATTCTACAACAAAGAAAGTCTAGTTCAACTAATTTTGACTGGTGATCCATGAATTGGTAGAGCTTCCTCTTACATGCCCACAACTCTTCAAATCTATTGGTGTGAAGCCCCCAAAGGGTATTCTGCTCTATGGGCCTCTTGGTTCTGGGAAAACTTTAATTGCTAGGGTAGTGGCAAATGAAACCGGTGCCTTCTTTTTATGTATTAATGGACTTGAGATCATGTCAAAGTTGGTTGGAGAAAGTGAAAGCATTCTTTGAAAGGCTTTTGAGGAGTCTGAGAAGAATTCCTTGTCCATATATTTATTGATGAGATATTAAAGAGATTTGTCAGCCGGCTCTAGCAATCCATCTGCTCTACTTTGTGTGAAACTGTGGGTTTTTTCATTTTGTTTGAACTATTTGAGAGATAGGCTCTGACTGGTGATGAATAATTGGTTTGCATGTTTGCAGGGTGGAAGTAGTGTTGGGGATGCTGGTGGTGCTGCGGATAGATTCCTTAACTAGTTGTTGACAGAGATGGATGGTATGACAACCAAGAAAAAAAAATTCATTATACCTAATGGCATTGGCCTGTTATACCCAAGGATTCAATGGAGCCGATATTATAGAGATTTGTTAGATGGCTTGCAAGTATTCTATTAGAGAAAATATTGAGAAGGTGAGTTTCAATTGTAGCAGCTTTTGCAAACTAGATTTGGTTATGAATTTCTTAATGGTTTTTTTTTAACGGGTTTGTTAGAATTTTACATTTTTTGATTCAATTTTCCTTAACTTGTATCTTATTATTTTAATTTGTCATGTTCTCTTTCCTCTGCACTTTTATAGGATATTGAGCATGAAAGAAAAAGAAGTGAGAACCCCGAGGCAATGGATGAGGATGATAGTGATGAGGTAGCTGAAATAAAGGCTTCTCATTTTGAGGAGTCAATGAAACATGCCTGAAAAGTGTTAGGATGTATTTTTTGCTATTGCTACTACTTTGGATGTATTTTCTAAGATGATTTCCCCCGCTAAGATGATGTGCATCCATTTTATGGAGATCTGCTAATTGTTTTATATGATAAAGATTACTGCAAGTTGGCCCTTGACCAGATCAATATTGCTTACTGTTAATATGATTTAGAACAACAGAGAGGAGGGGTGAATCAATTTTTCTTAGGTCCTGATGTATAAAAAAATCTTAAAAACTTTTCCTTAAATTAGATCCAATAACCAAAACAAACTCGGTCATCATTGATTCAATAATAGAAACATATAACAATGCAGTCCACTACCCAACTGTAACGTAACTTGTAAAACATAGAAATGTTCAAACCAAAACATTCACACAAGTATTAACACCAGGATTTATAGTGGAAACCCAATGTGGGAAAAACCACTTTGTAACATGCTACTATTATTTTCACTCTTCTGAAGTGAGCTCGGTTAAAAGCCAACCTTGTCAAAGGTTACAATACACACTGTTAGGTGTGACTTGGTTAAAGGATTTCAATCACCTTGTTAAAAGTGAGCCTTGTCATAGGACTTACATATACTCCATTAGAATGCAACCTTGTTCAAAGGATTTAACATATGACTGTTAGGTCAACCTCTGTTAAAAGGATTTTGATTGTTACAATGGTTAGAAAGTAGCAGCAATATTTATCTGAAAAACATACAACCCACTTTGCAAATATCAGATCTGATTCCGTACACTAGTGCTAGTTTACAAACTTTGAAACTTTTCCATCTCCATCTCTGATATGCTCAGAACTTTTCTTCAAGCAACCACCACAATTCTCCTTTATCCTTTTCTGCTTATACAGTCAATAAAACTTTACTGATCTTCCAACATTCTCTTTTTACCCATGCACACACATATCCAATGCTTAGGTTCCCTTAATACTTTCCTCAATTAGGTTAACTCATCTTATGCCTCTCAATCTCATTCATAGATCTTAGGGTTAGGTCAGATTCATTAAATCTACCCTCTTTATGTTCTTCGGCTTCATTTCTAGAATCATCTCAAATCTCTTAAAGATTTACAATAAAATGTTTTACAGTACATTTAATGCTTTCAAACAATCAATAAATAAAGTCAACATGTTTTAAATAATCCAAGATTTCAACAATGTCAGCTCCGAAACTAAATTCTCTTCAAATATAAAAATGTTGATGCTCGGTCAATATTGTGATCAACTACTCGATCTTCATGTAGAAAGCTCGTTCATTACTAAAAATGTTTCCTCGGCTTATACTGTCTTCCTTGGCAATTAACTATTGTTTGGTCGACACTAGAATTTTTCTCGGCATACACTGACTCGGTCGACACTAACATTACTTGGCTTAAACATGATTTCTCCATTTTTTTCTTAGTCAAGCCTACCAGTTGAGTCTTTAGTCTTACTAGTAGAAATAATACACTGTCTCATCATTGTACAACATAGTCAAGTACACTTTGTAGTATAAAGATAACTCAACCTTTCCCTAGGTGCTATTGTTACCAACCTTGCCCCAATCCTTCACAACAATACAATAGATATAGTACTTTCCTAAGTAGCAATAGTCTTACCAATTAAGGTTTGACATCAATGACAATAAAACAATTGTTTCAATTGCAGTTTCCAACAATCTCCCTCTTTGGCATTGATGGCAACACCATATGATATCACCTGAATAACACATGGATTACCAACCAATCATAAAACTTATCTATTCATCAGAGAATTATTTATAATATCCTTAGCTTCATTCTGATTCAGAATCCTATAAGCCTCACTTCTGTGACCATTAGAAGTATTCAAATCTCCCTCTATCCTAATCCTTAATTTCAGTTCATCACCCTTACCTTTCAGTGTCATGTGTTATCATATCATTTCATCTCCCTCTTTGACAAAAATGCCAAAGCAACAACTAAAACAGACATCCATCAGATGTAGATAATATCTATGCAGCTTAGTGATTCTCCCTCTGTCATCTTGCTTATGACTGATTGCTTGTCTTTTCTCCTTTTCACAACTCTAGGCCAGCCCTAAAGTGTGACAATCTTCTGCATCAATTTGTCAAATATTCTGTTGTAGCATATTTGATGCAGTGCTCCTAGCTTGACTAGGAAGCCTCAATTAGGGTAAGGATGTCATGCCCCTATCTACTTCTGGCTTGGTTTTTTTTATTCTGCATCTTTATTTAGTTCTTCTAGGATGGATTTATGTCTTGGTTCAGATTTGATATTTTCAAACTCTTTTGGTTAGAAGTGGATTATAACTTTGTTTTAACTTTGATTTATATCTTAGACAGATTAGGGATATTTAGTTTGGCTATTAATTGTTAATCTTTGGTTAGACTATGACATTGGATTTAATTAAATAACTGCAGACACTATCTTTTCTGAATTATCAATTTCTCTCTTGACTTTGATACTTGGAAATTTGTGTTACTTAGGAAGAAGGATGAGGAATTCCTATTCTGCAATTAAGTTTTCATTAATGAGAATTTTGATGTTATATTGATTTGTTATTATGAAGGAAAATATGGTTAATTTTATGATTAATGCTAGTGTATAAATGATTTTATTATGTTAGTGTTGATTGTTAAAGGAATATTGAAATTTAAAAGAATATAAATAAGTCTATTATGTTAGAATGAGTTAGTGGGAAGATATGTGTTAATCTAGAAGGGGGCTTAATAATATTCTATAACCTTTTTTGTATTGTGGTTAGCAAGCTAAGATTAGTGAATTGTTTAACATTGGTTATGGCTTTGAGATACTCCCTATGGTGTCGTGAACTAGGATTAATGTGGCTATGTCATAATAAGTTCACTGTGCCAAGATATTTGTTTTTTTTATGTTCGAATGTGTAGTGGGAGATTGGTTGTTATATGCACATGTGAATTTGCTTTGAGCATGGGTAAGTGGGAGTTCTCGGTAAGTATGTGTACTGTAATGATAGTTGTCACTGTGTTTAGTGAAGGTGGCAGTGAAAGATAAGTTTGGCCTTTAATGCAGCTACGACATGTTTATGGGAATTGAATGACTTCAGTTTGCTATCAGTCATTTGCTTTGGCAAGGTTTTTCTCTGTTGAGGTAATGGGTTTGATGCCTAGAAAGGTTGTGGAAATGGAGTCATTATGTTCAGTTTAGAGAGGAATATGGTTGTATACTTGTGCATTATTAATGGGATTATCCATTTTACATTTCACGATTCTATTTCTAGTTTTTGACCTATCTTTTGGAGGCACTATTCAGTTTTTGGTGCTTATGAAACGAGCTCTGTCATGGGGTGCTCAGTTTTGTTGCTTGGTTCTTGGAATTTTTCGGTGGGTTTAGCTTTGCTGAGCAAGGATTTGGTTTTGGTGTAGCTCTCCAGTTGGGAGTGAGGTCTTTGGCTTCAACTTCGAGTTCAAAACACCCCCACTCTGTTATTAAGGCAGGGGCATTCTCTAACTCAACTCTTGCTTTCTATATAAATCTGGTTATAGAATTTCATTTAAATGATTTATATTTAGATTATGCAATATGATTTAAATGTTCTTGTATACTGTATAAATGTCTTTCAAAATGTGTGTGGTTTTGCACATTGCAGTGTTATGTTCACTATTTGATAATTGGTATTTCGGTTGTGTGTTTTTGGTTTAGTTGTTTAGAATATGTTTTTGAGTTTGTCGAATGGTGATACTATTTTATAGGATTATGGTAGTGTAAGGTTTCCTAAGTTTGGGGGTTTGTGTGTTTCACTATTTCATGTCAGTTGTCGTGATCTTAGTAGTGGGAACAACAATGGATTGTGTAAGGAAGTAGCAATGGAGAGTGAAGACTGTGAGGCTGTCACCTCTCTACTACCAGTTTTTTTTACCGAGCTTTGGGAATGTTATTTTATGATCGGGATTAGTTGTTTTGGTATTGATATTGGTCTTGTTGCCAGGTATTTGGGTTTTGAGTATCTTGGTTTTATTGCATTCTCTATTTGGTATAGTTATCAGGTTCTGTGGTTCCTAGGTTAGAATGGGTGTGTAACCATGGTGAGAAGTTTTCTTGGCAATATTGGAACATTAAGTGTATTCGTAATTTGTACCCGATTTCATATTATTTGGTTGGTAGTTATTTTGTTTAGTAAACACAGCTAATGTTCATTGAGATGCCACTGTTAGAATGATGTAGTTGAGTTTCTAGTCTTGTTGAACATGGGTATAGGGAAGCTTTGTTAAGTCATGATTGGAGATTTAGTAGAATGCTTCTCTCTATCTAGTAGCTTGTAGTATTGGGCTCAGGAGATGGGAGATTCAATTACCGCGAGGTTTTGTAGAGAACAGTCATTGTATGATATATGTATCGGTCTCTGGTGTTAGTGGTTGATATGAATGTTCACAATTCTATGTTCTAGATGGAGGGAATTAAGTTCCAGTTACCATTACTGCAGCTATTGTTTATGAGGATTGCTAGGCCTGTTGGTAAGTTTTATTAGGAATCAAATTCTTTTAGATGATTATGCTGTAGCAGGAAATAGAACATGGTTTTGTTTCTTGGTACTATGGTATTCTCGGTTGAAGTGGGGGTCTATAATGAAAGTCCCTGTTGACACATTATTTCTTTCATAGATTTAGTTATGACTTTGGTCTGAAGGCTATTTGATGGCTACTGTTGTAGTATATTAGCTGTCTGTGGAATTTTGGAGTCGTATCAGTAACTGATAATTTATATTTAGGTTGGAATATTTGATTTCATGTTTTCTGATTGTATTACAACTTTGATGTAGTGCTCTGAACTCTGTATTTATACAAGGGTACACATATATATATATATATATATATATATATATATATATATATATATATATATATATATATATATATATATATATATATATATATATATATATATATATATATATATATATATATATATATATATATATATATATATACACTTATAGGAATGTATATGTATATATGTATATCTGTATATACACATACCGTGAGTGTATATACATATGTATATATATATGTGTGTGAGCCTATAAGTATGTGCATACATATATATATTTGTAGGAATGTATATGTATATATGTATATACACGTATCGTGAGTGTATATACATATGTACATATATGTGTTTATGCCTACATGTATGTACAAAGGTGATTTGGTAACAGAGATAGCAGAATTTAAACAAGTGTATTTGTATATGGGCAGTAATTATGTAGTTAATGTGTAAATTTTGCATTATTCTTCGGTATTAAAGTTGATTGATAATTTTCTATGGATTCACAAATAACTCTGTTAATTGGAATGTGACAGAAGAATGGAATTGAATCTTAGGTATTATTGTATCGAACAGTTGACAATAGAATTGGATGTTTCCATTTTTCTGTTATTAAAATTGCAATTAGATATTAGGAATTGGATATTCATATTGTTTAAAGTTTCTAGGAATAGCATTGGAAATTTTGTTTAAGTTATTCTTTGAGTGATGAAAAGAAGATGCTTGCTGTGGCTATTTTTGGAAAGTGGTTTCATGGATGTATGTGGAAATTTTAAATGGTTGTTTCAGTATCATGGAATTCAGTTGTTAAGTAAACATTAATAGTTGAATTGGTAATTCAGATTTTTTTTACTATGGTTAGCTATTTTGGTAGTATGAAGTGTTTTGAGATAATGCAAGTGTGATCCTTAGTATGTGAAGCTGACTTTTGTCTAGAGCCTGAAGGTGAAAGATTAGCTGTCAGTTAATTACTAAGTGATAATTTAATAATTCATGGGCTATGGGTTTCATTTAAAAAGATAAAATATGTTGCCCTGATTACTTGCACATGTTGGTGAAGTAAGGGATTGGTTTTACCTTATTGCTTGGAAAGAATAAGGCTGGCATAATGAGTTCTTTGAGTTTGCTATTGGTTACTGATCATTGATTCTTATGTAGATACCCAAAGCTAGTGGATCATCACCTTGTCATTTTCTTTGCGAGTTTATTTCTGTTGATTAGAAATGAAATGCTTCTTGTAATGATGAAATATGTCTATTTTTTTATATGCATGGTTCATATTATTTTGTTAAGGTTTTTAACCTGTATGATGCAGATGCTTTGGAGGTATTACATTATCTTAGTTCTTTTGACTAAGCCCTCTTTGTTGTGGTTGTTTTATATTTTGGTGTTTCCAGGAATTCTAGATGAGGAAAACTATGTTTTTGGGGGAATGGTTGACTGTTGTAAAGATTTATGGGAAACAGATTATTACTTGGTTACTTGTTATTAGAACAGTGCTTAGGATATCTAGGATCAATTAGATGTATTCTGGAACTCTTAGTATATTTTTATTTAATGTAGAGTACATTGATATACTCTCATGTAATTGATTACCTTGGATATTTAAAGATTTGATTACTTCAGTTAAATTATAATTCTGTGTTATGTTGTACCTTGTTATAAAAAAAATTGTTGTGTTGTTCAGTTTAATTTCATTGGTTCTCTTGTGGTTTTTTTTTTTTATGTGATTAGTTCTATGGGGTGTTACATTGGTATCAGAGCCTAGGTTTGAACACTAGGGGCTCGAGGTTTAGAAAAGGGGTTATATCTCTTTGCTTCTGTTAATGATTTTCTTTCTCCTTTATTATTTAAGGTCTTGAACATGCCTCCTGTCACAAGAGGTGCCCATGGGCACAGTGATCCAATTGATGCTAGAGTTGACAGAGGTAGGGGCAGACGTCCAGGACGTGGCTGGGGTAGAGGGCAAGATCACCAAGGTGGGTTTGGAGCTGATCAACGTGATCAGAGAGAACCTCAGGCTGAAGTTCTCCAACGGATACTTGATAGACTTGATGATATTGAAGCTAGGAACAATGTTCCCAGTGGGGGAGCGAATGCAAATGCTAATGTGGTTCAAGTTCCTAATGCAAACCCGGCTGTTGCTGAGAATCCTATTGCAAGGGCTTAGTTGAAGGATCTTTCTAAGTTCAAAGGACCTATCTTTTATGGAACCGAGGAAGGTACCACTGTTGAAGCATGGCTGCTAAACATCGAAAGATGTTTTATCCTCCATGATTATCAGAGTAATGTTAGAGTTTGTTGGACTATTATGCAGCTCAGATCCTTTGCTTCCATATGGTGGAACATGGAACTTGAGCATCTTGGAGTCAACATTTCTCAAGTCACTTGGGAATTGTTCATTGAAAGGTTTCGTGAGAGGTTCATGTCAGAATACTGGTAGCAGGCTAGATCTGAGGAATTTTTCAATATCTCTCAAGGTAATGCTACGGTGGATATGTATGAGAGGAGATTCTTTGAGTTGAAGAAATACTCCAGTTGGGTAGAACATGAAAAGCCATTAGTACAACATTTTATTAGGGGATTAAATCCCAAAATTGGAGAAGAAGTGTGTACTTTCAAGCCTAAAACTGTTCAAGAAGCCTCTAATCAAGCCAAATTGACTGAGATGAAGTCAAGTTTCAGTGGAGGTGTGATCAAGAGTGCAGCGAATCCTCTTGTTTAGAATAGTAGCAAGAACCAGAGATTTTCTCAAGGCAATTCAAGGGTAGCTTCAGGTGGTTCTAGTGGCAAGTTCATGAAAAGGAAGTTTGGAAAGTTCTCTAAGTCCAACAAGAGTTTCAAAGTACCTAAGCAGCCCAAATCATTTTTGTCTTCACAAAGTGGACATCAGAGCACTATATCTCCTCCAGCAATTTTAGTGCAGCAAAAGAGTATCAAGAGAGGAGTAGAATGTTACCACTGTGGGCAGTTGGGTCATTTTCAGTGGAATTGTCCCCTTTGTGGCAACAACCAAGGCAGATCTAGGGCAGTAGGTTCTAAGGCCACTGTAGGTGATTCTGGAAGGAACCACCATATTTTCGCTATCGTGGATCAAAGGCAAACTGATCATCAAAATACCATAATCGAAACAAAAGGTAATTGCCAAGGTAAGAAAATTTCCATTTTTTTTGATTCCGGGGCCATCGACTCATTTATTTCTTCAAATTTGGTTAAACAATGTGGAATTCCTGTGAATAAAGCTAAAAGGGCATGGCAAGTTGAGTTGGCATCAAGATCTAAGGTAGAAATAGGGTTAGTGGTTGTAGATTGTAAGATTCAACTTAAGGCTTTTACTACTTCAGTTAGCCTTAGAGTTATTCCTTTGGGTTCGTATGATGTTATTCTTGGAATGGATTGTCTAGACCAGCATTCAGATGTCAATGATTGCAGAGAAAAGATCATCAAATGTATTGATGATTTTGGAACAGCCAAGTACATTTTAGGTATTAAGAGACCTATTTCTGTTAGGACCATTTCTGCAAAACAACTCAAGAAGTGCTTGCGCATGGGATGCAAACTATTTTCTATTTCTATCAATGATTTTGATGAACTAGTTTCCTCTAGTACCAACTTGGATCATCTAGTTTTGAAGGAGTTTTTAGATATCTTTGTTACTAAGATTCTGGGAATCCCTCCTAAAAGAGAAATTGATTTTAGGATTGATCTTTTTCCTAGTACTGAGCTTATTTCCAAGACTCCTTACCGTATGACCACTCAAGAGTTAGTGGAACTGAAGGTTCAACTTGAGGAATTGCTAGAAAAAGGGCTCATACGACCTAGTGTCTCACCTTGGGGAGCACCTATCATCTTTGTCAAAAAGAAGGATGGTTCTCTAAGGCTATGCATAGACTTCAGGCAACTGAATAAAGTGACCATCAGAAATAGATATCCTTTGCCTCGCATCAATGACTTGTTTGATCAAGTGAAGGGTGCTAAGGTGTTTTCCAAAATTGATCTCAAATCTGGATACCATCAACTAAGGATTCAAGAAGCTGATATCCACAAGATAGCTTTTTGTACCAGATATGGGCATTATGAATTCACAGTAGTACCTTTTGGACTAACAAATGCACCATTAGTTTTCATGAGCCTAATGCATGGTGTATTCAGGACTTTCCTTGACAAGTTTGTCATGGTATTTCTAGATGACATCCTTGTGTATTCAGATTCCTTTGAAGAGCATGAGCAACATTTGAGACTAGTTTTTAAATGTCTTCGCAGGAACCAACTTTTTGTCAATCTTGAGAAGTGTGAGTTTTTCAAAACTGACATTTGCTATCTTGGTCATATTATCACAGGAGAGGGTATAGCTGTAGATCCTACCAAGATTAGGGCAATTGTTGAGTGGCCAGTGCCTACCAATGTCTCGGAAGTGTGAAGCTTCATGGGATTAGCTAGCTACTATAGAAGATTTGTATCTAATTTCTCTCGGATAGCTCATCCCATCACATCACTTCAGAGAAAGGGGAAGCAATTCATTTGGACAGAGGAGTGTGAAGCAGCATTTTAGCATCTAAAGGAATGCTTAACTAGTGCTCTAGTGTTAGCAGTACCTGATCCATCTAAGGCATTTGTTGTTTGTACAAATGCTTCATTAGATGGAATAGGATCAGTTTTGATGCAGGATGGTAGAGTCATTGCTTACGAATCCAAGAAATTAAAGAATCATGAAGTCAACTATCCTATGCATGATTTGGAGCTTGCAGCTGTAATGCATGCATTGACCAAATGGAGACATTTCTTATTGGGTCAACATTTTGAGTTGCATACAGATCATAGAAGTCTTCAGTATTTATTCACACAACCCAATCTTAATGCTCGTCAGCGCAGATGGATGGAGTTTCTGTGTGAATATGACTTCGAAGTAAAGTACGTGCAGGGTAAGGAAAACAAAGTGGCTGATGCACTTAGTAGAAGACGTCACAAACTTTCTTCTTTAACCCTCACAGTGGATCTTAAGGATAGAATACTTCAGAACTTGTCTTCGGATCCTTGGTTCTTAGATGTCAAAGTAGTGATTGATAGTGGCAGTCTATTAGAGGGTTGCTTTGAGGGCTACTCTATTATCACTGATGGACTCATGAGGTACCGAGGTAGTGTTTATGTGCCAGAGAGTGGGGATCTTCAAGATCTTGTTATGATTGAAGCACACAAGGCACCCTATTTAGCGCACCCTGGTGTGAAGAAGATGCATGCCGATCTCACATAGTACCATTACTGGCCAGGTATGAAGAGGGATATTGTAGACTTTGTGGCTAGGTGTTTGGAATGTCAGAGAGTGAAGGCAGAGCATCAACATCCAGCAGGTTTGTTGTAGTCTCATAGTGTACCAGAGTGGAAATGGGATACTACATTGACTTCATAGTGGGGTTACCACTTTCAGCCAGGCATCATGATGCAATCATGGTTGTAGTTGATCGGTTAACTAAAGTTTCTCATTTCATTCCAGTAAGGTCTTCTTACAATGCTACATATATAGCAAAAATATACATGGAGCAAGTGGTCCGGTTACATGAAATTCCTAAGAAGATCATATCTAATAGGGATTCAGTCTTTACATCTTCACTTTGGAGATCTATGCAGAGAGAATTGGGTACACAGCTGAATTTCAGTTCAGCATATCATCCCAAGACTGACAGATAGACTGAGCGTGTCAATTAGATATTAGAAGACATGCTTAGGATGTACATTATGGACAGACATAGTAAGTGGGAGCAGTATCTTCACCTTGTTGAGTTTGCATACAACAATGGTTATCATAGCTCTATTGGTATGGCTCCTTTTCAGGCTCTGTATGGGAGACCATGTAGAACACCCTTGAGCTGGGATAATCTTGAGGATAGAATTATTCTAGGTCCTGAGATGCTTCAAGACTTGGAGCAACAGGTAAAACATGTCAGAGAGCATCTTTCTACAGCACAGGACAAGCAGAAGAAGTATGCTGATCAACATAGGATTGAGCATCAATTTGAGGTTGGAGACAAGGTATTTCTTTGAGTTAGGCCTTGAAAGAGTCCTATTAGGTATGGTAAGGGATCTAAACTATCTCCACGGTTTGTGGGACCATTTGAGATCTTGGAGCATGTTGGACCAGTTGCTTACAGACTTGCTTTGCCTCCTAGTCTTTCATGAATCCATGATGTATTCCATGTATTTGTATTAAGGAAGTATATTCCTGACATTGAAAATGTTCTAAATTGGAATGATTTACAGGTGGTAGATGGTCAACTAATGCTGGAACCAGTGCAAATTATCCAGCAAAGAGAACTAAACCTCAAAGGTCGCAAGGTAGAGCAGGTAAAAGTGTTATGGGATCTCAGTGATGATACATCTGTTACTTGGGAAGATGCAGCGGTAATGAAAGCAGCACATCCTCACTTGTTTATAGGCTTCTAGGAGTAAGCCTAGGTTGGTGGGGGAGGGTGTCATGCCCCTATCTGCTTCTGGCTTGGTTTTTTAATTTTGCATCTTTCTTTAGTTCTTCTAGGATGGATTTATGTCTTGGTTTGGATTTGATATTTCAGACTCTTTTGGTTAGAAGTGGATTATAACTTTTTTTTAACTTTGATTTATATCTTAGACAGATTAGGGATATTTAGTTTGGCTATTAATTGTTAATCTTTGGTTAGACTATGACATTGGATTTAATTAAATAACTGCAGACACTATCTTTTCTGAATTATCAATTTCTCTCTTGACTTTGATACTTGGAAATTTGTGTTACTTAGGAAGAAGGATGAGGAATTCCTATTCTGCAATTAAGTTTTCATTAATGAGAATTTTGATGTTATATTGGTCTATTATTGTGAAGGAAAATATGGTTAATTTTATGATTAATGCTAGTGTATAAATGATTTTATTATGTTAGTGTCGATTGTTAAATGAACATTGAAATTTAAAAGAATATAAATAAGTCTATTATGTTAGAATGAGTTAGTGGGAAGATATGTGTTAATCTGGAAGGGGGATTAATAATATCCTAACCTTTTTTGTATTGTGGTTAGCAAGTTAAGATTAGTGAATTGTTTAACATTAGTTATGGCTTTGAGATAATCCCTATGGTGTCATGAACTAGGATTAATGTGGCTATGTCATAATAAGTTCACTGTGCCAAGATATTTGTTTTTGTTATGTTCGAATGTGTAGTGGGAGATTGGTTGTTATATGCACATGTGAATTTGCTTTGAGCATGGGTAAGTGGGATTTCTCGGTAAGTATGTGTACTATAGTGATAGCTATCGCTATGTTTAGTGAAGGTGGCAGTGAAAGATAAGTTTGGAATTTAATGCAGCTATGACATGTTTATGGGAATTGAATGACTTCAGTTTGTTGTCGGTCATTTGCTTTGGCAAGGTTTTTCTCTGTTGAGGTAATGGGTTTGATGCCTAGAAAGGTTGCAGAAATGGAGTCATTATGTTCAGTTTGGAGAGGAATATGGTTGTATACTTGTGCATTATTAATGGGATTCTCCATTTTGCATTTCATGGTTCTATTTCTGGTTTTCGAGCTATCTTTTGGAGGCACTATTCAGTTTTTGGTGCTTATGAAACGAGCTCTGTCACGGGGTGCTCGGTTTCGTTGCTTGGTTCTTGGATTTTTTTCAGTGGGTTTAGCTTTGCTGAGCAAGGATTTGGTTTTGGTTTAGCTCACCAGTTGGGAGTGAGGTCTTTGGCTTCAACTTCGAGTTCAAAAAACCCCCACTCTGTTATTAAGGCAGGGGCATTCTCTAACTCAACTCTTGCTTTCTATATAAATCTGGTTATAGAATTGCATTTAAATGATTTATATTCAGGTTATGCAATATGATTTAAATGTTCTTGTATACTATAGAAATGTCTTTCAAAATGTGTGTGGTTTTTCACATTGCAGTGTTATGTTCACTATTTGATAATTGGTATTTCGGTTGTGTGTTTTTGGTTCAGTTGTTTAGAATATGTTTTTTTGAGTTTGTCGAATGGTGATACTGTTTTATAGGAGTATGGTAGCGTAAGGTTTCCTAAGTTTTGGGGTTTGTGTGTTTCACTATTTCATGTCAGTTGTCATGATCTTAGTAGTGGGAACGACAATGGATTGTGTAAGGAAGTAGCAATGGAGAGTGAAGATTGTGAGGTTGTCACCTCTCTACTACTAGTTTTTTTTACCGAGCTTTGGGAATGTTATTTTATGATCGGGATTAGTTATTTTGGTATTGATATTGGTCTTGTCACCAGGTATTTGGGTTTTGAGTATCCTGGTTTTATTGCATTCTCTATTTGGTATAGTTATTAGGTTCTGTGGTTCCTAGGTTAGAATGGGTGTGTAACCATTGTGAGAAGTTTTCTTGGCAATATTGGAACATTAAGTGTATTTGTAATTTGTACCTGATTTCATATTATTTGGTTGGTAGTTATTTTTTTTAGTAAACATAGCTAATGTTTATTGTGATGCCACTGTTAGAATGATGTAGTTGACTTTCTAGTCTTGTCGAACATGGGTATAGGGAAGCTTTGTTAAGTCGTGATTGGAGATTTAGTAGAATGCTTCTCTTTGTCTAGTAGCTTGTAGTATTGGGCTCGGGAGATGGGAGATTCAGTTACCATGAGGTTTTGTAGAGAACAGTCATCGTATGATATATGTATCGGTCTCTGGTGTTAGTGGTTGATATGAATGTTCACAGTTCTATGTTCTAGATGGAGGGAATTAAGTTCTAGTTACCATTACTGCAGCTATTGTTTATGAGGATTGCTGGGTCTGTTGGTAAGTTTTATTAGGAATCAAATTCTTTTAGATGATTATGCTGTAGCAAGGAAATAGAACATGGTTTTGTTTCTTGGTACTATGGTATTCTCGGTTGAAGTGGGGGTCTATAATGAAAGTCTCTGTTGACACATTATTTCTTTCGTAGATTTAGTGATGAATTTGGTCTGAAGGCTATTTGATGGCTACTGTTGCAGTATATTAGCTGTCTGTGGAATTTTGGAGTCGTATCAGTAACTGATAATTTATATTTAGGTTGGAATATTTGATTTCATGTTTTCTGATTGTATTACAACTTTGATGTAGTGCTCTGAACCTTTGTATTTATACAAGGGTACATAAATATATATATATATATATATATATACATATATATATATATGTATATATATATATATATATATATATGTATATATATATATATGTATGTATATATATATATATGTATATATATATGTATATGTATATATATATGTATATATATATGTATATATATATGTATGTATATATATATATATATGTATGTATATATATATATATATGTATGTATATATATATATATATGTATGTATATATATATATATATGTATGTATATATATATATATATGTATGTGTATATATATATATATGTATGTATATATATATATATATATATATATATATATATATATATATATTTATATATATATTTATATACTTATAGGAATGTATATGTATATATGTATATACATGTACCGTAAGTGTATATACATATGTATATGTATGTGTGTGAGCCTATAAGTATGTGCATACATATATATATTTGTAGGAGTGTATATGTATATATGTATATACACGTATCGTGAGTGTATATACATATGTACATATATGTGTTTATGCCTACATGTATGTACAAAGGTGATTTGGTAATAGAGATAACATAATTTAAACAAGTGTATTTGTATATGGGTTGTAATTATGTAGTTAATGTGTAAATTCTGCATTATTCTTTGGTATTAAAGTTGATTGATAATTTTCTATGGATTCACAAATAACTCTGTTAGTTGGAATGTGACAGAAGAATGGAATTGAATCTTAGGTATTATTGTATCGAACAGTTGACAATAGAATTGGATGTTTCCATTTTTCTGTTATTAAAATTGCAATTAGATATTAGGAATTGGATATTCATATTGTTTAAAGTTTCTAGGAATAGCATTGGAAATTTTGTTTAAGTTATT
The DNA here is from genome assembly GCA_027943335.1 of Chamaecyparis obtusa. NCBI lineage: Eukaryota > Viridiplantae > Streptophyta > Pinopsida > Cupressales > Cupressaceae > Chamaecyparis > Chamaecyparis obtusa. The sequence continues at coordinate 1,399,411 of BSBK01003116.1, read as the reverse complement.
CTTTGAGTGATGAAAAGAAGATGCTTTTTGTGGCTATTTTTGGAAAGTGGTTTCATGGATGTATGTGAAAATTTTAAATGGTTGTTTCAGTATCATGGAATTCAGTTGTTAAGTAAACATTAATAGTTGAATTGGTAATTCAGATTTTTTTTACTATGGTTAGCTATTTTGGTAGTATGAAGTGTTTTGAGATAATGCAAGTGTGATCCTTAGTATGGGAAGCTGACTTTTGTCTAGAGCCTGAAGGCGAAAGATTAGCTGTCAGTTAATTACTAAGTGATAATTTAATAATTCATGGGCTATGGGTTTCATTTAAAAAGATAAAATATGTTGCCCTGATTACTTGCACATGTTGGTGAAGTAAGGGATTGGTTTTACCTTATTGCTTGGAAAGAATAAGGCTAGCATAATGAATTCTTTGAGTTTCCTATTGGTTACTGATCATTGATTCTTATGTAGATACCCAAAGCTAGTGGATCATCACCTTGTCATTTTCTTTGTGATTTTATTTATGTTGATTAGAAATGAAATGCTTCTTGTAATGATGAAATATGTCTATTTTTTTATATGCATGGTTCAGATTATTTTGTTAAGGTTTTTAACCTGTATGATGCAGATGCTTTGGAGGTATTACATTATCTTAGTTCTTTTGACTGAGCCCTCTTTGTTGTGGTTGTTTTATATTTTGGTGTTTCCAAGAATTCTAGATGAGGAAAACTATGTTTTTGGGGGAATGGTTGACTGCTATAAAGATTTATGGGAAACAGATTATTACCTGGTTACTTGTTATCAGAATAATGCTTAGGATATCTAGGATCAATTAGATGTATTCTGGAACTCTTAGTATATTTTTATTTAATGTAGAGTACATTGATATAATATCATGTAATTGATTACCTTGGATATTTAAAGATCTGATTATTTTAGTTAAATTGTAATTCGGTGTTATGTTCTACCTTGTTATAAAAAAAATTATTGTGTTGTTCAGTTTAATTTCATTGGTTCTCTTGTGGTTGCTTTTTTTTATGTGATTAGTTCTATGGGGTGTTACAAAGGACCCCTAATTGACTTCTCAAATACTCATGAGCTTCTCTGGGTAAAGCTTTAGTGAATATGTCTGCTAATTATTCTTTTGTATTCACATATTCCATTCAGACTTCTTTATCTTGTACTAATTCTCTCAAGTAGTGATACTTGATTGCTATGTGCTTGGTCTTAGTGTGCATCACTGAATTTTTAAAAATATTGATAGCACTTGTGTTGTCATAGAAAATAACAATAGGTTCAGTGATTTCTTCTTTCATGCCTATCAACAATTTTTTTATCCATACCAAATTTGAACAGTTTACTGCAGCAGCAACATACTTGGCCTTGACAATAGATTGGGAAATGCAATTTTGTTTCTTGTTGGTCCAGCAGACTAATCTCTGTCCAAGAAAGAAAGCTCCACCACTGGTACTCTTTTTTTCATCTACATTTCCTGCCCAATCAACATTTGTATAAACTCTGAGTTCAAATTTTTCATCCTTCTTATAATATAGACCATAGTCAATAGTTCCTTTCAAGTATCTCATAATTCTTTTCATAGCCATCATGTGTGTTTCCTTAGGATTGGCAGAGAATCTTGCCACAATCCCAACAACTAGTGAAATATTTAGTCTACTATGTACAACATACTACAATTTTCCAATCATGGATCTATACAAAGTCTGATTCACTTCTGCAGCATCATCATTCTAAGATAACTTTTGTCCAATAACCATAGGAATACTCACTGGTTTAGCATCTTCCATCCCAAAAGTTTTTAGTATTTCATTAACATACTTAGACTGTGTAATGAAAATTCCTTTCTTCCTCTGATATACTTGTAAACCAACAAATAATTTGATCTCACCAAACATGCTCATTTCAAATTCAGTTTGCATTTCATTTGAAAATCTTTTACACAATGTATCTTGTCCGCCAAAAATAATGTCATCCACAAAATTTTTTTCCAACAAGATACCTTTACCTTCTTTATTTTTCATGTATAGATTGCTTGTGTCATTTGTTCTTGAAAATCCAATTTGTATCAAGTAGTTTTGCAACCTCTCATACCATGCTCTGGGAGCTTGCTTCAATCCATATAGTGCTTTGTTCAGTTTGCACACCATGTGTCTTTTGTTTGGATCAATAAAACCTTCTGGCTGTTCTATGTAAACTTCTTCTAGTATACCATTTAAAAATGCAGATTTGACATCCATTTGATATACCTTAAAATCTTTATAAGTAGCATATGCAAGTAGAGTTCTTACTCCTTCCAATCTAGCTATAGGGGAAAATGTCTCCCCATAATCTATTCCTTCTTCTTGTGCATAGCCTTTGCATACCAGCCTAGCTTTGTTCCTAGTTATTTCACCATTTTCATTCATCTTATTCTGAAACACCCACTTTGTTCCTATAACATTTTTGTTTTCAGGTCTCGGCACTAGAGTCCAAGTATCATTCTTCTCAATCTGGTCAATCTCTTCATTCATTTCTTGTATCTAGTCTTCATTCTCCAATGCCTCACTAGTTGACTTGGGTTCAAATTCATACAGTAGACATGTTGGATCCTTAGTCTTACTTTTGGTTTGAATTCTAGTATTTTTGTCTCCAATTATCTGTTCAGGCTTGTGATGTATTCTTACATATTTTGCCAAAATAGGTTCAGCTCTTCTCTCCTCTATTTCATCAGGTTCCCCAACAACATTGTCAGATTCAACTTCTGAATGCTCGGCAACCTCTTCTTGATACTCAAAAACATTTTCTTGTAGCTTGGCATGTTCTTGTTCTCTTTTAGCATTGTTTTCCTGATGCTTAGTAGCATCTGTCTATCACTTGGCATTGCTTACCTGAGACTTGACTCAAGTGCAAGTCTGTTACTTGCCTCTTCTTCTTCCTCAATGTACACAAAAGATCTATAATCTTTTGGTTCTCTTTTTCTGTCAACTTCATTTCTTTCTGCATACTCATCAATTTTCACATTCACACTTTCCATAATTTTGTTAGTGTTAGATTTCAAACACTTATAAGCTTTACTTTTTGTGGAATATCCTAGGAATATGACTTCATCACTCTTAGCATCAAACTTTCCATACCTAGTGTCTTTTAATATATAGCACTTCCAAAGATTCTAAAGTATTTAACACTTGGTGCATTCCCATGCCATAATTCATAGGGTGTCATGTTTGTACCTTTCTTGATCTATACCCGGTTAAGAGTGTAGACATCAATGCTTATAGTTTCTTTCCAGTATTTCTGTGCCACATTCTTTTCAATCAACAATGTCCTTGCACAATCCAAGATAGATCTATTTCTTCTTTCTGTTATACCATTCTGTGGAGGTGTTCTAGGTGTAGACATCTATCTTTTAATTCTTGTATAATTGCAAAATAGATTGAATTCATTTGATGTAAATTCTCAACAAAACTATAGAGATCTACAATCTCCCCCTTTGACATTAGTGGAAAAAACACTTTGTCATGACATTTGTACTTACAATTACAAAAATATGTTTGTACTAGTCTAATACTCCCCCTGAGATATATATACATTCAAAAATTTTGTTACAACTAGAAGGTTTTATTGATCCAAACAAAAGATACATGGTGTGCACATTGAACAAAGCACTATATGGATTGAAGCAAGCTTCCAGAGCATGGTATGAGAGGTTGCACAACTACTTTATACAGATTGGATTTTCAAGAACAAATGACACAAGCAATTTGTACATGAAAGATGAAGAAGGTAAAGGTATTATGTTGGCAAAAAATTTTGTGGATGACATTATTTTTGGTGGACAAGATGCATTGTGTAAAATATTTTCAAATGAAATGCAAATTGAATTTGAAATGAGCATGTTTGGTGAGATCAATTTCTTTGTTGGTTTACAAGTATATCAAAAGAAGAAAGGAATTTACAAGTAGCGGTTGCTATTGCACCAAAAGATCAACATGTTAATGCCCGATACAACTACTAGACTTATAGAAGACACAGGAGGTGGTTAAACCATGTCACAAATCCTGAGGGGAGCACTGACCATTTTTCCAACAATCTCCCCCTCAGCATTACCTGAGGGGATTCAAACCTATGACCAAGCTTTGATACCACTTAAAGAATTAAAAAGCTTCAGATTTTTCTTTTAGAAACATTACATGCATCATCCTAGTATGATCATCAACAAACAAGATAAAGTATCTAGCACCACAGTAGCTTTGTACACCCATAGGTCCACAAAGGTTAGTATGAACCAAATCTAAAATGTTTTTAGAAGTAAAGGATTTTCTCTTAAAACTTGACTTTGTCATTTTTCCTAACTGACATTCCTTGCACATCACATTCTCAGGTTTCTTCAATCTAGGTAGACCTCTTACCTTTTTCTTCTTACTTATCTCTACCAGATTGTCAAAGTTAACATGACATAGCCTTTTATGCCATAATTAAATATCATCAAGTTGTGCAATTATACATGTTTCTTTAGATAGGTCAAGATAGAACAAATTACCTCTAGTCTGATCTCCACTTCCAATTAGTTCTCCAATACCATCAAATATTTTAGCTTTCTTGTGATGAAATTCCACTTGATAACTAGTTTTGTTGAGTTGAGCAACACTTAACAAATTATAATTAAGTCCTTCAACCCAATATGCATTTTCACAAGATATCTTATCAGTCAGTTTAATCAAACCTTTTCCTCTAACAAGACATGGTGCATCATTACCAAATTTTACACTTTTACCTCTATAATGATGTAAGGTCTCAAACTTATTTTTGTCACCAATCATGTGATGTGAACAACCACTGTCAATAATCCATTTATCATTCTTGTTCACATAGGATATCAATGTAGTTTTCTCATCCTCATCAGATTCATCTTTCATTGCAACATAGACTACCTCAATTTCAAAATCATCACTATCAGTGTCAGTTTCTTTTTTAGCTATGTAACAAGATTTATTACCTTTTCCTTTGTAGTCCTTGTTCCTTTGGTAGCTTCTATCATCTCTTTTGTCTTTGTGTTTGCTTTTTCTTTCATCATCTTTATCCTTCCTGTCAGGACATCTAGCAGCTATATGACCAATTTTATTACATGCAAAACATATAATAGGGAGTTTACCTTTATACTTTCCTTTTCCTCTTCTCATTCTTCTAGCCATAAGAGCTTCTAGATCTTCTAGTTCTTCATTAGAAGTGTCACTGTTACTTTCACTTTCACTTTCACTTATGCATCTTTCTTTTTCTTTCTTTGGCTTGTTCAAAACTAGTTGTGACTTGAAAGTAGATTCAACATTACCAATGCTTCCAACAATGAAGTTATCATAGTTAGAAAGTTCAAAAGCAATTAGCTTACCAACCAAACTTTCCAAAGTAAGCACATTAGCAAAGTTGCATATAGATTCCTGAATAGCTAAGATCTTAATAGCATATATAGGATGTAGGGTTCTTAGTACTTTCCCAATTATAGTTTTATCATCAATAACCCCATTTGATCCTCTAATAGCATTCACAACTTCTTTTATTCTACCACAATATTGTGCAATGTTTTCACCTTCTTGCATTCTCATTTCATCAAACTTACCTCTAAGACTCTCCGCCTTTCCTTTCAGTACATTTAAGTCACCACCATAGATCCTTGCAAGAGTGTTTGATATCTCCTTAGCAGTTGTGCAATCCTTAATGTCCTCAAATTCTAGATAGCTTAGGGCAAATGCAATTTCCAGCATTGCCTGATTATGTTCTTGCTTAGCTCTCATTTCTTTGGCAGTCAAAGGTGCGGCAGGTGAGACATAGCCATTCTCAATGTAGTACTTTGTTTAGTCACCAATACTGGTGAGATGCAGCTTCATCAAGCTTTGTCATGCAAGGAAGTTTTCCTTATTCAGCTTCGGTACCTCCTTCTTATACATCCTGATCATTTTCTTCAAGTCCCTTTAAACTTGATTTCTGTAAACACTAATAATAAGCAAAAAATATTTTATACCAATTGTTAATATGATTTAGAAGAATAGAGAGGGGGGGTGAATTAGTTGTTCTTAGGTCCTGATGTATAAAACAATCTTAAAAACTTTTCCTTAAATTAGATCTAATAACCAAAACAAACTTGGCCATCACTAATTCAATAATAGAACCATATAACAATGTAGTCCACTACCCAACTGTAACTTAACTTGTAAAACATAGAAATGTTCAAACCAAAACATTCACACAAGTATTAACATCAGGATTTATAGTGGAAACCCAATGTGGGAAAAACCACTTTGTAACATGCTACTATTATTTTCACTCTTCTGAAGTGAGCTCGGTTAAAAGCCAACCCTGTCAAAGGTTACAATACACACTATTAGGTGTGACCTGGTTAAAGGATTTCAATCACCCTATTAAAATTGAGCCTTGTCATAGGACTTACATACACTCCATTAGAATGCAACCTTGTTCAAAGGATTTAACATATGATTGTTAGGTCAACCTTTGTTAAAAGGATTTTGACTATTATAATGGTTAGAAAGTAGCAGCAATATTTATCTGAAAAACATACAACTCACTTTGCAAATATCAGATCCAATTCTATACACTAATGCTTGTTTACTAACTTTGAAACTTTTCCATCTCCATCTCTGATCTGCTCAGAACTTTTCTTCAAGCAACCACCATAATTCTCCTTTAGCCTTTTCTGCTTATACAGTCAATAAAACTTTACTGATCTTCCAACATTCTCTTTTCACCCATGCACACGCATATCCAATGCTCAGGTTCCCTTAATAATTTCCTCAATTAGGTTAACTCATCTTATGTCGGTCAATCTCATTCATAGATCTTAGGGTTAGGTCAGATTCATTGAATCTACCTGCTTTATGTTCTCCGGCTTCATTTCTAGAATCATCTCAAATCTCTTAAAGATTTACAATAAAATGTTTTAAAGTGCATTTAATGCTTTCAAACAATCAATAAATAAAGTCAACACATTTTACATAATCCAAGAATTCAACAATGTCGGCTCCAAAACTAAATTCTCTTCAAATATAAAAATGTTGATGCTAGGTCAATACTATGATCAACTACTCGGTCTTCATGTAGAAAGCTCGGTCATTACTAAAAATGTTTCCTTGGCTTATACTGTCTTCCTCGGCAATTAACTGTTGTTCGATTGACACTAGAATTTTTTTCAGCATACACTGACTCAGTTGACACTAACATTACTTGGCTTAAACATGATTTCTCTATTTCTTTCTCGGTCAAGCTTACTAGTTTAGTCTTTAGTCTTACTAGTATAAACAATACACTGTCTCATCATTGTACAACATAGTCAAGTACACTTTGTAGTATCAAGATAACTCAACCTTTCCCTAGGTGTTATTGTTACCAACCTTGCCCCAATCCTTCACAACAATACAATAGATATAGTACTTTCCTAAGTAGCAATAGTCTTAGTTTGACATCAATGGCAATACAACAATTGTTTCAATTGCAATTTCCAACACTTACAATCTCATTGCTAAAGTGGCCAAAGACTATGTTAGGCTGATAAAATATGGGGATTCTCTTTACCATTGCAAATCTTTGAAGGTTTCTGGACTTGTATGGATATGTACCATTTTTAAGAGAATTGGACCGAGTTTGGCTTACCTCAAATAGGTGAGGCAGCATATGGTTATGTTCTTTTTTCTATCTATCTGGTTTTCACTACCTATCATTCCTTGGGATATCTTGCAAGGGTTCGATAAATTGATGGTCTATATTTTGGTGGGTGTTTTGTATGGGCCTATGAACTTTTTTATCTTGTCTTTTTTTTCAATCCTACAACTAGATTTTGATACGTGGATTGCTTCTAAGGAACTTTGATACCACCATTTCAGTAGTTCTTCATATGATAGTTTTCTATGGAGTCCCCAGTCTAGTCTTTATTTGTAGATTTTTTATCTCAATATTAAAAGAATTTTATGTCCCAAACACAATGACAACTAGGATGTGAATTTAATCTTTCTGACAACTAAAGAGTTAAAAAAGATAACATATGGTTCAATATAACCTACAACTTTGTCCATGTAAGAGTTGAACTCTAAAATTTATGGTATGAAGACCTACAACTTGCAGCTAAGAATATGATACTGAATAATTATGACTTATTTTAAAAATTCAAGAAAACTTAACCATCTCTATAGCGATTACTTAAAACAAAGTATACATGATTGATGATTCAGTATTTGTAATCTCTCAGAAACTTTTCCTTTCCACTTCAATATCTTTCCTTGATAATTCTTGATCTCCTCAGAACCACTAGAAAACAAATAATGACAATAGAACTTGCTACTTTAGAAAATTACATCAATACTTAACTTAAACATTACGGTCATGAAGGGTGTAACAAAATTTGATATGCTAATAGACAAACTCATTTTGCACAAAATGGAATTAAGCATGGATTTTGGTTTACATGTGGTACATCAATTCCTTCATTAAAGACATTATCTATTACATTTATAATTATTTATTTAGGTTCCATATCACTAGCATATACACAAAAAGAATCTGTATTAAAAAAAACATGGACACTACATATATATAAAAATAACCTGTTAAAAAAAAAAGAGGCCACTGAGGAAAATTACATAGGTCTCCAGAAACAACATTACCTAACTCTTTCTCTCAAGCCAAAGACTCAGTGTGTTCAATTGACCAAACTAGCAGTCAATTCTATGTTGAGTATATTTGTCAGGCCCTCCTAGAGTTTGAACGAATTAAGAATAGAAGATAGGAACTGATTTAACACTTCACCTACTCAAAAACACAAACCAATGAAATAATCCACATTAGGCCAAGAGAGGTTGACGCATTCAATACAAGAATACTTACACAAAATGAAGCTGAATCATGCTAGACAATGACAATGAGAAGTTGACTATTGGCCCTTTTATTTTTTTATTTGATAGTTGCCTGACAATGACACATTCAAAATGCACTTATGAGAAAAGACCTAGAATGAATGAAATTGATTAAATAATGAAGGTATATTAGTTTGAGCTTCACTTGGTTTCAAGAATACTTTAATATTCTCTACTTAACAAGGCCAACCACATGAAGGTGGAAGCTCATCTGGCCTCACCTCCCCTCCCCCTAACATCAATCTAAATTCCCCATTGACACATAAAAATATTCATTAACATGACATATAATTCAATATTAATACATAACACTCATAGATAATTACTTAAAACAACATTCATGGAGTTATTATGATAGTTTTATTGATATTTTTGTCACAATTTGATGTTCAGGATAGGGAAAAGCATCTACAACAATAGAGGCAACAGATGTAGATACAGATGATGATATCCCAAAAATCCCTAATATAATAAATACGGTGAAGAAAAAACTAAAAAGAGTCAATGCAAAAATTATTACTATTTTTCATGATGCTACTACCAATCTCACCATGATGTCCATGACCAGCTAATTGAGCAAGCAAAAAATCCTATAACAAGAACAAATACATATTTTAGTTCAAGACATAAAAGAGTATAAAATATAAACCTTTATTGAACTTTGGTTATAACTAAAGATTCATTACTACTTACTTCAAAATGACACGCTCGCGCCATCAATTCATCTGTCCTCTTCAGCATCTCCTTGATTGGATTTGTATCTTCCAAAATAGTAATAATTTATGCATTGCTATTTTTCTTCACCGTATTTATTATATTAGGGATTTGGGATATCCTCATATGTATTTATAGCTATTGCCTCTATTGTCGCGGGTGATTTTCCCCTATCTGGTATTTATCTATAGGTGTCCACACTTGTTCTGTTGCTTGTTGCTAGTGGGTCACAGTCAATGATTGGGAGAGCCTTGTTTTGGCACCAGTCATGTAGTACAAGCACTAGAATTGAGTTTTTTGGCATGACTGGGAAATTTTTGTATATCAACATGCGATAGAGTTTTTTGCCCAAACTCTATCGCATGTTGATATACAAAAATTTCCCAGCCCATGCCAAAAAACTCAATTCTAGTGCTTGTACTCAAACCTTAAATTATTGAGCTTCTCTTTGTTTCGAGAATAGTTTAACATTCTCTACTTAACAGGGCCAACCATGTGAAGGTGGAAGCTCATCTAGCCCCTCCTAGGAGCCTCTTATGATCCTTTACAACATTTTAAGACCTATAAGATGTATTCTTAGGGATTGTAAATGGTTGTAAAGGGTCATAAGGGGTCCTAGGACACAATAGTTGAGAAACATAATTATAGGCATCATGGTCACATTTTTTGGAGACAATGTAATTGAGTGGTATACCCAAACAATGGAGAGAAACTTATGCACCTCTAGTTCCAAGTTTTTCTCCATCCCAGAGTGTCAACTTGGAATCAGAGGTGCAGAAGTTGCACTCCATCTGGGTATACAACTCAATTATGTTGTCTCCAAAAAAATGTGACCATGATGCCTACAATTATGTTTGTCAGCTATTGTGAAATCCTTGTCACCTTTAGTTGCCATCCTAAGACCTTCCCTCTCCAGTTCTTCAAGCCTCTAAAAAATATATGGATCAATAAAGTCTACAACATTGTGTCCATCCATGATCTCAAGAATATCATCTTCTTTCCACTCTTCATTTTCCAAAATATACCGCTTCTTCAAGCTTGTAGAGTAGTCTCTAGTGGTTGCAAATCAATCTTATTACAAACTAAAATAAGAGGCTTAGTAAGTATAATTTAATTTGTCTGTGGACTGAGACCTTAAATTATTGAGCTTCTCTTTGTTTCGGGAATAGTTTAATTAACATTCTCTACTTAACAGGGCCAACCATGTGAAGGTGGAAGCTCATCTGGCCCCTCCTAGGAGCCTCTTATGACCCTTTACAACATTTTAAGACCTCTAAGATGTATTCTTAGAGGTCATAAATGGTTGTAAAGGGTCATAAGGGGTCCTGGGACACAACAGCTAAGAAACATAATTGTAGGCATCATGGTCACATTTTTTTGGAGACAACATAATTGAGTGGTATACCCAGATGATGAAGAGAAACTTCTACTCCTTCAGTTCCAAGTTGACACTATAGGATCCCAAGACCATAGATAAGGAATAAATTTAGAGAGCGGAGGAGGGCCATAACAAAAAAAGTAATACAGGACAAACCTCAAGTTAAATGAGGCAACTGTAAACATTTTAATAGAATTTTATTATTAAATAATGAAATTTTCATAGAGGGGCCTTAGAACACTACTATATGCAAATTTCATTATTTAATAATAAAAATGTATTAAAATGTTTACAGTTTCCTCATTTAACTTGAGGTTCATCCTATATTATTTTGGTCATTATGGCCCTCCTCCACTCTCTAAATTTATTCCTTATCTATGTTCTTTGGATCTCATAGTGTCAACTTGGAATCGAAGGAGCAGAAGTTGCTCTCCATCGTCTAGGTATACAACTCAATTACGTTGTCTCCAAAAAATTGTGACCATGATGCCTACAATTATATTTGTCAGCTATTGTGAAATCTACATTTATGTTTCTTAGCTGTCATGTTTATGTACATGTTTTTTATGTGTTTGGGAAGACATCTTTCTAGCCTGGGCCTGGATCCTTCCGCAATTAGCTTCATAATAATGTAGATGACAGATGAGCAATTAGCTTCCCAAGAAAAATCCCATAAATGAACTATGTTTACCCCAATTCATGTGCCCTCTGTGTGTACCCAAATGATATATTTGAAACAAAAAGGGTAAGGATAAATTTACCCTTGTTGTATCAAATATGTCATTTAGGTATGCGCAAAAGACACAAGAATTAGGGTACACAGTTCATTTACAAGATTTTTCTTGGGAAGCTAATTGCTCATCTCTCATCTGCTTCATTTATTATGAAGCTAATTGTCAAAGGATCCAAGCCCAGGCTAGAAAGATGTCTTCCCATTCTATTTAAGCCATATTCCTTGTTCTTGTCAAACTTCCTTGGTACAGTAGGCCTTCTCTCTATAGTACTCTTCTTCAATCTGAGTTTGACAATAAGAATCTTCTTCTTCTTCCTAATTGCAGTGAGATCGAGCTTCCTTTTCATCAGGATTCAACTCCACTTCCCCCATCTCATCATCCTCATCCACTCATCCTAATTGATTGATCTCTCAAGGACCTTGTATTCAACAAATGTTGGCAAGTGATCATTCTTAGCTGCTATTGTTTTATAAGGTTAGTTAGTAGTTATAGCTGGTTTATTAGAGTTAAGAGTTTATTTCAAAGACATCCACGTGAAGTGGAGTGGGTGTGGTCAAATTTATGTATCAAGGAACAAATGGAATAACCAAGAAAACACTATACATTAAATCATGTGATTGATAGCAGATTGGGGCTCACTTGAGCCATAAACATGAAGAATTATTGTAAAAAAAGATGTAAACCATATATATGCGCACTTGAGGTAAAGATAAGTTATGCCATATCCATATTAAAATATTAGTTACAATATGAAAATACCAAACTGACTAATTCTTGAGCTCATCTCTGCATATGGTCGCAACAAAGATATGCGATTAAAATACAGAGAAGGCATCATAAAAATATAATTTTAGCATTTTCCCTAGCCTGACACATTTTTCACTCAAATCCTTCATCATAGATAAGTGGAGATGGGCGGATAGATGCAGATGAGTTGTCATCAACCCAACTAAAGTATCCGCAACCATTATTTCCCTGTGATGCCTAGTCTACACTAGTTCTTATAATATAATAAATAGTATTTACATTAGAAACATTAAATATATACACATTAGTAGCCTTTTTTCTATTTGGGCAGCACCAAAATTGTCATCCAGGGTTGTTCTATGTCTGTGAAGTCTTTAACACACACTACCCACCACCACATTGACATTTTGGTACATTGAGAAGAGTCATCGAGCCTATATCAATAATGCACTGCACCATCATTACTACATTTATTATTTTTATATGGAATACACCAAGGAGTACCATTAGAAATATTAACGATTTACAATAATGAAAAGTAAACCTAAATCAAATAGCTCATTTTTTTATCAACATGTGTAGTCTCTGTGTATATGAAAAATGAAAGAAATATCAAGCAGAAATAAAATAGTGAACAAAATAGTATTCCACATAGAGTGAATGAAATATACCATCAAAAGAAGGTGACAAAATCTTGTCACAAAGCATAGACATAGGAAATCAAAAAGGGACAAAAGACAAGAAATAAGAAAAATCATTACGACTATAGAAAAATCATTTATACTATAATAAAAAAAAGAAACATTCTTTGTGAAAAAATTTCAAAATCATTAGGACTATAGAAAAATAATTAAGACTATACAAAATCAAATTTTAGAAATGAACGGTTTTGATGCTTTTCCATTACAACAATTGAGCATTCATCATTCGGTATTGTTTATTCCATTTAAGTATGTCAAAAATATTCAAGAAATAAGAAAAATCATTAGGACTATAGAAAAATCAAGTTCTAGAAATTGACATTTTTGATATTGCTTTGCCATTACAACAATTAAGCATTCATCATTTGGTACTTCTTGGTGTATTCAATTTAATTTTTTTAGCTGACATGTTTATGTGCATGTTCTTTATGTGTTTGGCTTCTCTCCCTTGCAAGGGACACACCGATAGGTAATTGATTTGAAATCATAATGATTTGACAATTAGAAGGTTGGTTAATAGATTCTAGTCGGTTCTTTGTAGAGGGCAGTCTATTTGGAGTACACTTAATTCTCTGCAATTTTGGAGTACACTATCCCGTAGGTATAGTCAAAACACCAGCGTATTGATTTGAAAGTTTAGAATGTGATCTTTTCTTGGTGCTAACGTAGGAACATTTCTAGGCATTAGTTTTACTTGTTTATGCAAGAACTTTGTTGTTTTTGTTGTTTGTGATACCAAAGGAGTAACTGGTATTGTGTAGATAGTGGTTGGCCAGATTGTTCCTGAAAAAAAATTACAAAACTGGTCACATTTCAAAGTCTTAAGGCTTCATTGTCTTTAAAAGTTTCAAAACTCCAAATTTGAAATGCATCGGTTATTAGAAAATGGAGGGAATTGGATTTTGTTATGTTTTAGTGCAAACTAATCCATCCAACCGATTGGGATTAGTTTCAAAGATGGGTCAAAATGTTTGTATGGTAGATAAGGGTGGTGAAAATGATAATAGTGTATGCAGTGCACCCATGTAGAAAACCTTTTCAAATTCCATAAAAATAGTGACCTTGTGAAAGCTTGAAGATTGAAGAATCATTAGACAAGGACAAAGGAAAAAGACTCTTGAGTGACTGTTATGGGAAAAATGGACTATTGTCTCAACTCTCAAGTACCTAGCTGCACTTGAATCAAAGTTTTGGGTGTTTTGACTACATAAGTATTTCATTTGACATGACAAAATATGGATCCATATTTCACCTATACTAAAACTAAGAAGCTCACCTCTTACCCCTCACTTATAGTTGTTCCTTTAAAGGGAGATTGTATGGCCCAAATGATAGCCTTCAATTATATGTACTAAGTGTTACAATGGAACTATGCTGACTTTATTTTGTAGTTGTTTAACATGAGAGTTTTTAGATTAATAGGAGTTCACATTTTTATGGGAACATATCATTCAATTGAGAATTAATTCCCATCTATATCTAGTGAGATGAACATAACTCATGTACCTCATGCTAGTTTGCTTGGATTAGACTAGACATTATCCAACCACCTGTGAGGGTTGTCATTGTTATTAACTGGTGTAAAAGGAGGACTGCCTATATGTTATAGGACTTTATATAAATACTCACTATTTCGATAATGTCTATTCTAATGAAAAATAGTGTATACAAGGTATCCAAGCACACTAGCATGAGGTACATGAGTTATGTGCATCTCACTAGTTATAGATGGGAAACTATGGCACACTAGTATCTGTGAACTTCTATTAATCTACAAACTCTCATGTTAAACACCTAAAAAATAAAGTCAACATAGTTCTATTAACACAACCAAAGTTAAAATTAAATTATCTAAAACAAATGGTGCCTTAGAGGGATAGAGGAACACTTTGCTAAATAATTTTGACTATTGTTTGTGAAAATGCCTCCAAGGAAGGCAGGTACTTCTAGGGAGATCCAAGAGTTGAAGGAGAAGAACACAAGCTTGCAGGAATCTTACAATGTACTTTTGGCCAGGCTTGAAGTACTAGAATCCAATCAAAGAAGAGTAGAAAATGAAGGTGTTGGTAGTGAAGAAGAGGAAGAAACCCATAAGGAAGGGGAAGGAGAGGAAGAAGAGGAACAAATAGATCCTGAAGAGCAGAGGACAATCAGGATATTCAAGGCTATGAAGAATGAGCAGCATAAGGTGAGGGGAGATATCCCTATGTATGATGGAAGTTTGAAAGAAGAAGAGCTTTTGGATAGAATAACAACAATAGAGGAGGTTCTTCAATGAGGGGAAGAGGAGGAAGGACAAATCAGGTTTGGGAAGAAAAGGACAAATGATTGAATAGGACAATGCTGCGCAGTCCTAGAAATGTAGACTTTTGGGATTTGAACTATGTTCAAATAGGTGCAATCAAGTGTCCTATTGAATGGAAGCTAGTAAACAACCATGTTCAAATGTGGACGTCTAGTGGGCAGAAAGAACCAACTATCAAGGCACCATATTCCTAAAGTACAGGTTCAGACTTAGACATCCAATGCCAAGACTAATTCTTGGGACAAGAATCCTTTCAAAGGTGATAAACATGGTGCAGGGGAACCTAGAACATCCAAAGACTACCAGGAGTCCATAATGACAACTGTTGGTAAATAGATTTTCCTTCTTCTTAACCTCCTTTTATTTGCCCAATTTTATAGCGAAGAACAACTTTACACAATAGATGGGAAACTATTTCTGAGAATATCTAGTTTCCCTCTGAATTGAGGTATAGCTCCCTATGTGAAAAGTATTCAATGAATTATGTTTTATCTCTAATTCCTACTACAGGGTATGTTCTTAACTAGAGAACAACAGGGGAAAAACCAAGCTAATCCTATCCAGGACTAACTCAGGTAGATTTTGGATTCTAATTCTAGCCAACTTTAGGAACTCACACATCCTATGACTTCCCAATGTTGGTAATGCAAGAATGTTGTTAGTTTTGTAAATGCAATGACATGAGAAGATTAAACATCCAAATCTTTGTAACAGGATCAAATGATAGTACTATGATCTACAACCCAATCACCATTTGACTAAGAATACAAGACAGTGCTCAAAACTGATCATAACAATACTCCGATTGAAAGTAATCAGAAAATTGTTTCCCAAATACTTTGATTCATAACAAAACTTTTCCTTGTTTTAAACACAAAAACACAATACTCTGATCACATTTGCTTGCAAACTATATCCAAATCTATTACAAAAACTAAACATTAATCTCAGTGCATGAATGAAAATATAGAAATTAAACATGCTCTCTCCTCCACTCTAGCTCTTTGACTGTATGCAGAAAAAGGAAGCACATGGACAGTAAAGAATTGACATCAAGTATGATTGTCTCTGCAACCTCTCTTCATGCCAAAAATTTGCCGACCCTCTATACTGAGTTTATTATAGTATTTATAGAATTTCTTTACAACCCATAGAGTTTGTAAGAACTCATGATCTTCCCACTTCCTGGAATACAAAGAGTCAATAGACAAACAACAGCAAAAATATATGAGGAATATAAATCAACTCAATCTTGTCCTTTCATTTATTTGAGAAGGAAAGCTGAACAGTCTTCAGTCGAACCAAATAGAAAACTGTTCATCACAACACTACAAACGTTCTCCAATGTCTTCATTTCCTCAGTCAACATATGCTAAGCCAAATCCATTAGCTTTTAAATCACTTTTACTATCTAAAGATTTGAATTTGAATCAGACATAAATGGAAAGCCGCTGTTCTTTAATCTTCAATGCATTGTTCTTCATTCTCGAATAATAAGTTCACTAGATTACTGGCTCTTCTGCATTTGATACTTCTCTGAGCTATTATTCCTTGGCTTCAAATGTCTTCATTCTATACAATTTCCTTAGCATACAGATTTTCACAAATTCACCATTTCAATCTTCAAAAATATTGCTCTTTATTCTTAGTCGACAAGAATACTGAGCCATTAGAACAGAGCTCTGTCCGTTATGGAAATATATTGAATTCCTTGTGCCATTTTACTGCAACATCTTATTATTTAAATGCGGCAATTGTCTTTAAAATAGCAGAGAATCCATTATCTGCGTGAGATAAGAATCTTTGGTTCATGATTATTTAATGATCTACATATGTTTACCGTCTTCATAGTATAATAGGAAGAGAAGTTTTAAACTTTAATGGCTTCCATTATCCTTAATAACTCAAACTCTACAAAAGCACACCAGTTGGGTGCATTTCCATCATAGAAGAACCCGCCATTTTATCAATTGCTAAAAAAAATATTATGCACTCTCGAGCCATGATTCTTGAGGAAGGAATATTCTTTGAGTCATTTGGAAACAACCCATGTGATCAGATCAGAAAAAGATGTCGAAATCTTCAATATATCCATCGGCGGGTTTTGGCACTTGCAGGTGCGAAACATTCCCTTCATTGCGAAAAAAGCACCTGTCTAGTGCGAAATCCACTTCGGAGTAGGCCCTAGGTGTATTTTCGCCCATCAACTTTAGATGCACAGTACTTTTAGCACATGTTTTTAAACCTTTTTAACAATAACCTTTTCTTTAATGTCGAGCTCGGGTGTTGATCCACGTGGATCAATCCCGCTTTCCCTCAAAGGATGCCCCATACTTTATCGGCAAAGAGAGAGTCATTGATTGAGAATCTATCAATGCACTTGCAACACAAGAAAACCAATGGCCCCACCATTCCACATGTCTTCATCCCGCATGACCGCAAGATAGTTCTCTCAGTCATGCGATCTTGCAACCACACACCTACCACAGGGATTTCACTATCTTGTCATTGACTTTTCTTACCTACCCAGACTTCCACTGTCAATGTATTACCCCATCGGCCAATGAAAACTGGACAAGTCACCGCCCAAGGACCCACCACCGGAGCTGAAAGCCTCTGCTTGACCATTTGTCGCATGATCACATGCAGCCAGGAAGGCCTATGCAATCATGTGACCAACCGTGAAGTGTTAACTACCACCGCAAACCGTTTAGAACTTTCTATCTGCGTGGGACCCTCCTCTCCTTCACCTTTCGCATGATCGCATAACACTTTTTTAATCCATACGATCATGCAACCGCTCTGTTATTGGTGTTTGATATAATATCAAATAACTTAAAACTTTCACTTGCCCGGTCTATGTTGTCACATTTGTGTTGTTGGTGTATGTGGGTCCTAGCATGCTTCATTGTCGCATGATCACATAGAAATATTTTAATCCATGCGATCATGCGACCTCTCTTTTCTAACTGTTACAAATGCATGGCAAGGTTAATATTCAGCTCTATCAAACTGAGATGAAGGGGACCCGAGTTTATAAGGATTCATTTCATCGTATGCCACTGTCCCTTCAATAACTTTAGGTAACCATCTACATTTTTATGAGCTATGTTACATTTGCATCAGTGTATAGGCCTGAGAGCATAGAAACACACCCACACATCGATGTATAATCATCAACACATGTTGACCGAGCCTCATAATATTTTGAAGACTGTACATACAAACAAAGAATAATACTTTTGTCCTTAAATGATTACTGGTAATGAAATGCATCCATTATATGCCTTGAGATGTCGTTGCTTCCTTCATAGTCAGAGTTTATTCTTTTGTGACTCGATGAGATCAAACATTATGTTGGCATAATTCCATCTTCTCTTATCTTCGAAGGAGCTAGTCACAATTCAATCTAAAATTATCTTGAATCCTGTTATCTTCATAAGATTGTAGTAATGCAATATTGCTAGCATTAACATACCTTCTCAAAGTGATTTCTTTAATCAAAAGGCTCTCAGAGAACTGAATCTATAATCTTATAACAATAGAAGATCTCTTTCGAAAGTACCACTGTTTGAACCTTGCCCAAAATTGTAAACTCAGATGTGATCCAATCTGTGACTGTCTATACTCTACTTCTAAAAATTGAATCAACCAATAGACATCATGTTAACATATGCATTCCATTACGAGGAATAAAATCTAAACCTTCCAATGCCACCTTTGTCAATGTGCCATATGAAGAACTTTTCCTTTGAGGCTTTCTAAATGCCTGGAAACCATAATCTCCAACCATTTTTCTGCTGAAAAGATCATTAATTGAAAGATCATAATCTTTTCCAGATTAGGAGCTACAACTTACCCAATTAATGAGACCTTGAAAACATCCCACCCGGCTTAGAACAAAAAGACAATGGAAGAGAAACCTGGCAAAGATTTCCTACCTATAAAGACTTAGACCTAGACACCGGACTGACTTGATGACCATATGACTCCAATATTGCCAAAAAAATGGGTGACTTAAAGTCACAAAACAACAACCATGCACCTAATGACATCTAAATAAATCAATTGGAATGTATTGGCACCTATAATGGCCTATAAGGTCATTCCATGCAATGCAAATGGCAAATATGTAATAAGTCTTAAAAGGCCTAATAGGCCTTAGGACAAAAATAAGAGCCTAGGATGGTATTTGGTGTTACAAGTTTATAATAGTTTAGATTTTATTTTAATAATACTTAATAAGTTCATTTGAGTCACATTTCAAAGTCTTAAGGCTTCATTATCTTTAAAAGTTTCAAAAACTCCAAATTTGTAATGTTGCAGATTCAAAAATTTGAAATGCAACAGTTATTAGAAAATGGAGGGAATTGGATTTTGTTATATTTTAGTGCAAACTAATCAATCCAACCAATTGGGTTTGGTTGGGGTAGTTTCTAGGAGTCCATCAAATATGCCAAAGTTTCATTGTATGATAGAAGAGGCCTGGTGTACAGACTGTACTGAGTTTTTGATAAATAAACTTCTTTCAAATGAAATTTCCTTGAGTTCTTAGAGTGGTTTTGGATTCATTTTTTAATTTTATTACATTTCAATGCATTTGGAATAGTTAGATATTGATCCTAGACCATATCTATGCATTTGTGAGGTCTGTATTTGTATTTTTACTCAATTAATTCTGACTGACAGAGTAGTTTCAGCCATTCCTTTGATAGTTTTGTGAGTTTCCAATTGAATATGGTCATTCCATGACCTCTGACCACTGTAACACATGGAATGACTGAGTATTAACATTTACTATAGTTCCCTAATCCATTAATGTAATGAGAAGGAAGAATGTTTGGGTGATCACACCATAATTTATAGAGGAAACTTAATGAATTTTCTTGGTATGCTACAACAGTAGCCATTTGGTCTAAAGGAGGAACATAGATTATGATTTGGATCATCTTATAATGATCATCTAATGGTGAAACAACTACCCATTGTACCTAGAAGTGATAGGAGATAGGAGATTTAAGAAACCCTTGGATTAAGGGTTTAGAAGTGCTAAATTTGGGGATTTGGGGGTTCTTGGTGGACTGAGCCCTATTCCTTTGAGGTTTGTTAATTTTTAGACATTATTAAAGACTAATGAAGGTTTGGAGTCTTGGGAGTGCAAGGATTCTATGGTTTCTTTGTTATTTGGGGTCTTTTTAAGCACTTATGCAGCCATAGTGTGTAGACAGTCACACATGGTCTAAAAGAGTCCATAGAAAGTTGACTGTAGAAAGTTGACTGCCCTAGTTTTGTGTCAAAAATGGTCTATAGATGATTGTCACATGATTTATTTCAGATTTCTCCACCAAATGATCTTAGACCGGTCGCAATTGAAAGCTATGACTCTAGGTCGACTTCTTATGGAGTTAGATTTGACATTCCAATCCACACGAAGTCGGAAGAAAAAAATACCAGTAAAAAAAATGTTAAAAACATAGTTTTCTCAATCTTATTTTCAATATTTCCTCTTCCAACCTTACAATCATAAACCTAACACTAGTACATTTACAATGTAACATGATGCAGTGATTCATAAATTTAGGGTTTTACAACTTCATCTCTGAATCAAATGTATATAAACAATGATAAAAAATGTGCCAACAAATACCAAATACATATTGCCCTAGCACATTGCTCATGGGCCCTAAGTAGGTAACCAATAAAATAATGCCATACAAATGCAGAGTAAGGAAATCCTTATAGGCAGTCCTCCTTTTACACCAAATCATAGTGGAAACCCTCATAGGTAGGCGGTCCTCCTTTTACAACAAATCATAGTGGAAACCCTCGTATGTAGGTAGTCCTCCTTTTACTCTCACCAAATAATAGTTCAAACAATCGCAGGCTCCAACTCCTTCACACACTCCAAGTTAAAACCAAACAATGAAATGAGATACAAAATCTTTTTTCTTTTTAAAGTTATGCCTGTGTTGGTTGAAATTATGACCTACGTGCTATTGGTTGAAATTATGACTAACATGGGCATGGATTAAAAAAAAAGGAAGTTTTCCTTCTATAATTCGACCAACCTAAACCCTTTTAATTGATGGTCAAAAATTTTGGTAGAAAAATGAGGTCAAATGTAGTAGTGTCTGTATGCAGTTCTATTTTATCTTCGCTATTTGATTCTTGGAAATTATCATCTATTTTATCTAGTACCCCTTGATTATGTGTTGATCCATCAACTTGTTTATCATGGTGAATTGAGAAATTTTTATGACTATTCTTCTCAACATGTTTATGATATTCAATGTCCAATATATCTAAAATTTCTTCTATAGTGAGAAAATTTTCATCTTGATCTACTTCATTATCTATATCTACTTCACATGTTAATTTGTCAAAAAATTTAGCCATACACGAATCAATTACTGGTTCCCTTTCCTCAACATTGTCTTCTCTAATGGATACACCACAAAATAAATATCTAATTTTCTGAAGTATGAGGCTATGGATAAAGTTATCATTTCCTTCACATGCTTGGTAAGTATTTTCTTCTTCATATGCATCCCAAGGAGGTATGTAGGGTTCTTCCATAGTGGAATTTTGTTTTTCTTCATAGTGACAACACTCATTGTCTTCTTCATCACTTGCATTATAAAATTCATACACGAACCATTCTAAAAATTCCTTCCATGATGAAATACTATGTGTAGGTAATGACTCATGATTTTCTTGCATAATCCTTGAGATTTTTGGAAAATAGAATCATCACCTAACCTTCTTCATCAATTTCATACTCTTGTATGAATGAATGGAATACTTTTAAATGCCCTTTTACTGATTCATTGTATTACCATAAAACCTTGGTATAGCTTGTGTAATTTGCAAAAATAACTTATCTAGAAAAAATATGAATCCTTTGAAATTCAATGTCCTGATGCCATCTAAAATATTTTCTCTGATACATTCTGTAGTAAATTCTATGATACTAACTAGGGGATTAATATTAATTCCCTCTAGGTTCTTTCCCTTAGTGGAGTCATTGATAACTTTTGACACACAAAGTCTCCACCTTCTCATCAAAAGGAAAATACAAACTGATCTTGAATTGTTAATCTAGTGGAGTCACTTTCTACAAAACTTAAGTAGAATCGCCACCCTTGTCTTCAAGGGGAAATTTTAACTTGGTATTATGAGTTCTCTCACTTCTAGCAGAATCTAACTCTCCGATCACCAAAAATTTTGAGTAATGTTTTACAAATAACTCCCCAGTAGAGTCGCTAATTTGTTGGTCTCAAAATGTTGGATCTGATATCCAGTTGTTTTCACCAACTAACGAATTCAAACATGATTTTGATTTGAATCCCTGCAATTTAGGTTAGTAAACCAAGCCTGGTAGGCCCAAATCTAATATTTCTAAAATACTTCAAACTATTCTAAATTATGAAAATTGCTTAAAAGATCAATTAACTATACTATATAAACCTACATCAAAATATAATCATCAAAATCTATTTTAAATAAAAGTATAATAATAGAAGAAATGAATCTAATATTAGTAAACTCTAAAACATAACTCAAAATAACAGTTTCCAATAGATAACGAGATTAGTGCCTAATCAATATTTGGGCTATAGAGTCAGACACATTTTCAATTCTACGTACAATTCATAGATGGTTTTAAGATAAATTTTTAATCATAAAACAAGACCATCATTCCAAAGGCTTCCACATGAATCATAATCTAATTCCAATATTACAGTTAGTTCAATCGAATTTAACTCTATTATCAGAGACCAATTGAACAGGAAAAAAGATTGATAATCACAATTTTCTACTGATAACTTTAGACTGCAAACTAAATTTGAATTATAAAATTAAGAGAATAGAACACAATGGAATAATCTATTTCTAGATAAATCTGAAGACTAATTGAAAAATAGGCAAAAAGTCATAACCTCAAGCAATAAGGAAAAAGGCACTTATCTTTATTAATATCGAAAAATAGGTACATATGAGTTCATCATTGCAGTAGTCAATCCAATTTCTACAGAGAGTTTTTCTAATTCTAAAAAGGTCTCCCTATCCTTGGTCTTGGTATCCATATTAATATATTTTGAATGGATACAAACAAGCCACAAAACAAGATGTCATTTCATGACAAAACCTAATCACTAACTACAACAATAAAATATATAGTTACAATATAAAATATTAATCATTCAATAGGTTAATATATGTAATAATCAAATCTTCCATTTATACTTTTGTTGAAATAATCTTTCTCCTTTATTGCATAAATTACAAATATATTCCTGCAAGAATCGTTTAAAATTCATTATTCATATGATATATAAAATCTACCCTAATATTGATTTTCAAATATTACCGTTAGGGCAAAAACACTATAATATAATATATATCTAACTTTGATTTTATTAAAGAACAATTTTAATTATTTGGATATATATTTTGTTGAAATAAATCCAATATTAGTCATAATGCTCCTTAGAAATTAATGTTCTAATATAAACCAAAAACATTATAACAAAATGTAAAAGAGATTATAGCCCTAAAACTTTATTAATAATATGGCAAAAGAAATCATCCTCTTTAGGGAAAATTTAAAATTAAATCAAATTCTTTAGGGGATACTTTACATATTTGTGAGACTTAATTAAAATATGTTTATCATATGCTCCAAAGAATATATCTTCATAATCAATATTTTCACTATAGGGTAAAAGTATTAAAATTAAAAAGAATATAAAAGTAACCCTAAAATATACAATTTACCTTAATAAATATTTTCAAGAATAATGCATGGTAAATCGTTTTATTATGGATTCTATTTCAAGAATATATTTCAAAATAAAAATATCCTTTTACAATTCCATTCCATGGGACATGTAAATATATTTTACTTTTTAGGGTAAATGAATTCCCTTGGAAAAATGCATTAAATGGAAGCTATTATTCCCCTTATAAAAATAACTCAAAAGTCAACAAAGTAAAAATAAATATTTCAATATCTTAAAGCATCAACGTGAAAGATTAGTAACAAAATTATCCATTTTATTTACTATAAGGTGAAAACGTTATAATCATATCTTTCCACCCTACCAATTATTTTCAAGGAATATATTAGAGCAATTGGTTAGGGTAGGATGGGTAGTTAGGATAGAAAAGAGGGTAGGGTTGAGAGGTTGAGTGTTCAACTCCCTCTCCCCACCCTTTTGTAAAATATTTTTATTAAACTATTTCTTATTTTCAAATAGTGAATATTAATTATTTGAGTATGTTTTGAAACTTTTTAAAATTTATTCTTAAAATAATTATTTATATTTTCAAAAGAATATAATTTTCCCTCTTTGAACAAAAATTTCTACCCTAATGATAAAATTGATTTGTTTGACAAGGGTAAACATATTTTATTAAAAATAAAAAAATAAAAATAAGGAGCATAGTTTCTTTTAAAAAAATTATTAGATAATCAAGTATTTTAGCCATACAAAATACTTCCCTGTCAAATTTGAGCCTGCAAATTTAGGTGTCAACAAGGGGATTTTCCATAGATCTATTAGGATCTTCACCCTGTTAGGAGTGGCCTAGTTAAAGGTCTTCAAACACTCTTCTAGAATGTCACTTCTTTTAAGGATTTACAATAAGACTATTAGGTCCACTCAGTTAAGAGATTTTTCTATTACAAATGTTAATAACCAACAATATATAAACTGATTTTTAAATCTACAACTACCCTTTTCTTAATCAGATCCCTTGTGCACTCTTTTTCTTCACTTCATTCCATCACTTTCCATTGGTTTCAACACTTCATCAATCTCAGCTTGCTAACTCGGATTTCAACCTTTTTCTTCTTTATCTACATTAGTCAGTGACTCATCAACCATTCAACTTGCCAACCTTCTCTTCCTACATTTTCATCCTTTATATCAACTTTGTTTTGCCTCTTAATCTCCTTTATTATGTTTTCCTTTGATTAATCTCAACCATCCAATCATCCTCATAAACTAATTCAATGAATTTAGAGCTCGGTAAAATGTTTTATCATCACCTCAGAACTTGAACTTTCTTGGAACTTATACCTTCACTTTTTGCTGCTTAGTGTAATACCCCAAAAATGGGCTATAAGTTCATTAACCTCCTACATCGACAAATCGAACAAAATCGACATCAAAGTCCTAATCTAAGGCACATCTAAACATCATCGAATCATAATTGATTATCTTAAATTCTGCATCGGGGAATATTCCTAGTAATATTCCTAATTATCTTAATTATCTTTAATTTAATGATTATTTGGTGATAAATCACATTTATCCTAAGTTTGATTAATTGAATATTTTCATATTTAATTAATTAGATTTAATATTTGCCACTTAATTGTTTAATTAAATTTAATTCTATCTATTATTAATTGTATTATTTAATTTTGACAATAAATCAAAATTCCTATCTTTAATTGATTAAATTCTTATTTAATTAATTAAAGCATGTTGTCATTATTTAATAATATAATTTTTAATAAAAGTTTGAATAAATAGTTAATTAACCCATAAATTAATTATTTATTTACAAAAATCAGTTGAGTTGAGGATAAATCACTTTATTTATTTATTTAATTCTTAATTATTATGCATATTCAAAAGAAATAGTTAAACTCCAAATCAGAAAATCAATGCAAGTTATTGACTTTTTTGGAACTCAACATCCTTTTGGAGTTCAAAAAACTGATCTAAACTCTAATTTGAGTTAAAAAGCTATTTTTGCATGATTTTGAGAATTAACTATCTTTCATGATCAGATAACTCAAAAATCAAGATGAGTTAATTTGAGTGATTTATGGCTTTTATTCATGCACCTCCAAAGCCCTGGATTTCTATAAATTAAGGCTTTAGCTCTTCACAAATCATCTCATATTTTGCACAATCACGCTGGAGAATTGGAATTGAAGAATCAAAGCTCTTGCGAATCGGCATTTTTGTGAGATCAATCTTATTTTTGCATTCATATTTCATATCATTATTAGATTAGCATAGCATATCAGTTTTCAATAGCATTCATATCATATCAATTTATCATTCTTATTGCATCATAAAATATCAAAAATATAGATTAATTGCATTTATTCCATATCTAGAATTGCATTCAAATCCTTCGTTTAGGTGTCATCTAGGTCACTGATCTCGATTACAATCTGAGAACATTAATCTCGCACCTATTAGAAGGCAGTAAATCACTTGGTTAGATAGCTTTCAATTTTGCACGATTTTGATTATCACTAACCTCTAATGTTTTACTGAGTGTTGTGTCTACAGAATCAGGTACAATTTTCACACACATTTCTGGCGCCCACCGTGGGGCCCTGAAATGGGTTTCCAATTCAATTCTTTCAATTTCTATCTTTTTATCATCGGGATCTGTGCAAAACTACAATTTTTAATTTTGTCCGTACATCTGTCGTACGAGTTTCTGACAAATGTCGTATGGGAGCATACCCACTGTCGTATGATACTCTAACCATTGTCGTACGATAGTCTATCGGATCGCGACTCGTTTCATTTCATACCCGCTGCCATTTGAGAGATAATCTGTCATATGGTAGCATACCCAGTGTCGTACGAGTTTTTGGACTGTCGTATGAGAGAATACCCATTGTCATACGAGTTTTCGTACCAGTTTTTGACTATCGTTTCATTTTTCAGAGCAGAGTATCAGATTTGATTTTTATATTTCGGCTAACTGCTAATTTTGACAATTGAAATTCTCTATTTTTGATTGCTCTCTGCTGGTTTTGATTGGGAAAAGTGCAAGAATTGCTAAAAATCAGGTAAAATCTACTAAGCGCGTTGCGAGGATCACCAGGTATTCTCCTTCATCTAATAACATTTTGATTTGGGCTTAAAATAAATCTCTTATGTGTCTAGCTTGTGTGCGTCTTCTCATGCTTTTATTCTACACACTTGCATAATTTGATACTAGGTTGTGATCCCTTAAGGATTCATTAAGTAGTCTTAGGATACTTGTGATTGATCTTGATTGCTATCTTGGGTTATTGGACTCGCTAATCCACCGGCCCCTCATTTCCGCCCCGTGGTTGCAATCTCAGCGCCATAAAGGGGAGGGGTCAACAGGACAGAAGCATTAAATGTTCCACTTGGCAACCCTTTTGTGCTTTTAGGAACTCACTTATTTTCTAAGTTGGGGACTCATTTTTAGCTTGTGTGAGGTGTTAAGTGTTCCACCTTGTGGACTCATCTCATATTTGCTTTAAGCGTTAAGTGTTCCTCTTTCTACTTTTTGAATGCTTTTGGTAGATTTACTTTTGAAACATATATCTGTGCTCACATAGTAATTAGGCCCTATGAACACTATTCGTGATTCTTGAGAGATTGGATTCCTAGTGAAATCTTTCTTGACGACAGAATCCTTATAGGTAGGGAGGATACTTAGTGCGTTTCACATTCAACTTAGTTAGTGCGTCTTCTCTTATTGATCGACACATTCTCTCTTCGGAGAGGTTGATAGATCACGTGGGGTTGATATCACGAGCTTTGGTGAACCAAAATTGGTTAGTGCATCTTCTCTTATTGATTGATACATTCTCTCCCCAGAGAGGTTGATAGATCACGTGGAGTTGATATCACAGACCTTGGTGAAACAAAACTTTGTCTTAGCGTGTCAGATTAATCTGCTTGCTTTGTTTGGGTTAAAAGTGAAGAGGTGTCAAAACCTTGGATCTGGAGCTAAGTCCCCTTGTGGTATAAATCTATGAGTCATCTTTAGAGAGGGTTAACCGTAGCGGACAATCCCTTCACAGGGCAAACTGCGATGATGGAACCTCAAGCGGTAATAGCCATTTTCGCCATGGTAGTGACAGCCGCTATATAAATGTCCTTGTGGAAGAAATCTCCACGAGTATGGTTCATTGTTGGGTTGTCAGATCTCCCTAGCAGCTCTTGAAGATTAAGTTCTCAGACTGTGTCAAAACCCTGGTGCGTCGGGATTGGAGTTCACCCCTTTGAATCATAAAAGTTGCAGAGTCAAACCATTACTAAAAACCCTAGAGAGGCCAATTTTTCACTTTCAGGTATATGTGTGTTATTGCAAGACTTTTCAGAACATACACAATTAGTACTCTCAGGGATTAGCACAATTTGGTCACTTGATTGTTCATGCGCAAGGTTGCTTTTGCCCTTGTTCATTGTTTTCAGACGTGCTTGGAATCACTTGCTTGCTATTCTGTGTGCTTGTTTATCTACTTGGCTATTAAAAATGATCAAATCTGGTATAACCTTCAAAATTTGGACAGTACAATTTGCAAACAATCCAGAACTAAAAACCTTAAATTTTGCAAAAATTGATGTAAAGTTCTTTCTGGAGTCAAAAGTCATTTCAAGAAGTCAAAAGTCGTATGACTTTTTGTCAAATGTCATTTCAGTAAAGCCCATATGTTGTATGATTAAGAACCCAGTGTCGTACGAGTTTTCAAACCAGCAAAATTCAAGAAGCCAAAAATTGTTAGCAACTATCGTACGAGTTTTGTCAACTGTCGTTTCATATCTACCCAACTGTCGTACGAGTTTCGCAACTGTCGTTTCATTTATACCCAACTGTCATACGAGTCTGCAGAGTGTCGTTTGGAAAAATTTGAGAAAGTTGTCAAAAATTGTCAAATTGCAAGATATCCAATGTTTCCAGCCTAGATCCAGAATCTGTCAAAAATATCATTGTGTCAGGAACAGAGCAGTAGCTATTGAGCATTCTACCATTTTCCAAGTTTGATCTTTTGAATCCGATCTAGTCTTCTGTTTGATCAATTTGAGTCCTTTTTTTTATCTCGTGTCAAAACCTTGTCATAACTATCAATCTTCAATCAATCTTCAAAAAAAAAAAAAAAGACTAAGTGTTGAGAACTCGTGTCCACTATCTTTTGGGCGATCTATCCCATACATCCAGGGCACAGTTTCCTTCACCCACATCTCATCATATTTTCAAAATTATCATAATCTTGACAAGGTTGCACCATCCGATTTTCTTGAATCAAATTGTTCTTCAGTTGTCTTCGTCCTTTTCTTCTGTTTCATTCAAAGTTAATGGTGGAGACCAGAGCTTCTTCACACAAGAAATCAGAAGAAACATCTTAGAACTTACTTTTGACCAATACCCCGGGTCCAACTCTTGAACAACTCATCAAGTCAGGTATCTACGAAGATGATGGTCTCGGCAACTTTCGATTGAAAACTGGTTACATACCTCCTTTATCAACTCACAGAGGTAATCAGCAAACTCCTCCTCAATCTATTCCAGGGAGCCCAAAGACTCCTACCATGTCTCAAGCAGGGACAAACCATGATTCTCTAGGAGGAGGATCCCAGGGACACCATTCTCAGCATAATTCTGACCAAGAACCTACCCCCTCTGAAATCCATCGATGTCAGAATGACGGTGAATTCAAGAAAATGATGAGCCATTTCTTGAAAGTGGATAGAGAGGCATACTTTTTACAATTAGCCCAGGAAGGGGCTAAGCTTCCTCCCAACTTTAACGTTGATGATATAATCACACATGAGGAAGAAACTCCACTCACAGCTATGACAAAATAGATACACGCTATACAAGTTGAATTTAACAATCTTAAGAAGGAGAAGGAACCCAAGGAGTTCTCCATGGAGGCCCTATGTCCTTTCCCGTTTGACAAAAACTTGTATATGCCACCATTCCCAAAAAGAGTGGAGATACCAAAGTATGAAAAATATGACGGACACTCTGATCCTCAAGATCATGTCAGAGAGTTCTGTACGCAATCCATGGAATTCATGCATGAACTGACTTATCTAATGCATCTTTTTCCTAGATCCTTGGGAGGAGCATCCATTCAGTGGTTTTCAAGATTACCTTCTACGATCAAAACTTTTGAGGAATTGATTAAATTGTTTTATCAACAATATTCCTACAATATTCAACATCTAATTACCATGATCGATATCTGTAACCTCAAGCAATATCCAGGGGAATCATTCCTAACTTTTCTCAAGAGGTGGCGAAAGAAGTTTTCTTTATATGCTAGACCAATTCCCGAAATGGAGAAACTTGAAATCTTTATCAATAACCTTGTTCCAAAGCTCAACTATCCATTACAAATGCAAGATCATGTATCTTTTGATAAAATGGTGGATAATGCAATCAAGATTGAGAAAGTACTTGTCAAGAAAGGAGAAATCACACTTCAAAAGGACAAGTCTGAATCGGGATCTAGCTCAAAAGATAAAAACAAGAGCTGGAATAGAAACAAAGGTATCATCTCTGACGGTGTTGTTGACACTATCCACACCCCATCAAAGGCACTGGCCTACAATCTCACCCTTGCCACCAAAGCCATTGAAGCTTCAGAGAAAAAATCTGCTGAACCATCTCCAAAGAAGCCATTCAAATGATGGGATAATAAATGAAAGTTTACTCCCCTGGGAGAATCTTTGGAATCTGCTCTGAGGACCCTGATAGCTGATAACATGATCTCTTTACCACCAATCTGAAAACCTGTTCCGGATCCAAAACCATATTGGTGGAAAGATAATGAATTATGTGCTTTCCATCGGACTAAAGGCCACAGAACTAATGGATGCTTCCATTTGAAGCATACCATTCAAGACTTGATAGATCAAGGGGACATCACAATCGATAATCCTACCAGCAATAATGATCACACAGCATTTACAGAACCTTTTCCACAACATGGCAAGGGAGTTTCCACTTCTCAGCCTAACATGGGGGCAAAAGTCAACTATGCCTACCCTGGAAACAATGCTGTCATCAATATGGTGGAACCATGCCTCTCTGAGAGCTGTAATGTCATCATGATTGTACGAAGAGATAAAAATCATTCCTCAACTAATGCAGTTACCAGATCACAAGCTCAGATGCATCTGAAAGGACAAACACCAAATTCATCTGATGTCCCTAAGACACCTTTCAATCTCACATCTACTTCTAAACAGAAGGTTGCCTCGAAATCTTCCAATCCAAAGGATACCAGACCTACATCTTACAGCATCGTCCAACAACTCCAGCACACCAATGCCAAAATCTCCATGTTTGAGTTACTTCGAGTATCTCCAGCTCACAGGGATATCCTAGACAAAGCTTTGCTCGGCTCTAATGTTCCTGATGATCTAGATCTAGATAGGTTCCAGACTATGGTTGGTCATCTAACATCTCCACAATATATCTCCTTTTCAGAGGAAGATGACAACTCCCTAAGTCACCCACATAATCAGCCCTTGCACATAGAAGTCTTGATCCAGAACTGTCGAGTCAAACGTGTGTTGATAGACGGGGGTGCAGGCCTCAACATTTGTTCTTACAACTTAATCACACAGTTGGGATTCTCAGAGATGGCTATTGATCCTCGAAAGAAGATCACCATAAAATCCTATGATGAATAAGAACGAGCTTCTAAAGGCACCATTGTCTTACCCATCCGAGTGGGTCTAGCCATCAAAGATACCACATGTCAGGTGCTCGATCTACCATTGGCTTACAATATCCTTCTAGGGAGACCCTGGATACATGAAATGCAAGCTATTCCTTCAACATACCATCAATGCTTGAAATTTCCCTATGAAGGAGTGGAGGTTACTATCCCAGCTGATCTGAGTACAACTTGCAATACATTGAAGGAAAGTGCTGATAAACTTGTTCCCAATAATAGAGAATCTTCCATCAAGCAACAAAATGTGGCTTCCACATCTAAGATGGACGACATTGCTAAAGAGATCAATATCAAAGAAAATGGGATGGGAGAATACACTATAGAGCCAGTCTTGTCTCTAACATCTCTCCCAATCTCACCTAAGTCGTATGGCCAATCCTTGAAGCAGTCTAAATTAGAACCTAAGGAACCTATGGAAGCATACAAAAGACATTTTGTGGTGGAGCAAGTATCTAAACCAGAATTTGAAGAGGATGAAGCTGTGCTGGCATGGCTATATAAAGAGGATTTTGAATCTAAAATTGTTCAACCTAGTGAATCTATAGCACCTACAGTCCCTTCTAATTCATATGGTCCAGGAAACAAATTGATAGCCAAGATGGGATATTCCGGTCAAGGACCTCTAGGAATTAGGGGAAAGGGTCTCATGACCCCCATTTCACACATTGGTCGAGCCAAAAAAGATACTGGTGGCATAGGGTTTAAGAAGAAACCCTATCATCTCAAAGGTGGTTGTTCTCATGTCATAGAACAAATTGCACCAGGAGAACCCCTTCTTAAGAAAGAAGACATAGAACCCTCTGATGATGATTCAGATAGCTCTGAACTTATCCCCTATGAAAAATTGCCTAAAGAGATCAAAGATCTTCTTGATGATACAGATGATCCTATCAGAAGAATTAATGTAGTAGACACACAAGAACCTACTGTAATGCAAGAGATGGTTGCACCACAAGAACCAGCCAATCTCGAAGGCAATCAAACCGATCCAGAAGAAGGGGGTAGTTATTCTGACACTGATTCCCATGAATATGAATTCAAGTCAGAGACCGAGGGTAATCCTTCTTGGGGTATTCATCCTGATTTCACATATTTTCTAAGATTTCCTAGAGATTCTGAATCAGAAGATGAGTCAAATGATTATGAATGGGGTGTCATTCCAGAAGAAGATGAGCTTATAACAGAGAAATCTATTAATGTTATTCACCAATATGTCTCTCAACCCAATGTAATTCTAGAGTGAAACAATGAACTTAACATGTCTGATCCACCTATGGCTGAAGAGGACTCCCATGATGACGTTGAGCCTATTCATGAATTAAACATTTTGAGCTATAATATCACCTTTGAACTTGAGCATCGGGTTAGGACCAATGATGACATATCCACATCCGTGAACACCATATCCCAAACCTTTCTCGCTTTGACTATCCAACGCCCTGATCTTATCGACCAAACGTCCACAAATCCAAACCATGGTATGTATGCCTTCCCAAATGACTATGCCCTTGCCTGCTACCTCAATGCAGTTGAGCCTATGAGTACTTCCATCAGTGAACCAAGCATCAGCATGACTGAGTCGGACATCAAATATCTTAGTCAGAAAAACAAGAGTAAAAAGAAAAAGAAAAAGAGTTCTGAGGGTGAAAACCACTTTGTGGCAGTCTCAGAACCGACAAAAGTAAAAAGAAAAGATGTATCTAAAGGTGAAAACCTCTCTGAGGCACCTAAGGATGAGATATTTGATGTCCTTCTGAGTCATTTATAGGATAGATCTCCAGTTCTGATTGAGCCAACTCAATCCATCAATTTGGGTACAACAGAGGAACCACAATTGGTACATGTAGCACAATCTCTATCAGACGAAGAGAAACAAAACTTCACTACCTTCTTATCAGAGAAAAAGATCAACTTTGCATGGAAATATTTAGATATGCCAGGATTGGATCCCAATCTCATTATGCACCATCTATCCATTGCTCCCAGAGTAAAACCAATCAAACAAAAATTGAGAAAGATGCATCCTCATGTTGCACTCTTAGTCAAAGTAGAACTAGAAAAACTCCTAAAAGTTGGATTCATTCGTGTCATAGACTATGCTGAGTGGATTTCCAACATTGTACCTATTTCAAAACCAGATGGTTCAATCAGAGTGTGCACGGACTTTAGAGATGTGAACAGAGCATGCCCTAAGGATGACTTTCCACTACCTAACATTGATATGATAGTGGACATGACTGCAGGCTATGAAATGTATTCCTTAATGGATGGCTTTTCTGGATACAACCAAATCAAAATTGCTCCAGAAGATCAAGAGAAAATAGCTTTCACATGTGCGTGGGGAACTTTCTGTTGGAATGTTATGCCATTCGGACTCAAAAATGCTGGAGCTACATATCAAAGAGCAATGACATCTATTTTTCATGATATGATGCATAGAATAATGGAAGATTACGTAGATGATACCTTGGCAAAATCCATGATTAGAACTGAACATCTAATAGACTTGAGCATGATCCTCGACAGAATGGAAAAGTTTAGTCTTCGACTAAATCCTAAAAAGTGTGCTTTTGGAGTCACTTCTGGAAAGCTCCTAGGATACATCGTCTCCAAGAAAGGCATTGAAGTTGATCCAACTAAGGTCAAGGCTATAATAGAGATGCAACCTCCCACAAATATCAGTCGAATGAGGACATTGCAAGGCAGAGTTCAATCTATCAGAAGATTCATATCACAGCTAGCGGACATCTCATAGCCCTTTACAAAAACATTACATAAAGGTGTGACCTTTGCATGGAATGAAGAATGCGAGAACAACTTTAAACATATCAAGAAGTACCTATCAAATCCGCCTATATTGATGCCTCCTATTCATGGGAAGCCATTAATATTATATGTCTCCGCAATAGATACATCACTGGGGGCATTGGTAGCACAACATGATGAGAACAAGAAAGAAAGAGCCATCTACTATATCAGCCGAACTTTAGTGGCCTATGAGAAGAACTACTCAATGATCGAGAAGGCATGTCTAGCTATGATCTTTGCATCACAGAAATTGAGACACTACATGTTAGCTCATACCACTCATTTGGTAGCTAAAATTGATCCACTAAAATATCTCCTAAGCAAAGCTGCCCTCACAGGTAGACTAGCTAAATGGGTCATGCTCTTGAGCGAATTTGACATTGAATATGTTGAAAGAAAAGCTATCAAAGGACAGGTCATTGCTGATCAATTAGCTGAAGCACCACTGTTTGATGATACACCCATGCAAATGGAATTTCCCAATTCCTCTATCATGCACCTCTCTTCTAGAGCATGGCAGTTATTCTTTGATGGCTCCTACACACAGAATGGATCTGGAGCAGGCATATTGTTCATTACTCCTCAAGGATACTCAATACCCAAAGCATTCAGATTAAAGTTTCCTTGCACAAACAATATTGCTGAATATGAGGCACTTCTCAATGGTATGAAAATGGCAATACAGTGGAGAGTTACAGAGATGCACATTCATGGAGACTCACAACTGGTCATCCACCAGGTCAATGATGTGTACCAAACCAAAGATGAAAAGCTCATTCCTTACAAGAGAATGGTTGATGATTTAAAGAAATACTTCATCTCTATCACATTTGAGCAAATACCCAGAATGGAGAATAAGGCTGCTGATGCAATGGCAACATTATCTACTCTTTTACAACAGCCTGAACATGAACTACGCTATGAGTTCCTGGTGGAAGCCCTATCCTATCCTGCATATGACTCCCCTAAAACCCACATGATCTGCACTGTTGTAGGTTATGACTCATCTCGCTACAAAAATTTGTTCTCCTATCTCCACGACCAAATCATCCCTGACTCCTTTAACCATTTTGAGAAATGAAACCTTATCCGATCCGCATCCCGATATGTCATCATTAATAATGATCTGTACAAATGAGGTCTAGATGGTACACTTCTTAGATGTTTAGAACGGGAAGAGTCTCAACGTGCATTAGAGGAAGTCCACGAGGGTATATGTGGGTCACACTTGAATGGGTTAACGTTAGCTCGAAAACTTATTAGGGCTGGGTATTATTGGCCTGAAATGGAAAAAGAAGCTATTAAATTTGCTAAAAACTATCAACAGTGTCAAGTACATGGAAACTTGATTCATGCTCCAGGGAGAGATCTGATTCCCTTTACTATATAATGGCCTTTTCAACAATGGGCATTTGATCTCATAGGTGCTATCCATCCGCACTCTTCTAATGGACATACCCATATAATCACAGCTATAGATTATTTTAGAAAATGGGTAGAAGCAGTTCCTCTAACACAAGCAACAGGGAAACAGATCTCTATGTTCATCCTGAACTACATCATTTGCAAATATGGGATCCCTCACTCTATAATCACAGATAACGGGGGACAATTCAAAAATAAGGACCTAGATGACTTATGTGCCAAGTTCAAAATTACTCAACATTGGTCATCTATCTACTATCCTCAAGGGAACGGACAAGCTGAGGCTTCAAACAAAAATCTCCTGAAGATCTTGCACAGAATAGTGAATAAAACAGGAAGAGATTGGCATCTGATGATCAATCTAGCTCTCTGGGCATACAGAACTAGTATCAGAATGCCTACAGGGGCTACACCTTTCACTTTAGTTTATGGGTCTGAAGCGGTACTGCCTATTGAGGTTGAAATCCCATCACTCAGAATCAAAATGCATGGACTTGTCACTGATGAAGACTACAAAGTGTCGAGGTTACAAGAACTTGAACTACTAGATGAGCGCAGACAAGCAGCGTATGATCATCTCAGAGTGTATCAGAAAAGAATGTCTAGAGGCTACAACAAGAAAGTCAGACATAGAGAATTTCAGGTTGGCGAT
Source organism: Chamaecyparis obtusa (assembly GCA_027943335.1). Lineage (NCBI taxonomy): Eukaryota > Viridiplantae > Streptophyta > Pinopsida > Cupressales > Cupressaceae > Chamaecyparis > Chamaecyparis obtusa. The sequence continues at coordinate 1,362,555 of BSBK01003116.1, read as the reverse complement.
CTAGTGTTGAGAGAAAATCCTAAAAATCAATCACATCGAGAACGCAAGGGGAAGTTCGAACCCAACTGGTTGGGTCCCTTTGTAATCACTGCTACTTTTGGCTCTGGTGCCTATCAACTCTCAACAACTGAAGGAGAATAGCTCCGAGAACCAATCAATGTTCTCCATCTGAAGAAATTCTACGCTTAAGGCATTCAGTGCTTGGTAAATGTCCTGAAAAAAATCTTAAAAATCGGAAAAAGTCCTAAAAAAAATGAACCTCTTGGTGAAAACCTAGCAATAGGCGCCTTGATGATTCACAAAAAAAATCAAAAAATATCAAAAGTACAAAAAAAAATTGAAAAAATGAAAAAATACAAAAAAATGAAAAAGAAAAGTGCCTTGGTGAAAACCTGGAAACAGGCGCCTTGGTAGCAAAAATAGAATCTCTACCAAGATGGTGAAAACCCGGCAAACGGGTGCCACTTGTTCCAAAATGCTCCATCTATCAGCACAATCTTGGTCTTTCCCAGCTTTCAGTCTTGCTTTAGTTTGTACATATCTCCCGGTTTGTTTCTGCATTTTCAGTTTTCAATAAGTCAGTCTATACACCAATCAGCTCAAGCATCTGTATCCTATCAATGTTTAACACTTAGGGGCAATCAATGTCATATCTTATAGTCTCCAATGTATCTTAGATGTGTCATATCTAGCCAGAGTCCTTTGAAGCTTCATGTGAGTCAGTCAGTCAGTCTTGTCTCCAGAAAGAATTTTGCATTTATAACAACGCAATCAAACATCAAACTCAAACTGAAAAAAATCTGTGCTTTTCATGCTTTTATCTCCTTGTATGCTTACTAATTCGCATTGAGATTTTTGCATATTGTGTCCCTTTGAGCTCTTCGATGATGTCTTTTATAGGATTTAGAGAATGATGACTGGGGGCATAATCTTTTCTTTGTCTTCTGCTTGTATGTGAAAATCTAACAGCTTTAGAAATTCTGGATTGAAATGGTGTCCGACTATAAGAGCCTCTATCTCGAATTGGATGGCCATGCGTACCTCGACCATTGATACCCAGACAATTCAAGAAATTTTGATCTAACTATTATCTTTTTGAGTAAATTCTTTCCCCTACTGTGAAACGCGCTCTTGCCTAAGGAGGTGAACGATAAAGGGTCACTACGGGTAATTCACATTGGATTTAGAATGATCTCTTGACTGTTTGATGTGTTTGTAATGCAAGGCGTACTCAGGTCATCACAACGTTTATGTTTTGATGCTTGTACAAATTGCTATATCAAAATGGACATGATATTCAGGTCATCCTGGCGCTTGTGCCTTGGTGCTTATATCTAATCTGACATTTCGAAAATAAAATCAATATTCATATATCCATGGTTGTTGACCAGTGGGTGTTGTATTGATTCTTGCGCATACAAATCGATATTCATATGTCTATGGTTTCATGGCTAGTGGGCATTGTATTGATTTATCCGGTTACCTAAAAGTTCAATGATGATAACAAATTGACATATGATCAGTGACTAGGTCCTAGGTCTTAGGTTGCATTTCATTTTGCATGTCTCATTGCATTTTGCATGTTTGCATGATCTCACAATGATTAAACGAACTTCAATGCTTAAATGATTCTTCAAATCGCATCTTCAAGTCTAACAAGAACTGCATCTCACACAAAGGTTCCTCCAATGAAATAGCAAGTAGAATCCTTTTTCGGGATCAAAATTCAAATTTGAGATCATTTATCTTATTCACTACTTGCATAATCAACCTTCAATCATCACAAAAATCCAGTATTCAACTCAATTGATTATCTTTCATCAAACTATCAAAATTTCAACTTGGTCAACCATGGTCAACTCATGGTCAAACCTAGTCAAATTCGGTCTCCAAGACCTTCCAAACGATGCAGAATGCATTCTCAAACGTATATAACCACTTCTCAAATCAATTAACATGCTTCTAAACTATCAACGCTGACTTTTTCTTGTCAAATTTCAATTTTAATCCCGAAGGGGGCATGGTATTGCACATCATTCAAAGTCTGTAAATCTTAAATTCTATCGATCAAATCTATCAATATCTTTCATCAGTGATCAAGACAATAATCACATCTAGTTACTGATTCATCAAAAAGTCCTCATCGCTCGGGGCAAATCTATCATCACTTGGGGCATATCAGATTCATCAATCCATATCAATCTGGTATTCTCCTAATCTTGTAAACTGTATCAGTTTTTGTAACCATCGGATCATAGTGTTCTTTCCTTGGTTCTTCGGCAACTGAAGGGTTCGGATGTGATACCTGCTAGTTCTGCTAAGACAATCGAGTCTAGAACGGGTCACTCACTTCTTATCAATCCTAAGGTTCAGAATCAAGCGTTTTGACACTTTTTCGCAATCATAGGTTTATTTTCTGCTACAGTGAACATTATCTCTGGTCATTCAGGACCTCCTATCTCAATATCTCTCAATTGGTTTCTATCTTGAGATCGGTTTATCTTTTGAATCAGTTTCATATCTCTATCAAACACAGACTATCTTTGAACCACTGCGCTTCGCACAGTAATTCAAAGAGGGGCAAAATGTAATACCCCAAAAATGGGCTATAAGTTCATTAACCTCCTACATCGACAAATCGAACAAAATCGACATCAAAGTCCTAATCTAAGGCACATCTAAACATCATCGAATCATAATTGATTATCTTAAATTCTGCATCGGGGAATATTCCTAGTAATATTCCTAATTATCTTAATTATCTTTAATTTAATGATTATTTGGTGATAAATCACATTTATCCTAAGTTTGATTAATTGAATATTTTCATATTTAATTAATTAGATTTAATATTTGCCACTTAATCATTTAATTAAATTTAATTCTATCTATTATTAATTGTATTATTTAATTTTGACAATAAATCAAAATTCCTATCTTTAATTGATTAAATTCTTATTTAATTAATTAAAGCATGTTGTCATTATTTAATAATATAATTTTTAATAAAAGTTTGAATAAATAGTTAATTAACCCATAAATTAATTATTTATTTACAAAAATCAGTTGAGTTGAGGATAAATCACTTTATTTATTTATTTAATTCTTAATTATTATGCATATTCAAAAGAAACAGTTAAACTCCAAATCAGAAAATCAATGCAAGTTATTGACTTTTTTGGAACTCAACATCCTTTTGGAGTTCAAAAAACTGATCTAAACTCTAATTTGAGTTAAAAAGTTATTTTTGCATGTTTTTGCATGATTTTGAGAATTAACTATCTTTCATGATCAGATAACTCAAAAATCAAGATGAGTTAATTTGAGTGATTTATGGCTTTTATTCATGCACCTCCAAAGCCCTGGATTTCTATAAATTAAGGCTTTAGCTCTTCACAAATCATCTCATATTTTGCACAATCACGCTGGAGAATTGGAATTGAAGAATCAAAGCTCTTGCGAATCGGCATTTTTGTGAGATCAATCTTATTTTTGCATTCATATTTCATATCATTATTAGATTAGCATAGCATATCAGTTTTCAATAGCATTCATATCATATCAATTTATCATTCTTATTGCATCATAAAATATCAAAAATATAGATTAATTGCATTTATTCCATATCTAGAATTGCATTCAAATCCTTCGTTTAGGTGTTGTCTAGGTCATTGATCTCGATTACAATCTGAGAACATTAATCTCACACCTATTAGAAGGCAGTAAATCGCTTGGTTAGATAGCTTTCAATTTTGCACGATTTTGATTATCACTAACCTCTAATATTTTACTGAGTGTTGTGTCTACAGAATCAGGTACAATTTTCACACACACACTTAGATATATACCATAGATCATCACCTTGAATTTTCCTGATCGTAGATCTCTTTAAATAACTCTTCCTTAGCTTTAGAATCTTCCAGATCATCATAGCTCATCATTAAATATCATTCTGATCCTTGTATTTAATTTCTACTCCTTTCTCAATGGCTAAATTCTTTTCCTTCAACCGAAATTCTATTCACTTGAATTGGTAACTGAAACCTTCTACTTGGTGTATGGACTTGCTTTCTCTTTACTGAAACTTACTTTCCTTTTATTGAATGACTTTTCCTACTCATTAACCAAATTATTTTGTTTAACGACTTGACCAATCTTCTTCATCGACTTGATATAATCAAATGTTTAGTAGAAAACAATTCTATCAACATAACCTTATCATTGCCTGATCTGTATTAGCTTCCCAATTAATTTCTTCAACTTCAAAACATTTTACTTCCTCTTATTCCTTAACTCACTCAACTTATATCATATTCTGAATGATATGACAACTCAATATAAACTAGAAATCAATTGCTTGACATCAATGAAAATATAATAACTGATCTAATCCTTCTACAATCTTGTATACATCTGATCTTGGTTGGTCTTCATCATCATCACCATTAGTTATAGTAAAAATCTCCCTATTTGGCATTGATGGAAACACTTATTGTCAATTGATGTTGACAACGTTTACTGACTTGTCTTTGTCCTTTACTCCCTCTAAGCTTTATCTTCTTCTTTCTTCTTTTCTTGACCTTCCTTTGTAATCAATTGTATATTCTCCCTCTATCTCTGTAATCATCAATAGAAATCTTCATCTTCAATAGCATATTATCACTCTTTGACAATAATTCCAAAAACACACACTCCTAAAAACTTTATTCAGGCAATGAATCATACCCTAACATGTACTGATTTCTAATTGCATACATGAACATATTTTACAACTTCAGGAATCATCCAAAGAGTGAACACTAGTATCAACTCACATAATATGTATTATAATTAATCCTTGAATTGATGCAGCATGCATATTGCCTTAGTGAATATTGGATATGGGAAGAACCCCTAATTTACCTCTAAGATACTCAAAAGCATCGTCCGGTAGTGGTTTGGTAAATATATCCGCTATCTTTTCTTTTTAATTCTCAATAAATAGTATCTAGATTAGTAATATCCTCTTTCATACCTTCAAGTAGTTGTTTGATCCACACAATGTTTGAACAATTCATAGTTGTTGCTACATATTAAGCCTTGACAATAGACTGTGAAATATAACTTTGTTTCTTACTTATCCATGTCACTAATCTTTCCACGTGTACTTTTCCTATCATCAATGTTTCTAGCCCAATTAGCATAAGTGTATACCTTTAGATCAAAATCTCCTCCTTTCTTGTATAGTAGATCGAAATCTTCAGTCCCTTTAAAATATTTAAATATTCTTTTGACCACAGACATGTTTGTTTCCTTTGGATTGGTAGAAAATCTTACAACAATACCAAATTCATGAGCAATATCAAGTCTATTGTGTACAACATACTGTAGTTTAATAATCATGGATCATTAGAGTGTTTCATTTACTTCCTTTGTCTCATCTTCCTTTGACAATTTTCAACCTATAGTCATCGGTGTACCAATGAAATTTTGACTCTTCCATGCCAAATGTCTTTAGGATCTCCATGATATACTTTGACTGCGTGATGTACATCCCATCTCTGACTTGTTGAATTTGTCGTCTAATAAATATTTTTATTTCTCCTATCATGGACATCTCAAATTCCTTTCTCATCTCCTTAGCAAATAATTTACACATTGATTCATTTCCTCCAAATATGATGTCATCAACAAATATTTGAACAATCAAAATCATATCATTAATATCACATTTCAGATACAAATTATTGTTTTCACTTGTCCTTTTAAATCCAATCTTAATCAAATATGAATATAACCTTTCATACCATGCTCAAGGTGCTTGCTTCAGACCATATAGTGCTTTGTGTAGTTTGCATACCATGTCCTTTTTAGTTGTATGCACCCTAAAATGGTCACTTAGACTTTAGGCCCCCATTCTTCAGTTTATCAAATGATGGAATCAATTTATCAATTTCCCGAATCAACGCTTTGCAATATTTTCAATTTAAATCAATTTCCTTTGATCAAATCGTAATTAATTCAATTATTTTAATATTTCCAAAGGTTTGATCATTTTATCCTAAGTTTTATTTAATTAAGAGAACATGCTCCCTTTTAAGTAAATAAAAATCTCTTTTACTTAAATAAAAAATAAATCTTTTAATTAAATAATAAAATCACTTTATCCTAAGCCACATTTAATTAAAAGAGCAAATCTCTTTTAAATAAATAAAAAATCTTTTAATTAAATAATGGAAACCACTTTGCTAAAAATAATAAATAAATAATAAATAAAAAGAAAAAGATTTTTTGTCTACACATTGAATGCACACTTTCCAAGATGAGTGGGATCTCCTTTTGCCTGTTAATCTCTTCCACACATCTTTTTGCCTCTTAATCATGTCCATTGATTTTGCCTCTTGAGAATCTTGAGCACATGGATCAACCAAGATTTAATCTCCACCATTGCTCATTTCTTTTTGCCTCTTAATCTTGACCATCCATTCATTTCTAAATCCTTTATAAGGAGCCCTCTCCTTCTCATTTTTATGCATGGAGATTTTAGAAATCAAGATTTATGTTATTGTTATGCAAGTTTGAAGAGTGATTTTGGAAGAGAATTTGAGCACTTGAGCTTGGATATTGCAACTTCTCTTTTCTTGTCTTCTTCTCTCATGCCTCCATGGCAATCCATTTAGATTAATCTTGCACTTGCATAATAGATTAGATTCATATTTCCTTTCATAGAATAATCTTTCATAAACATTTCCTTTCATAGATTAGTTTTCTTTCATGCATTGTTATCATTTAGAATAGCTTCCATTTTCATTTGCATGCATACTTGATGATCATGGAGACTAGCATTCTTTCTTTTCCTCTTTGAATCTCTCATTTTATGGTGTACTTGCATGGGCACAAACTAGGTCTAATATGAGGGTCTTTATTACAAACCCTTGCACTACATGAATAGAGAGCTATGAGTCACCATTTGAGACCTCATTCTTGAGGAATCTTGGATATAATGACTCATAGAAGTGTGTCAACATTTTAGCACACACTAGTATTCTCAAAAAATCCTTTAGGTTGTTCAATGTAAACTTCTTCAAAAATTCTATTAAAAAATGCAGACTTAACATCCATTTGATAAATATTGAAACCTTTATAAGAAACATGATCTCCTTAGGGACACAACTCTAGACTATATCTAAGGATACATCTCTCAAGACCTCAGTTCTTAACAATCAATAAATAGTCTCAATAACCTATGGTGTAAATGAATAATGGGATCTCAAACTCACAATGATATCCTCATGACTTCTCAATATAGTAGTGTATCATCTGAAAATGGAAGCACTTCCATGTTAAGATCATTTAGCCCTCAGAGTAATTGGTTTAGGGTCATGATTGGCATCTTTGCATTCTCCCTTGTCTTCCACTTCTTCTTTGCACTTGATTTCTTCATTCTAGGTGAAATTAGGGTTAAGGTCTTAAGGACTTTCCTAATTTTCTCTCTTCCATGGCTCCATTTTCTAGGTAGGATTCAGAAATGAGACCTCCTAGTCCTTCATCACATCATTCCTTAGATTTTCTATCTATTACAGACATTGGGTCCTATTTAGACATCAATTTCTAAGTTTCTAGCATCTCTGGGATCTTTGTTGCAGAATCTGACAAAGTTAGGGTCTGAGGTCAAGGTTGACCTTGACCCTGACTAGGTCAGGATCAACCTCAACCCTGACCTAGTCAGGATCGAGGTTAGGGTCAACCTTGACCCTGACCAGGTCAAGGTCGACCTCGACCTTGACCCCTTCCTGCCAGGATTTCAAACTCTCATTTGCTGGTAATTTAGCTTTTGGGATAATTATTTCTCCGCCTCCGGGTCGGCTGTTTCGGGCTCCAAAATGGTAAATCCTTTAATTATATTTAATCAAGTTATATTTTCTAAAGGTGAGGACCTAATTGGGATTTAATTCTCCAAGGTGGCCCATCTAGAGGAGTGTGCCCTAGATCACTATAAAAGGAGGCCTTTATCTCTCATTTGCACATCAAGTTTTCACATCTCATCCAAGCAATCAAGCAATCTTTTCAATCAAGTGTTCACACTCAAGCTCTCAAGGTGATCAAGCAAGCATTCCATTCAAGCATTCAAGTCTTCTTCTCCATCCAAGTTCTCCATTGAAGATCAAGGATTCATGCATTCAAGCTATTGAAGGGATTTGGCTCAAGCATTCAAGATCTATCATTCAAATCCTAGATCTAGCCACCATGGTGGTGTGATCTTCCTTCAAGATCCTTTGTTCATCTTCAAGATCCATATCATTGTTTCCTCAAGGTGGATTTCAAGCATATAATCATGGAGGTTTGATGATGTTATGTTCAAGCTTTCATATCAATATATTTGATTACATTCCAAATACATTAGCATATCTATTGAATTGCATAGCTTCATTGTTAGATTCATTTCTACTACTTGCTAGCATTCTCCTATTTCAATTTCAATATTAAGGTTGATTCCAAACCAAGGTTTGACCAAGGCAAACCCCCCTCCCCCCCCCCCCCCCCCCCCAAACAAACAAAACACCATTTTTCTTGTAGGTACAGGTGTGAAATCTCAGATCTGAGAGCGAATTTGGATACCCTTTTTGGCAATCTTTCAAGATATGTGAACAGAATCGAAATCGGACTTCAAATAAATAATGTGGTCTTTGACCTTTTAAAAGGTCAAAGTCGACCTGTGTGAATTTGGAGAAAAGATTTCTGGGTTTTGTCCACCTCAACATTTCCAGTCTAGAACAAGTGACAAAATCTTTAGAAAGTTCATACAGAAGCTAGAATTTAGCATTTTCTAGATCTGCCCTAATTCAAGGTTAGTATTTGCACTTCAATTATTTCAGATTTCAAGCTTAATCCAACTATAGGGAAGTATAGGGTTTTTCTCTCTCGTTCATATTCTTCATAGATTGATTCGATTGTGTATTAACCTCTTGGTTGATCAAATTGGATCTCTCCTTTGGGAATTTGGATTTAGGAGTGAATCTTACATTTTCCACACACACATACACAAATAGTGGTGATTCCAAATTGCCACTATTCAAGTAGTATAGATATCTCTGTACAAACCCTCCTCAGATCTACTGATGGAATCTCACATTTGGTCAATCTTTGCACAAGCACTATGACATATGGTCATAATATTTAGAATATGAGGTGGAACAAGGTATGCACCAACATTAGGTTCCTAACCCATAGGTGCATCACCCTGAGGTACATCCTAACCTTGTACATATTGAGGTACATCATCTCTATCATGTGTGGCCATCTAGGGGTAACATGTGTTAAATGTTAAAAATTAAGTACAAGTACATTACAAGTGCGTGTAAAATGGAAACTAATATTAAAATATAAAATTATACATTTACAATTCTAAATGATGGATATTAGAGAGAGAGAGAGAGAGAGAGAGAGCATGACTTTTACTCAAGAAACATGTAATAAAGTACAATTTAAAAAAAATCCATCTATTTCTATACATAACATTTAAACATATCATAAATAAATTTAAACATCTTGTTGTATTACGGAGAGGGGGGGTGAATTAGTAATCCCCAATTCTAAATACCTTAACAATTATTCTTTGATTAACTCAATAGTAGCTATGTGTTCTTCATTTGAATTTCGGTTAAATTTTCTCAGTGCCTAAACCTTTCTTTGTTGTTTAGTGCCTTGGCCTCCTTTTTCTTTACCGAGTGACCTTTCCTTTTACCTTTACTTTACCAAGTGACATATCCTACTCGGTAGCTAGAACAACTTAACTTACCGACTTGTCAAATATTCATCACCATGCTTTACCATCTTAACATAATCATATGTTAGGTAGAAAATAATTAAATCAACATAATCTAATCATTTTTTGATCTATATCAATTTCCCATTTAAGTTCTACAACTTCAAAACATCTCATTTATTCTTCTCCTTAACTCATTCATCTTATTTCATTAACAAATGATATGAAAACATAATATAAACCAAAAATCAATTGCTTGACATCAATGACAAGACAATAATTGATCTAAAATTTCTACTATCATCATGTATTTATCTTATCTTGGTCGTTCTTCATCATCATCTCCATCAGATAATCAATCTTCTATTAACATTATTTAGAACAACAGAGGGGGGGGGGATCAGTTGTTCTCAGGTCCAGATGTACCAATTGAACTTTTAAACACTTCAACAATCTCAGCTCTAATCACCAACACAACTCAGTCTCTAAAGAATATATACCAGAAATATATAGCATGCAGTCCATTGTCCAAAAGTATTTGTCTTGCAGAATATAGAAACATACACATCAAAACATTCACACAAGTATAACACCAAGATTTATAGTGGAAACCCAATTTGGGAAAAACCACTTTGTAACATGTTATTGATATTTTCACTCTTCTGAAGTGAGCTATGTGAAAAGCCAACCTTGTTAAAGGTATATAAACACACTGCTAGGTGTGATCTTGTTAAAGAATTTAAACACTCTATAAAAAGTGTCCTGGTTAAAGGATTTAAGTACATTCCATTAGAATGCCACCTTGATTAAAGGATTTAAACAATGACTGTTAGGTCAACCTTGATTAAAGGATGTAGATTGATACAATGGTTAGAAAGTAGCAGTAGTTTTTGATCTAAAAAACATACAACTCACTTTGCAAATAATAGATCCAATTCACACATATATGTTGATTTAATGACTGATTTTTATTTCCATCTCTATCTTTGATCTGCTCAAAATTCGCTTCAAGCAATCACAACTATGATCAACTCCTTCACTATCATTCTTCTACTTAGACTTATCAGTCAATAACATCAACAACTCCAACATACTCTATAACCTCACACTTAGGTTTTCCTATATACCTCTTTAGATAGGTAGATCCTTCTTTTGCCACTTAATCTCCTTCATAGATCTTAGGTTAGGTCAAATTCATCGAATCCTTCCAAAATTTAAGTTCTTCATCCTTCCTTCTAGATACATCTTGAAACTTCTCATAGAATCCATAATAAAATGATTTACCATGCATTAAATTCTCCATACAATCAATTAATAAAGTCAACACGATTTACATAACCCAAGAATTTAACTATGTCGACTAGAAATCTGAATTCTTCCTCCAAATGTAAATTACTGACACTAGGTAAATATTGTGTTCATCTCCTTAGTCATCATTGCATAACTCAGTCATCTCTTCAAACTGTCTTCCTCGGCTAACACTATCTTGCTCGGTAATTTCCTATCGTTAGACATAAACTGATATTCGGTCAACACTAAATTTACTTGGCATATACTGGCACTCAGTCGACACTAACATCGCTTGGCTTAAACTAGATTTCTTCACTTTTTCTCTATTAAGCCTACTTCTTTAGTCTTTCTTCTTACTTAGATAAACAATACATTATCTTATCAATGTGCCAAATAATCAAGTACTCATTGAAGTATCAAATAACTCAACCTTTCTCTAGGTTCTATTGTTATCTCCCTTGCCCTAATCCTTTTCATCAATCAATAGATATAGTACTTTCTTAGATAACAACTATCTTACCAGTTAAGGTTTGACATCAATGATAATACAACAATTGTTTCAATTACAGATTCCAACAATCTCCCTCTTTGGCATTGATGGCAACACCACATGAAAAATACATGATTTACCAACCAATCCAAAACTTTGTTAGTGCATCTGAAATGTTTATAATATCCTTAGCTTCATTCTGATTCACAACAACTTAGCCTTGTTTGACCATTCACATAGTTACTCCCTCTCAATCTTTTATGTATCTCTCTCCCTCTGATTATCTGAATCTCTACCTTTATTTGAATCTCTCCCTCTTTGATGATAATGCCAAAGCAGTATCTAGAACTTACATCTTTCATATGTAGATGTCATCTTGCCAGTTCAATATTTCTCCCTCTGTCATCTTGTTTATGACTAATTTTTTAGTTTTCTAATTCTTTTCACAACTCTAGGCAGCTCCTAAAGTGTGACCTTTCCTACATCAATTTGTCAAATAATCTATGCAACACATTTGATGTAGTGCTCCTAGTTGACTAGGCAACTTCAGTTAGGGGAAGCACCCCTAATTTACCTCTAAGATATTCATGAGCATCCTTAGGTAAAGCTTTTGTGAATATGTCTACTAGTTGTTCCTTTGTGTTCACATATTCCATTCTCACTTCTTTATCTTTTACCAATTCCCTCAAGTAATGATACTTTATAGAAATATGTTTGGTCTTTGTGTGCATCACTAGATTCTTTAATATATTGATAGCACTTGTGTTATCATAGAATATAACAACCGGTTCAATGATCTCCTCTTTCATACCTTTCAACAATTTCTTGATCCATACCAGATTTGAATAGTTCACTACAACTGCTACATACTTAGCTTCTACTGTAGATTGGGAAATAGAATTTTGTTTCTTGCTTGTCCAGGAGACTAATCTCTATCCTAGAAAGAAAGCTCCACCACTTGTACTTTTCCTATCATCAAAATTTCCTACTCAATCTGCATCAATGTAGACTCTCAGTTCAAATTTATCATTCTTCTTGTAGTACAATCCATACTCTTCTATCCCTTTCAGATATCTCAGTATTCTCTTCACAACCATCTACAGGAGAACAAATTATGGTCACCAAAATTTAGATGAATAAAGAGTGCTCTTCCTAAGAAGAATGGATGTGTGATGTGACAATATGATGAGGATGGGAATATAAAATATACTTCTTAACCTCAAATTCCCAAAGGAAGATCCAAATTGATTAACCTCATGAGGATGGTCAATACATAGATGAATCAATCATTGAAGAATATGAAGAAAGAGGATAACCTTATATTTCATTATGGTAAGTATGTATTGGAATGTTAATTGAATTGAAAACAAATACTAACCTCAAGTATGACAGATCTGGAAAATGTTGTTTTTTGATGTCTGTGTACAGTTTCAAGAAATTCTGCAATTGGATCTAGGCTGAAAATGTAGAAATAGAGAAAACCTAAAAACCTTTTACTTTTCTAAGAAAGGTCATCCTTGACTTGCATTGTTCTGACAGAAATTCTATTCACGGATCCTAGAAGTTCACCGAAAAGGGTACTCATATCTGCATTGATATTTGTCATCCCACACCTGGATCTATAAGAAAAAGGGTTTTGTTTTGTGGATGAGGGATTTGCCTTGGTCAAACCCTAGTTTGGAATCAACCTTGAAATATGATTGAAATTGCAATATATAAACAAAGTAAATGGAACTATTCACCTTGCTTATGTTGAAATCCTTGTGGAGGATTTGAATCCTTGAATCCACAAGTATGGATGCTCCAAATGAGTGTAGAGTTGAATATAGGATGTCTCAAATCAATTGCATTAGATATTCAATACCAATATTGAGTGGGTATTAGAATAGGAAGAAGCTTGGATGAATGTGGATGGATAAATCTTCAACAAGAGGGATCCAAAGAGATTGAATCCTTCAATGGCTATCAATGGATCTCCTTGATGAAATGGATCTTGAATGCTTGAATGCTTGGATGCTTGAGGATAAATGAATGCTTGAATTATTTCCTTCTCCTTCTTTCTTTCTTGATGATTTCTTGATCACTTGAGATATTATGACAAGAGATTGAAAAAGATGCTTGATAGTGGATGATAAAAATGAAAGAGGAAGGCTTCCTTTTATACTAGTCTAGGGCACAAACTTCTAGAGAGGTTGACATAGGAGAATTAAATTATAATTAAGCCCTAACCCATAGAAATGGACCTATATTAAATACAATTTAAGAGTTTACTATTCCAAAATTTGAAACAGTCGACCCGGAAGTGGGAAATAAAACTTTTCGAAGCCCAACATCCCAAAACCTCTAGAATCTAAAATTTGGACCTAGGGTCAAGGTCAAGGTCAAATATAACCTAGGTCAAAGTCAAGGTCTTCATTGACTTAGGTCAAAGTCAAGGTCGACCTTGACCTAGAAGGTCATCCTTGACCTTGAAGTCAAAGATCTCAGTTTCTTAGGATAGAGTGCCAAAAAGAGGCTAGAAATAGGTGGAGAGAGAAGTAGAAGAGGGGGGGAAGCTAGATCTAGTCAAAGACCCCTTCAAAGGTGCTTGACATGACCTAGACCACTTACTCAAAGGGCTAAACTAGTCCTAAATGGAAGTGTTTCCATTTTTTGATGATACATTTAGCCCCCACTTTAGCAAGAGAATGGACTCGATGCAAACTCTTGGTAAAGGAGATCATAATGAAAAAGATAATATTATTGAAATCAAAGGGACAAAGAATCCTCAAGCCCCCAGGGACTCAAATCTTCATCAACTCCAAGATCACAATAAGAGAGACATCTATATATATATATATATATATATGTATATGTATATATATATATATATATGTGTGTGTGTGTGTGTGTGTGTGTGTGTGTGTGTGTATATATATAATCTCACCCAATGAGAACTTATGTACCATTGTGAAACACACAAGGAAACAATGCAATTAGAAAGATGGAATTGAACCACCTAGTGAATGTGGCTACTTAGTAGTCAACCCATCAAAGATTCACCCCTAGGAATATTCTATTCCACAAGAGTAAAACCAAAAGCAAAAGAGATCTGGTCTTAAGGACACCTTCGACCTTAAGGGATCAAAATTTTGAAACTAGAGGGATCAAGAGATCCTATAAAATGAAAATCCATGCTTTAAGGATTAGCCACTAATCCATAAATGGAGAAAATTACCTTGAAAAATATATGTATATTGAAAGTGCATGTGTGCAATAGGTGAGTAGAGCGTATGCCCTCATATTAAAGTCATTGCTAACACTTTAATTGGAGAAATGGCTTGAACGGAAACATAAATAGCTCCACCGATTACGTTTCCACTATGAGATGCCTCCAAACAAAGAAAAATCAAGGGAAATACCACATAAACATACAGAGAACACATAAGGGATCTACCTATTGTGGGGTCAGTATGATCATAAGATTATATAGATATAAATATAGATATAGATATAGATATATATATATATATATATATATATATATATATATATATATATATATATATATATATATATATATATATATATATATATATATATATATATATATATATATATATATATATATATATATATATATATATATATATATATGATATTATTGCAAATGAATTGACATCATTCCCCAAGGAAAGTAAAATCACAGACACAATGGAGGAAAGAACACAAGAGAGCTACGAAGAAGAATCTTTTAGGACCATGACATGGAGACCAAAAAAGGATCAGTGCTACCAAGTCGTAAATCCAAGCAGATTACACAAGGAAACATTTACGAACACTAGCATAGGTACAACATATAGAAGAGTAAAGATGCATATAGAAGAATTGTACAATAGGTTTGATTCTTTTATCACCTTGCACCAATAGAGTAACAAGGGTCATATAAAAGAATCTAACAAACATTTATCAAACACATTACGAGAGAAGCACAAGACAACAGACAAACACATGAAAAGCTACCATGTAGGACTAGCCAATAAAATGCACCACCTACTCTCCCCATATTGTTCTATATCATTTAGGGAAGGTGGGTAACTTGCAAGAGGGACTATATCCAACATCGTAGGAATGATAGCCAATTCCGAACAAGGATCCCCTTGAGAAACATAATGTTTGATACTAGGTGCAAGTGATAATTGTGATGAAAGCATATTATGTAAATCAATGCCAATGTCAAGAGTCTCATATTCATCATTAACGTCATTAGTATCATCAAGAGTATCTTCTTCATCTAGATTAATCAAAATAGGATCTAAGATATGAATGGAATCATCATAATCTTGCATCTTAACATCATTATTAGCGGTAACGTCTTCTAACACATCATGCATATATTGATCAAAAGAAGGTAAATAACTTTGAATAACAGAATTATGGGCCTTAGCTTGAGCACGATGCTTCTTACAATGTTCATTAGCAGATTGATTACATTTTTTCTTGTTTGAAATATGTTGAGAACTAGGAGGAACAACTACTGGATCCTTCACAAGTTCTATAGGAGGATTAGTAGGATTCTTAGAAGACTGACAAGTAACACTAGGAGCTTGATTAACAGAACTAGAAACCATAGATAAAGGAGGTATGGAAGGGGTAGGTAAAATACCATGATTAAGATCCATCGGCGACATGCTTAACTCAAGAATCTTATGATGGTTATAGGCTTGATATGAGTGAAAAATATTATCAGGTTGAGAAGGACATGAATTAGGTATTGAAGGCCAAAAGAAGTCAAGTGTAGCACAATCCCTAGGCCTAGAAGGTTGATATAAACTATGGTTAATTGTCTTCACTTATTCATCATGAACAAATTTAAGATACTTATGGATAGGAGAAGAAACAACATGCATGACATTCAACCAAGGAAAACCAAGCTTAACTTGAAATTGATCAGAAGTAGGAACAACAACAAAGGTAGTGTTCACAATTTGACCACAAAGTTCAACCGACAAGTTCATAGAACCAAATGATGGATAAAGAAAACCATTACAAGTTTGAATCCATACATCAGATATATCATAAGAATAATGTTGCAAGTTTTTCATAAAAATATTTTCTTCAGTAGTAACATTGAATAAAGATGTAGGATCAACAAACAACCCAGCGTAGGTATCTTAGAAATCCTAGCATAAATGTAAATGGGACCATTAGGAGCTTTAATAGTCTCAGAATCATCAAAGGTAATCAAAATTTCTTGAGGTCTCTTATTCTTGAGTTGTTTTTAAGGTTTTGGTTGAGTTTTTAGTTTAGGATGTGGTTTTGGTTTAGGTTGAGGTGGAACTTGAGGTTGGGTTTGAGATTGAGGCAAAACAACATGCTCTACATGGTTAACAATGTGATTAAGATCATCCATCTTTGAATCATAAACAATATCCATAGAAGATGGCTAAGCAATGGTATTAGTATCATGTGTAGGTAAAGGATTCATATGGAATTGAAGGTTTTGATTAGGAGGAGAGACAAATTTGTTCCCACTACCATCAAAATTTTCAAGAAATAAAGCATTAGAATCAATTAAGTCTTGAACCCTATGTTTTAAAGAATAACACTTCTCAGTATCATGGCCATTTTGATGATGGTATTGAAAAAAAGATTTAGGATCAAAAGATTTAGATGCTATCATAGCAAGTGAAAGAGGCTAAATAGGAGGTAAAGTAATCATATTGGTAGTTAACAACCTATTCATACTAGAATGTAAAGATTCAGAGAGAGGAGTAAACACGTGATTTAAATGAAAAGAAGTGGATGCAGAAGTGGCATTGTGAGATGCAATGGCAACTTGATCAACAACTTTATTTGCTTGTTTATTTATCTTGACATAGTTGTTAGGTTTTTGAAATTTTTT
The DNA here is from genome assembly GCA_027943335.1 of Chamaecyparis obtusa. NCBI lineage: Eukaryota > Viridiplantae > Streptophyta > Pinopsida > Cupressales > Cupressaceae > Chamaecyparis > Chamaecyparis obtusa. The sequence continues at coordinate 1,345,146 of BSBK01003116.1, read as the reverse complement.
TGGATTAGGAACAGCATCAGTCTTATCAACTGGAACAAGGGCCATTGGAGTGTTACTCTCAAATTGACTCACTTGTAATTGATAATGATGAAGCACTGCACAAAGTTGTTGAAAAGAGGTAAATTCAGTAAGAAGAATCTTATCTCTAATATCCTTTTGTAAATTTGAAATAAACATGCATTGAATATCCATATCAGGAACAGGATAAGAAATCTAAGGATGCAACTACTTAAATCTACCAATGAATTCAGTCAATTTTTCCTTAGTGTTTTGTTTACAATGCATCAAATCAGTTAAAAACACTTGTAGACCAATGTTATTTTGAAATTTTTGAATAAAAGCATTGACAAGTTTTGGAAAAGAGTCAATAGCATAAGGAGGCAAGGAACAATACCATTATAAGGACTTGTCACAAAAAGTTCTAGCAAACAACTTGGCTAAAATCCTATGATCATGAGCATAGTCACTACAAAGGATTTCAATTGTTTTAAAATGAGTAACAGGATCTCCCTTACCATTGTAATTCTCAAGATGAGGCATATCAGCTTGCTGAAGGACAGGAGTATGAATGATGTCTAAAGATAAAGTACTTCCCATGTCACATGTAAGAATGTTAAACTTGTTTTGAGTTAAGGACGCAAGTTGTTGTTGTAAAGATGACACGGTTTGAGCCAAACTGATGATTGTTGAATCATTAGAGGAAATAGGAGGCATAGAAACATTAGAAATGCTAGGTAAAGTGTATGGAGATGTGGGAATACAAGACACAACTAGAGGAACACTTGGAACCACAGCTGGAAGAGGATTAGAATAAGTAAAAGGAAAATTATGATAAGATAGGAACTTCATCTGACCAGAATATTATAGGTAGGACTAGAGGTAGTAAAGCTCATATACCAATGCAATGCAAATGAACTAAACTAGGAAAACACAAAGCATATAAAGAAATGAATTTTTCTATATTTTTATTTTATATGAGATGCAAGCACATAAAAGAAACCTAATACATGCAAGATCTAACACCATTAAAGAAAGAGTTGTCTATTGTGGGTTCATCAAAATGTAGGAGAACAAATTATGGTCACCAAAATGTAGATGAAAAAAGAGTTCTCTTCCTAAAAAGAATGGATGTGTGATGTGATAATATGATGAGGATGAGAATATAAGATATACTTCTTAACCCCAAATTACCAATGGAAGATCCAAATTGATTAACCACACAAGGATGGTCAATACATAGATGAATCAATCAATGAAGAATATGAAGAAAGAAGATAACCTTATATTTCATTATGGTAAGTATGTATTGGAATCTTAATTGAATTGAAAACAAATACTAACCTCAAGTATGAGAGATCTGGAAAATGTTGTTTTCTAATGTCTGTGTACAGTTTCAAAAAATTCTACAACCAGATTTGGGCTGAAAATGCAGAAATGGAGAAAGCCCAGAAACCTTTTACTTTTTTGAGCAAGGTCATCTTTGACCTTCACTATTCTGATGGAAATTCTATTCGCATATCCCTCGCATAGCCCAAAAGTTCACTGAAAAGGGTACTCAAATCTGCACTAATACTCATTGTCCCACACCTGGATCTGCAAGAAAAAGGGTTTTGTTTGTTGGATGAGGGGTTTGCCTTGGTCAAACCCTAGTTTGGAATCAACCTTGAAATATAATTGAAATTGCAATTTATAAAAAAAGTAAATGGAACTATTCACCTTGCTTATGTTGAAATCCTTGTGGAGGATTCGAATCCTTGAATCCACAAGTATGGATGCTCCAAATGAATGTAGAGTTGAATGTAGGATGTCTCAAATCAATTGCATTAGATCTTCAACACCAATCTTGAGTGGATCTTGGAATAGGAAGAAGCTTGGATGAATGTGGATGGAGAAATCTTCAACAAGAGGGCTCCAAAGAGATTGAATCCTTCAATGGCTATCAATGGATCTCCTTGATGAAATGGATCTTGAATGCTTGAATGCTTGGATGCTTGAGGATGAATGAATACTTGAATGCTTTCCTTATCCTTCTTTCTTTCTTGATGAATTCTTGATCACTTGAGAGATTATGACAAGAGATTGCAAAAGATGCTTGATAGTGGATGATGAAAATGAAAGAGGAAGGCTTCCTTTTATACTAGTCTAGGGAAAAAACTTTTAGAGAGGCCGACATAGGATAATTAAATTCCAATTAAGCCCTAACCCCTAGAAATGGACCTAGATTAATTACAATTTAAGAGTTTACCATTTTGAAATCTGAAACAACCGATCTAGAAGCGGGAAATAAAACTTTATGAAGCCTGACATCCCGAAACCTCCAAAATCTGAAATTTGGACCTAGGGTCAGGGTCGAGGTTGAATCTGACCTAGGTCAAAGTTGAGGTCATCCTTGACCCAAAAGGTCATCCTTGACCTTGATGTCAAAGATCTCAGTTTCTCAGGATAGAGTGCCAAAAAGAGGCTGGAAACAGGTGGAGAGAGAAGCAGAATAGGGGGAAAAGCTAGATCCAGTCAAAGAACCCCTCAAAGGTACTTGACATGACCCAAGACCACTTATTCGGAGGGATAAACTGGTCCTAAATGGAAATTCTTCTATTTTCTAATGATACACCATCATATGATTTTCCTTAGGATTGGCAGAGAATCTTGCTACAATCCCAACTGCTAGGGCTATATCTAGTCTACTGTGGACAACATATTGTAGCTTTCCAATCATGGATCTACACAGGGTTTGATTCACTTCAGCAGTATCATCAGTTTTAGATAGTTTCTATCTAGTAGCCATAGGATAACTTATTGGTCTTGAATCCTCCATTCCAAAAGCTCTTAGTATCTCTTTGACATATTTAGATTGTGTGATAAAGATACATTTCTCCATCTAATAGACTTGTAAACCAAAAAAGAATTTTATCTCACCAAACATAGACATCTCAAACTCAGTTTGCATCTCATTTGAAAAATTCTGACATAGGGCATCTTGTCCTCCAAATACGATATCATCTACAAAAATTTTAGCTAACAAAATCCCTTTACCTTCTTCAGCTTTCATGTACAAATTTTTGTTGTCATTTGTCCTTGTAAATTCAATCTTTATCAAATAATTGTGCAACATCTCATAATACCATGCTCTAGGGGATTTCTTCAATCCATATAGTGCCTTTTTCAATTTGCAAACCATATTTTTCTTGTTTGGATAAACAAATCCTTCAGGTTTATCAATGTATACTTCTTCTAATATTCCATTTAAAAATGTAGACTTAACATCCATCTAATATACCTTGAAATCTCTGTAAGCAACATATGCAAGTAGAGTTCTCACTCCTAATCTTGCTACAGTGGAAAAGGTTTCCCAATAGTCTATTCCTTCTTCTTGTGCATAACCCTTGCATACCAGTCTTGCCTTGTTCCTTGTGACTTGTCCATATTCATTAAGCTTGTTTCTGAATACCCATTTTGTTCCAATAACATTCTTGTTTTCTTGTCTCGGCATCAGAGTATAGGTATCATTCTTTTCTATTTGATATATTTCTTCATTCATAGTTTGAATCTAATCTTCATTCTCTAAAGCATCTCTTACTATCTTAGGCTCAAACTCACATAACAAACATGTAGGGTCTTTCAACTTACTTTTGGTCAAGACTCTAGATTCCTTATCTCCAATGATTTTCTCAGGCTTATGATATCTTCTCACATATTGTTTCAATGTAGATTTAGATTTATTATCTCCTTGGTCTTCAGGTTCATCATGAAAATTATCAGATTTTACTTTGGATTGTTCAGCAGCATCCTCCTGATGCTCGATAGCATCCTCCTAACTCTCGGCATTGCTTATCTATGACTCTGCATCTGGTGTAGGTGTTTTATTTACCTCTCCTTCCATATAGACAAAAGATCTATAGTCTTCAGGTTCTCTTTTGCCATCTTGTTCATTTTTCTCTGCATATTAATCAACTCTCACATTTTCACTTTCCACAATTTTGTTAGTGTTAGAATTCAAACACTTATAAGCTTTTCTCTTAGTGGAATAACCTAGGAATATGCCTTCATCACTTTTTGTATCAAACTTTCCATTTCTATTATCTTTTAGTATATAGAATTTACTCCCAAAGATTCTAAAGTATTTCACATTAGGTGCATATCCATGCCATAATTCATAAGGTGTAACATTTGTACCTTTCTTGATTTGTACCCAGTTTAAGGTATAAACAAATATACTCACAACTTCTCTCTAGTATTTTTGTGCAACATTATTCTCAATCATTAGTGTCCTTGCACAATCCATAATAGATCTATTTCTCCTCTTAGCTATACCATTCTGTGGAGGTGTTCTAGGTGTAGACATCTGTCTCTTGATTCCTCTATCATTACAGAATAGATTAAACTCATTTGATATAAACTCTCCACCTCGGTCAGATCTCCAACATTTTAGGCTTCTACTTTTTTCTTTTTCAACCTTTTCCAAATACCACTTAAACAACTAAAATGCATCATATTTTTCTTTCAAAAACATTACAGTCATCATCCTAGTGTAGTCATCAACAAACAAAATAAAGTACTTAGCACCACAATAAATTTATACACATATAGGTCCACAAAGGTCAATATGAACAAAATCCAAATTATTCTCAGAAGTAAATGTCTTGCTCTTGAAACTAGACTTTTTCATTTTACCCAACTGACACAGTTTACACATCACATTATCAAGTTTCTTCAATCTCGGCAAACCTCTAACTTTCTTCTTTTTACTAACATTTACCAGATTGTCAAGTTAACATGACATAACTCTTATGCCATAACCATAAATCATCAAATTATGCAAACAAACATGTCTCTTTAGATAGATCTAGATAGAACAATTTACCTCTAGTCTTCTCTCCTCTTCCAATTAGTTCACCAGTAGCTCTTCAAATATTTTAGCCTTTTTGTGATGAAACTCCACTCGGTAACTAGTGCTATTAAGGAAACATTTAGCAAATTATAGTTAAGACCTTTAACCCAATAGGCATTTTCACATGTGATCTTATCAGTTAACTTAATTGATCCTTTACCCCTCACAGGACATGGTGCATCATTACCAGACTTAACACTTCTACCTTTGTAATGATCTAGGGTTTCAAATTTAATTTTATCACCAATCATGTGATGTGAGCAACTAATATCAATAACCTATTTATCACCTTTACTCACATAAGAAATAAGTGCATTTTTATCACCGTCATCATAATCATCTTTCATAGCAACATAAACTACTTCAATATCAAAATCATCACTGTCACTATCAATTTCTTCTTCTACAATATAACAAGATTTTTTACCTTTATCCTTGTAATATTTGTACCTTTGGTGATCTCTGTTATCCTTGTACTTGCTTTCTATTTCCTCATCCTTTTCATTCCTGTCAGGACATCTTGTAGCAATATGGCCAACTTTGTTACATGAAAAATAGATTATAGGAATTTTACCTTTTGTATCATCTTAAAATGGAAGCACTTCCATGATAAGAGCGTTTAGCCCTCCGAGTAAGTAGTTTGGGGTCATGTGAAGCACCTTGATTGGGTCTTTGCATGTATTTGGCTTTCTCCCCATTTTTCCACTTCTCCGCACTTGATTTCTTCATTCTAGGTGAAATTAGGGTTAAGGTCTTAAGGACTTTCCTAATTTTCCTTCTTTTATGGTTCTATTTTCTAGGTAGGATTTAGAAATGAGACCTCCTAGTACTTCATTACATCATTTAGAGGATTTTCTATCTATTTCTGACATTGGGTCCTGATCAGACATTAATTTCTAAGTTTCTGGCACCCCTAGAACTCCTGTTGCAAAATCTGGAAAAGTTAGGGTTTGAGGTCAAAGTCGACCTTGATCCTCACTAGGTCAAGGTTGACCTTGACCCTGACTAGGTCAGGGTCGACCTTGACCCTGACCAGGTTAGGGTCGACCTCTACCTTGACCTCTTCCCGCCAGGATTTCAAAATTTCATTTTCCAATAATTTATCTTTCGGGATAATTATTTCCCACTTTCGAGTCGACTGTTTCGGGCTCCAAAATGGTAAATCCTTTAATGGTATTTAATCAAGGTATATTTTCTAAAGGTGAGGACCTAATTGGGATTTAATTCTCCAAGGTGGCCCATCTAGAGGAGTGTGCCCTAGATCACTATAAAAGGAGGCCTTCCTCTCTCATTTTCACATCCATTATTCACATCCACACTTAAGCAATTTCATGAGCAAGCTCTCAAGTGCAAGCAAGTCTTCAAGCATTCAAGTGTTCAAGCATTCATCCATCAAGGAGTTCCATTGTTAGCTATTGAAGGATTCAATCTCCTTGGAGCCCCCTTGAAGATCCATCCTTCTCCATTCATTCAAACCTTCTCATATACAAAGATCAAATCAAGATTGGTGTTGAAGATCAAAATACCATTGATTGGATACATCATACATTCATTGAAGCATTCTTACTTGTGGATTTGAGGATTTGAATCCTCTACAAGGACTTCAACATAAGTGAGGTGATTTGTTTCAATTACTTTGTTTATGCATAATATATTTCAATTCAATTTCAAGGTTAATTCCTAAATTGGGGTTTGACCAAGGCAAACCCCCCATACAACCAAAAACCCCCATTTTCTTGTAGGCATAGGTGCGAAATCTTGGGTTTGAGAGCAAATTCGGATACCCTTTTTGGCAATCTTTCAGGATCTATGAACAAAATCGGAATCGGACTTCAAATAAATAATGTGGTCTTTGACCTTTTAAAAGGTCAAAGTTGACCTGTGTGAATTTGGAGAAAAGATTTCTGGGTTTTGTCCGCCTCGGCATTTCCAGTCCAAAACAGGTGACAAAATCTTCAGAAAGTTCATACAGAAGCCAAAATTCAGTGTTTTCTAGGTCTTCCCTAATTCAAGGTTAGTATTTGCACTTCAATTATTTCAGATTTCAAGCTTAATCCAACTATAGGGAAGTATAGGGTTTCTCTCTCTTTTTCATATTCTTCATAGATTGATTCAATTGTGTATTAACCTCTTGGTTGATCAAATTGGATCTCTCCTTTGGGAATTTGGATTTAGGAGTAAATCTTACATTTTCCCCACACACTTACACAAATAGAGGTGATTCCAAATTACATCTATTCATTTTGGTGAACCCGACTAGCTTACTCTCTTTCTTTTTGGTGTTAGATTTCCTTTTATCTTGTTAGTATTAGATTTGTCCTTTGTGATTGATCCTGCATGCTAATTATATTTCATATTCAAGCTTTATGTGTTCTTAGTTTAGTTCATTTGCATTATATTGGTTTATGAGCTTTACTACCACTAGTCCTACTTATAACATTCCGGTCAGAAGAAGTCATAGACTCATGGGTGCATTTGAGCCTGAATCTTCTCCTTTCCTTAGGATCCTTGATGATAACTTGATTCTTCATGATTCCAATCCTACTATGGAGCAGAACTCTTCTCACTCATCTCATGATGAGGATGATTCTTTAAGGGTTCCTCTTGAACAAGTCCAAAAACTTTCCACTGAACTTGATAAAATGGGTAATTGGCTTCTTCAAGAAAATCATGGTCAAGATTTCATTCAAGCTATAGAGGCTCTTAAGAAAGTTCTCCATGATAGTGATCAAGGTGTTAATCTCTTGCATGGTATTACTCATCTTGTGCATTCCAATGTTAAACCTTTAACTCAAGAGGCTCAAGATTTAGGTTTCACTACTCCTATCACTAGTGTTGAACCTCCTTCTAATCCTTTACCTAGTATTCCTATCTATACTCCTCCTTTGGTGACTGTGATGATTCCCTCTATTCCTATGAGTATTCCTCCTGTGTCCCTTCCTACATCACAACATTCATATCATAGTGTTCCTGTCATGCCCCTGATAGTCTCAGGCTTCACTTTTGAATTCTATGTTTTGGTTTGGTTTTCTGGATTGTTAGTATTGCATGATTTGGAACATATTTCTGTTTAATTTTATTAGGTTGATCTCTGGCATCATTTATTTAAACATTGTTGTGTAATCAGGTTTTATTATAATCTGGATCTCAGAATAAGAATGCTTTATTATTATTAATTATGATCTATTAGGAGGATTATCTGTTTATTTTTTGAGATTCCAATGTTAGTGCAATCATTACTACTTCAGGAAGCTATATTGCTGAAATAAAAAAAATTGGTACAGAATTGGTTTTCAGATTAATAATAGTGATTGCTTTACTTTGATGATATCATTGTTTATGAGCATTGTTGTTAAAAAAAAGGGTATCACTATATTTATTTTGAATTCTCAGTTATATTAGTGAATAAAAGACAAGTTTACTTGTCTCATAAATGTCATTTTATTAATAAAATTTTAATCTGAGAAGATTAAAAGTTGTTAGATATATATATATATCTGTGTGTGTGTGTGTGTGTATGTATGTATGTAATACATATAATATGGTACAAATATATATATATATATATATATATATATATATATATATATATATATATATATATAGTTATATATATAGTTATATATATAGTTATATATATATATATATATATATATATATATATATATATATATATATATATATAAATAAATATTTATATAAGTGACAATTATTGTATAAGTGACAATTGTTCTATATTAAAATAAATCTTTTTTTTGTTTTAATTAAATTTAATGGTTAAAAGTTAGTAGAACCTAACTATTTGTAAGGTTGTTAGTATCTTAAAATTGTAAAGTGTTAGTGATTAGCTCGATGACTATTAGTAATGCTAAAACTAAAGACTAACAGGTCATAATCTAGGACTTCTAAAATGATCCTAAAGTCTAAGATAACCTAGACTCTGCTAAAGTCTCACTAAGGTTCAACTATCCTAGCGGCAAGGGCTTAGGATAGCAGTTCTGCTATTTTCATTAGCGGCTATGTCAATGCGCATTAGCTGTTAGCATAGGACTTTTGGGGAATCGCGACTGTACATTTGCTGCCATTTGTCAAGGGATGTATAGCACTTGTAGTTGGAGATAGACTTGAAATTAATGAGCTTACTATTGCATTCATTTTGTTTATTGATGTCTGCCATTCACTCTAGTCTACACTAGCAGTTTGCAAGGGAACTCTAATTGTAACCAGTAGTGGTTGCGAGTTTTTTTGTTGAACGGTTGGTCATGGAAGAGATTACTGGTTCTTTTCTGTTTGATAAAATGGTTGTTTTGTCTATGTTCTTGCACGGCAAATTCTTCCTTTGCTTTCATAGCCATTTGGAAGGTTCTTTGTTTCATTCACCATCATCTCTATTTTTGCAATGTTGGTTCCATCTCACGGCACCTTGGTCAGTGGTTCAGTGGTTGTTCTCTGTTGTTGAGTTACGATTTGATTTGAGAAGCTCGCCAGTCTGGGAGCAAGTTGGGCATACTTCAAGTTCGAATACACCCACACTGATACCAGGTAGGGGCATTCTCTAACTTTATACTCTCTTTATCTTTCTTCTGCATGTAAAGTAGATGAATGTAGTTCTATTGAATGATGAATGATTCATTTTGAATGTCTTCTAGGGTTTCAGTTTATGGACAAGTTTAATCTTTGTTGTGACTTAGAAAATATTGTTTAAGATTTCAAGTGTAAGTTTGGATAGTTTTATAATGAGGAAGGAAAAATACTGTTGTTATTCTTCTGGTTATACGTTCTTCCAATGTGGGGTTTCATAGTTTTTTTTAAAAGGGGACCTAGTTGTGTAGTTCGGTTCCACAGTTTTTAACTCTATCACTGAAGTTTTGAATATGAGAAGAGCTCGTATTTTGTAATACCCAATTTTATAACAGGCCGAGTATTGTGTGACATGTATCATTTTAAAGATTTGGGTATAGATCAAATCAATGTTTTAGTGTTTAGTGTGGAGTCTTTAGTATGAACTTAAATCTTGGAGGTATTCGGTCCTTATGGATGATAGTTTTTTTTAAGCATGTGTTTTTTTTGTTAATCCCGGTCGTACTGTATCGTAAGATTGGTAAATTCTATTGTGGGAGTTTGGGTTGGAAGTATTTTAAGTTTTAGTTTGGGTATTTTGGAGGAACAGGGTAATAATGATTGTTGTGATTCCGTCAACATGCAAATACTAATTGTCGTTGCTTTAGATTAATAGTGTTTTAAGGTATCAATGGGTTTCAATGTGTTACTTACAGCATTCTCATCAGTTATGAAACTGTGTTGATGCCTTCCTTGGTTAAATCCGTTTGGATACGTCTCAAGGTTTAGTCGACTGTTATGTCACAGTGGCAAACCCTGTTCATAATTAATGTTCTTTTGGAATTTTTGGATTTACGTGGTATGTAATGGCATATCTCTGAACCTGGATAGTAGTTATTATTGTGAGTCTTGCAATTAGTATCTTGATGAATTCATCATAAGGGTAACACCAAGTCGGTCGATGACTTTTGTGCACCTTTTTGTTATGATTGTGTCATTTTTTTTTAGGACAGAAATTTAGTTTCATGGCTTACATATTTTTTTTGTAATCTTGACTAAGACTCATTCAAATAGTCATTATATTTATAAGATTTGATTATGTTATTATACATTGCATTTATAAGGATGTCAATTGAATTTTATAGAGAATCAAAAGGGGCAAATAGTATTAAGATTGACTTAAATGATATTAAATTCAAATGGAAATTGTTTTGTAAATCTCTGTTATAGATCTTCTAAAACTTAGAGAATATATGTGGTGAGGGGATAGTTTTGTGATATAGTCGTTAAGGGACAGTCAATGATACTAAAACTGATGTTTTGTGATGTCTATTAAATTGTTCAGGCTTGAGTCTGCCAAAGAGTGTTTTAAATCTGTAATTCAGTTTCTCTTTTTCTTAGAGACAGTATATGTTATGAATTACTAAAATCGTAAATTAAGAGTTAATTAAAGATGATTTGTTTTCTTTAAAAATAGGACTTAAAGCAAATTTATTTGTATAAATGATATTAGTTCATGTGAGTCTCAGTAATGTATCTTTCAATACTTAATTTAATCCTTGGAATTATGATTAGTAATATGATAGCAGTTTTAAGGCATAATTGTGATGGTTTTCATTTGGAATTGATTACTATTTGTTTTCAGATGTATTTCTATTTTAAATGCAAGAAATGGTATTTTATTACTGTACTATAATAGAAAAAGCATTGTGAATTATTCTTTCTATTGATGGATAAAAATGCTTTATTATAGATGATGTGGAAATATGGAGACATGGTTGTATTTAGAAATTTTTGATTGCTGACTCAATTGTTATTATTGAAGCAATAGAAATGGCATTATTAGTTAGAATGAATAAAGTGATTTATTACGTTTCAATTAATATTGCTAAGAAGTTGTGTCTTGAGATAATGCAAGTGTGATCCTTAGAATGGGTGGCTGACACTAGTCTTGATCCTTATGGGAAAGAATTTCTGTCAGTTATTTAACTAAGTGATAATTTTAAAATTCATGGGGCTATGGGTTTCATTTAAAAAGATAAAATATTATGGTTTCACCTGGCATAATGAATTACTACAAGGTTTCCTTTATGGTTACATGGCGTAGATTCTTATGTAGACACCCATGAGCTATTGGATCATCACCTTGTCATTTTCTTTGCGAGTTTATTTCTGTTAGAAAAGAAATACTGTACTTGCTGATTTCTATATAAAAGAATGGAATTATGCTGTTTACTTTCAGTTATATTTGTTATTAAATTGCATGGTTATTATTCTTGTTTCTAATCTTGTAATGCAGATCTCTGGAGGTTTTCGTCAGCTTAGTCATTGTGACTAAGCCTTGTTTGCATTTGTGTTGTGTTTATCTTTGTTTTCAGGTTTTTAGATGGATAAGACAATGAACTTGGAAGATTGGGTATTGATGTTAAACACTTGGATAATGATTGTAGTCTGAATCTTAGTTATCAGAACAATACTGAAGCTGATTAGGAGTAGATGATAATTAATATGTACTGTAAAATTAATTGTGTTTAAAAGAAGAGTATGTTTGAATACTCTGTTGTATTACTGAATTTGATTCTGATTGTAAAACTTATTAAGTCAATTTTTATGTAATGAAATTTTTTTTATTTTTTTATTTTTATGTCATGTTATTTGAGTGGATTTTATGTATTTATCTTTTAGTTTAGTAGGGTTTTACAGTTCCTTTCACTTATCCCACTTCACTTCCAACTGTAGTTCCTAGTGTTCCTCTAGTTGTGTCTTCTATTCCTACAGCTTCTTACACTTTACCTAGTGTGTCTAATGTTGCTATTCCTCCTATTTCCTCTAATGATTCCACCATCATTAGTTTGGCTCAAACCGTATCATCCTTACAACAAAAACTTGCTTCCTTAACTCAAAACCAATTTAGTATTCCTACATGTGACATGGGAAGTCCTTTGTCTAGGGATATTATCCGAACTCTTGTTCCTCAACAATTCAATATGCCTCATCTTGAGAATTATAATGGAAAGGGAGATCCTGTTCATCATGTTAAAACATTCCAAATCCTTTGTAGTGATTATGCTCATGAACATAGGATTTTAGCCAAACTGTTTGCTCAAACCTTTCGTGACAAGGCCTTACAATGGTATTGTTCCTTGCCTCCTTATTCCATTGATTCCTTTCCACAACTTGCTAATGCCTTTATTCAACAATTTCAAAACAATATTGGCCCACACGTGTCTTTGACTGATTTAATGCATTGTAAACAAAGTGCTAAAGAAAAATTGACTGAATTTATTGGTAGATTTAAGCATTTGCATGCTCAGATTTCTTATCCTATTCCTAATATTGATATTCAACATATGTTTATTTCAAATTTTCAAAAGGATATTAGAGATAAGATTATGCTTACTGAATTTACCTCTTTTCAACAACTTTGTGTAGTGCTTCATCATTATCAATTACAAGTGAGTCAGTTTGAGAGCAACACTCCAATGGCTCCTGTTCAAGTCGATAAGAGTGATGCTACTCCTAATCCAAATAAGTTTCAAAAATTCAATAATTATGTCAAGATAAACAAACAAGTGAATGTAGTTGTTGATCAGGTTGTTGTTGCATCTCATAATGCCACTTCTGCATCCATTTATTTTCGATTAAATTGTATGTTTACTCCTCTTTTTGAAACTTTACATGCTATTATGAATAGGTTGTTAGCTGCTAATATGATTACTTTACCTCCTATTCGACCTCTTTTTCCTACTGCAATTGCATCTAAATCTTTTGATCAAAGTGCTTTTTGTCAATATCATCGTTAGAATGGTCATGATACTGAGAGATGTTATTCTTTAAAACATAAGGTCCAAGATCTCATTGATGCTAAAGCTTTATCTATTGATAATCTGGATAGTAGTGGGAATCAATCTATCTCTCCTCCTAATCAGAACCTTCAAATCTATACGAATCCTTTACCTACGCATGATACTAATACTATTTCTCAACCATCTACTATGGAAATTGTATATGATTCAAAGATGGATGATCTTAATCATGTCGTTAATCAAGTGAAGCATGTTGCTAAGTCTATATCTCCACCTCAACCTTCACTTCAAGTTCAATCTCAACCTCCAGTTAAACCTAAACCTAAAGTGAAACCTCAACCTAAACCGCGACAACAAATTAAGGATAAAAGACCTCGGGAACTTTTGATTACCTTTGATGACTCTGAGATTTTTAAGGCTCGTGATGGTCCCCTTTACATTGTTACTAGGGTTGCTCAGATACCTACTCATGCTTGTCTTGTTGATCCTACCTCCTTAGTCAATGTTATCACTGAAGAAAATCTTTTTATGAAAAGCTTACAATGTGACTTCTATGATACATCGGATGTGTGGATTCAAACTTGTAATGGTTTTCTTTACCCCTCATTTGGTTCTATTACTTTACCAGTTGAACTTTTTGGAAAACTTGTGAACACTACCTTTGTTGTGGTTCCTACTTTTGATCAATTTCAAGTTAAGCTAGGTTTTCCTTGGTTGACTGCCATGCATGCTGTTGCTTCACCTATACATAAGTGTCTTAAGTTCATTCATGATGGTGAAGTAAAGATGATCAATCATAGTCTATATCAACCTTCTAGGCCTAGAGATTGTGCTACTCTGGATTTCTTTTGGCCTTCATTACCTAATTCATGTCCTCCTCGCCCTGATAACATTTTTCAATCATATCAAGCCTATAAGCATCGTAAGATTATTCAATTAAGCATACCTCCTATGGATCTTAATCATGGTATTTTACCTACACCTTTGATACCTCCTTCAACTATGGCTTCTAGTTCTGTTAATCAAGTTCCTCCTACTAAATCTATCAAAGATCCTATGATTGCTCCTCCTATGGTTGATAATCCTATTGATCTTCCTAAAGAACCTGTGAAGGATCCTATGATTGTTCCTCCTAGTTCTCATCCTATTTCAAATAAATCAAAACATAACTAATCTGCTAATGAATGTTGTAGAAAGCGTCGTGCTCATGCTAAAGCTAAAAGATCTCTACTTTCTGTGGATACACCTATGCATAATGTTGTTACTAATAATGATGTTCATATGCATGATTATGATGATTCTATTTGTATCTTAGATCCTATTTTGATTAATTTTGATGATGAAGATACTCTTGATGATACTGATAATGTTACTGATGAATATGAGACTATTGACATTGACATTGATTTGTCGAATATGCTTTCATCTCAATTAACTCTTACACCTAGTATTGAACATAGTGATTCTCAAGAGGATCCTTGTTTGGAACTGGCTATCATTCCTACTATATTGGATATAGTCCCTCTTGTGAATTACCCACCTACCCTAAATGATATACAATGAGATGGGGAAGTAGGTGGCATGCTTGATCGGCTTGTCCTTTGTGGTAGCTTTGTTATGTGTTTTTCTGCTGTACTGTGCTTCTCCTGTAATGTATTTGCTAAATGTTGTTAGATTCTTTTATACGATCCTTGTTACTTAATTGGTACAAGGTGATGAAAGAATTGAAACTGTTGTTCCATTCCTCTATATGTATCTCTATTCTTCTATGTGTTGTTCAATGTTATGTTGTAACTGTGTTATTGTTCGTAAATGTTTCCTTGTGTAATATGCTTGGATTTGAGATATGGTAGCACTAATTCTTTTTGGTCTCCATGTCATGGTTTGAAAAGATTCTTCTGCGTATATCTTACGTAATCTTTCCTCCTTTGTGATTGCAGTTCTACTTCCTTTGGGGAATGATGTCAATTCATTTACAATAATATCATATATATATTATCTTATGATCATACTGACCCCATGGTAGGTAGATCCCTTCCGTGTTCTCTATATGTTTCTATGATATTTCCCTTAATTTGTATTCATCTAGGGGCATCTTGACATGGAAACATAATCAGTGGAGTTGTTTATGTTTCTGTTAAAGCCATTGCTCCTGTTAAAGTGTCAGCAATGCCTTTAACATGGGGGCATACGCTCTACTCACTTTTTACACACATGCACTTATGAAAAATTCAAAACATGCTAAATCTTTTAAAGGTAACGCACATAAGTTGCTAAATCCTGAGGAAGACACACACTTTAAATTTACTTTTCAATCTTTCTTTTTGGATTAAGAACTAATCCTTAAAGTATGGATTTATATTAGGATCTCTTGATCCCTCCAATTTCAAATACATATATATTGTGATCCCTTAAGGTCGGAAGTGTCCTTAAGACTGGATCTCTTTTTGTTTTTTATTTATTCTAATGGAATAGGATATTCCTAAGGATAAATCCTTGATGGGTTGACTAGTGAGTAGCCACATTCACTAGGCAGTTCAATTCCATCTTTCCAATGGCACCTTTTTCTTGTGTGGTTCACAATGGGACATAAGTTCTCATTGGGCGAGCTAATCACACTTTTTCTTTCTTTCTTTAGACATGCCTCTCTTATCTATGATTTAAGAGTCAATGAAGACTTGAGTCCCTGGGGGCTTGGGATTTCTCTTTGTCCCTTAGATTACGATTATCTTGTTATTTTTATCTCTTTTACCAAGAGTTTACATCGAGTCCATACTCTTGCTAAAGTGGGGGCTTAATGTATCGTCTTAAAATGGAAGCACTTCCATGATAAGAGCATTTAGCCCTCTGAGTAAGTGGTTTGGGGTCATGTTAAGCACCTTGATTGGTTCTTTGCATGTATTTGGCTTTCTCCCCATTTTTCCACTTCTCCGCACTTGATTTCTTCATTCTAGGTGAAATTAGGGTTAAGATCTTAAGGACTTTCTTGATTTTCCTTCTTCTATGGTTCTATTTTTGAGGTAGGATTCAGAAATGAGACCTCCTAGTCCTTCATTACATCATTCAGAGGATTTTATGTCTATTTCTGACACTGGGTCTTGATCAGACATCAATTTCTAAGTTTATGGCACCCCTGGAACTCCTATTGCAGAATCTGGCAAAGTTAGGGTTTGAGGTCAAAGTTGACCTTGACCCTAACTAGGTCAAGGTTGACCTCGACCCTAACCAGGTTAGGGTCGACCTTGACCTTGACCTCTTCCTGCCATGATTTCAAAGTTTCATTTTCCAGTAATTTATCTTTCAGGATAATTATTTCCCGCTTCTGGGTCGGCTGTTTCGGGATCCGAAATGGTAAATCTTTTAATGGTATTTAATTAAGGTATATTTTCTAAAGGTGAGGACTTAATTGGGATTTAATTCTCCAAGGTGGCCCATCTAGAGGAGTGTGCCCTAGATCACAATAAAAGGAGGCCTTCCTCTCTCATTTTCACATACATTATTCATATCCACACTCAAGAAATTTCATGAGCA
Source organism: Chamaecyparis obtusa (assembly GCA_027943335.1). NCBI lineage: Eukaryota > Viridiplantae > Streptophyta > Pinopsida > Cupressales > Cupressaceae > Chamaecyparis > Chamaecyparis obtusa. The sequence goes on along the minus strand of BSBK01003116.1, from coordinate 1,328,361 downwards.
AGTTCTCAAGTGCAAGAAAGTCTTCAAGCATTCAAGTGTTCAAGCATTCATCCATCAAGGAGTTCCATTGTTAGCTATTGAAGGATTGAATCTCCTTGGAGCCCCCTTGAAGATCCATCCTTCTCCATTCATTCAAACCTTCTCATATGCAAAGATCAAATCAAGATTGGTGTTGAAGATCAAAATACCATTGATTGGAGACATCCTACATTCATTGAAGCATTCTTACTTGTGGATTTGAGGATTCGAATCCTCTACAAGGACTTCAACATAAGTGAGGTGATTTGTTTCAATTACTTTGTTTATGCATAATATATTTCAATTCAATTTCAAGGTTAATTCCTAAATTGGGGTTTGACCAAGGCAAACCCCCCATACAACCAAAAACTCCCATTTTCTTGCAGGTACAGGTGTGAAATCTTGGATCTAAGAGTGAATTCGAATACCTTTTCAAAAATCTTTTAGGATCTGTGAACAGAATCAGAATCGGACTTCAAATAAATAATGTTGTCTTTGACCTTTTAAAAGGTCAAAGTCGATCTGTGTGAATTTGGACAAAAGATTTCTGGATTTTGTCTGCCTCGGCATTTCTAGTCCAGAACAAGTGACGGAATCTTCAGAAAGTTCATAGAGAAGCCAGAATTCAGCATTTTTCTAGATCTGCCCTAATTCAAGGTTAGTATTTGCACTTCAATTATTTCAGATTTCAAGCTTAATCCAACTATAGGGAAGCATAGGGTTTCTCTCTCTTTTTCATATTCTTCATAGATTGATTCAATTGTGTATTAACCTCTTGGTTGATCAAATTGGATCTCTCCTTTGGGAATTTGGATTTAGGAGTAAATCTTACATTTTCCCCACACACTTACACAAATAGAGGTGATTCCAGATTACATCTATTCACCTTTATATTTTCCTTTTCCTCTTTTCAATCTTCTATCCATGAGTGCCTCAAGATCATCTAATTCCTCATTAGAAGTGTCACTGTCACTTTCACTATCACTTTCACTTTTCACACATTTTTCTTTTTTTCTCTTAGATTTATGCAAAACCATTTGTGACTTGAATGTAGATTCAACATTAGGAACATTCTAGTTATCATAGTTAGATAGTTCAAAAGCAATAAGCTTACCAACAAGACTTTCCATAGTTAGAACATTACCAGGGTTACATCTTGATTCTTGAATTGCTAAAATTCTAATAGCATAGATAGGAAGCAAAGTTCTCAACACCTTTCCAATGATAGTCTCATCATCAATGATTCCATTATCTCCTCTAATAGCATTCACTATCTCCTTGATTCTACCACAATACTGAACAATATTCTCACCTTCTTGCATTTTCATTTCATCAAAATTACCTCTCAAGCTTTCATCTTTTTCCCTCGGTACATTTGTATCAACCCCATAAATAGTTACAAGATTATCTAACATTTTCTTTGCAATAGTGCAATCCTTGATGTCTTCAAATTCAGGATAGCTTAAGGCAGATACAATCTCCAACATTGCTTGATTGTGTTCCTATTTTTCTTTCATCTCCTCGACAGTCAAAGGTGCAAGTGTAACAGGTATAACATAGTCATGTTCAACATAGTATTTCGCCGAATCACCAATACCAGCTAGATGTAGTTTCATTAGATTCTACCATGCAAGGAAGTTCTACTTGTTCAACTTTGGTACCTCCTTTTTATACATCTTGATCATTTTCTTCAAGTACCTTTAAACTTGTTCACTGTAAGAACCAACATCTCTGATACCAATTGTTAATGTTATTTAGAACAATAAAGAGGGGGGTGAATCAGTTGTTCTCAGGTCCAGATGTACCAATTAAACTTTTAACCACTTCAACAATCTTAGATCTAATCACCAACACAACTCAGTCTCTAAAGAATATATACCAGAAACATATAACATGTAGTCCACTGTCTAAAAGTATTTATCTTATAGAATATAGAAACATACACATCAAAACATTCACACAAGTATAACACTAGGATTTATAGTGGAAACCCAATTTGGGAAAAACCACTTTGTAACATGTTATTGATATTTTCACTCTTCTGAAGTGAGCTTTGTGAAAAGCCAACCTTGTTAAAGGTATACAAACACACTGCTAGGTGTGACCCTGTTAAAGGATTTAAACACTTTGTTAAAAGTGACCTGGTTAAAGGATTTAAGTACATTCCATTAGAATGCCACCTTGATTAAAGGATTTAAAAAATGACTGTTAGGTCAACCTTGATTAAAGGATGTAGATTGATACAATGGTTAGAAAGTAGCAGTAGTTTCTAATCTGAAAAATATACAACTCACTTTGCAAATAACAGATCCAATTCGCACATATATGTTGATTTATTGACTGAGTTCCATTTCCATCTCTATCTTTGATGTACTTGAAATTCACTTCAAGCAATCACAACTCTGATAAACTCCTTCACCTTCAGCCTTCTGCTTAGACTTATTAGTCAATAACACCAACAACTCCGACATACTTTGTAACTTCACACTTAGGTTTTCCTATATACCTCTTCAGATAGGTAGATCCTTCTTTTGCTGCTTAATCTTCTCCATAGATCTTAGGTTAGGTCAGATTCATTGAATCCTTCCAACATTTAAGTTCTTCATCCTTCCTTCAAGATACATCTTGAAACTTCTCATAGAATCCATAATAAAATGATTTACCATGCATTAAATTCTCCATACAATCAATTAATAAAGTCAACATGATTTACATAACCCAAGAATTCAACGATGTCAGCTGGAAATCTAAATTCTTCCTCCACATGTAAATTACTGACACTCGGTCAATATTGTCTTCATCTCCTCGGTCATCATTGCGTAACTCGGTCATCTCTTCAAACTTTCTTCCTCGGCTAACACTGTCTTACTCGGTAATTTCCTGTCACTCGACATAAACTGATGTTTGGTCAACACTAAATTTACTCATCATATACTGGCACTCGGTCGATACTAACATCACTTGGCTTAAACTAGATTTCTTCACTTTTGCTCGGTTAAGCCTACTTCTTCAATTTTTCTTCTTACTTAGATAAACAATACATTATCTTATCAATGTGCCAAATAATCAAGTACTCATTGAAGTATCAAATAGCTCAACCTTTCCCTAGGTTCTATTGTTATCTCCCTTACCCTAATCCTTTTCATCAATCAATAGATATAGTACTTTCCTAGATAGCAACAGTCTTACCAGTTAAGGTTTGACATCAATGACAATACAACAATTTTTTGAATTACAGTTTCCAATATCTTCAACATTACTATGATGGTACACTTCTCTGTCATTCATATACTATACTCCCTCTGAGTAGTAACCCTTGATCTTCTATATGTAATTTGTCTCTTTCTGTCAGTAGTAGTCTTCCTTCTCTGATTCCATCAACAACATTCTCCTTCTTTATATTCAATAATCATAAAAGATATTCTCCTTCTAGAATTATCCTTCTTGATAAACTTCTCCTTACATCAATTGAATTATTCAGCTCCCTCTTTCATATATTCTCCCTATGATAATGTCATTCATCTCCATATGGAGTCATTCATCTCCCTCTTTGACAAAAATGCCAAAGAAACATAAACTTCTCAGATTATACGTCAAGTGTATAGATTTTCCATTGCAGTCATAAACATCCTTCACACCTTTAGGTTTTACCTAAAGAGTGAACACTAGCATCAACTCACAAAATAGATATTCTAATGAGTTCCTAAATTGATGCGGCATGCATCTTGACTTAGTGCACATTGGATAGGGGAAGAACCCCTAACTTACCTCAAAGGTACTCAAAATCATTCTTCGGTAGTGGTTTAGTAAATATGCCATCTATCTATTCTTTATAATTCACATACCTGAATGCTTGTATGCTTATCTTGCACTTGTTCTCTCAAGTAGTGATACTTAATAGATATATGCTTTGTCTTTGAATGCATCACATAATTCTTTGCTATGTTAATAACACTGGTATTATCACAATAAGTTATAATTGGATTGGTAATCTCTTCATACATACCTTCTAGTAGTTTTTTGATCCATACAATGTTAGAACAATTCATAGCTACAATAACATACTAAGCTTCGACAATAGATTGTGAAATACAACTATGTTTCTTGCTTAACCATGTCACTAGTCTTTCTCCTAAAAAGAAAGCTCCGCCACTAGTGCTCTTTCTATCATCAATATTTCCATCCCAGTTAGCATCAGTATATAGGTCTTAAGATCAAAATTTCCCCCTCTTGTGTATAACATACCAAAATCTTCAGTCCCTTTCAAATATTTGAATATCCTTTTAACTGCAAACAAATGTGTCTCCTTTGGGTTTGCAGAAAACCTTTCAACTATACCAACTGAATGTGCAATATCTGGTCTACTATGTACAACATGTTGTATCTTACCAATCATAGATCGGTAAAGTGTCTCATTCACTTCCTTAGTGTCATCTTCTTTTGTCAATTTACAACTAGTAGCTATCGGTGTTCCAACTGGTTTTGAATCTTCCATATTGAATGTTTTCAAGATATCCTTGATATAATTAGATTGTGTTATGTAGATCCCATCCTAAATACTTGTTGAATTTGAAGTCCAATAATGAATTCAATCTCTCCTATCATAGATATTTCAAATTCTTTTCTCATTTCCTCATCAAATGATTTAGACATTACCTCATTACCACCAAATATAATATCATCAATAAATATCTCAGTAATCATAATTTCATCAATACTATCACATTTCAAGTATAAATTGTTGTTATCACTAGTCCTTTCAAATCCAATCTTAACTAAGTAAGAGTGTAGACTTTCATACCATGCTAGGGGTGCCTGCTTCAATCCATATAAACCTTTATGCAGTTTGCATACCATATCCTTATTGATTTTGTCAAAAAATCCATCAAGATGTTCAATAAACTTCTTCTTCAAGAATTCCATTCATAAATGCAAACTTAACATCCATTTGATAAACTTTGAATCCTTTGTAAGAACATATGCAAGTAATATTCTTACAACTTCTAATCTAGCAACAAGTGCACAAGTCTCACCATAGATAATACCTTCTTCTTGTGCATACCCTTTGCGGACTAATCTTTCTTTATTTCTAATCACATCTCCTTCCTCATTGAGTTTATTTCTAAAAATCCATTTTGTTCCAATCACATTCTTGTCCTTAGGTCTTGGTACAAGTGACCAAGTGTTATTCTTTTCAATTTGATATATTTATTCTTTCATAGCATTGATCAAGTCTTCATTCTCTAGTACATCCTTTACTAATCTTGGCTCAAAATAAGAAATCAAACGTGTTATCTTTCAACTTAATTCTTTTCATGAGTCCTGCATTCTTGTCTCCAATAATTCTACTCAGTGAGTGGTGTCTTCTCACATATTTTTCTAATACAGACTCAGTAGAATGTTCATCAATGTTTTCATCTCTCGGTGGAGGTTCATCTTGTTCATCAGTTTATTAGACTTGTTGGTGCTCACTTGTGCCAACCGAATTACCTTCTTGTACATAGAAAAATCTTTTTTAATCCTTAGGTTCCTTTTTTCTATCTTCTTCATTCCTTTCTACAAATTCATCAATCCTCACATTTTCACTTTCAACAATTTTGTTAGTATCTTTGATCAAACATTTATATGCTTTTATCTTTGATAAATAACCTAGGAATATACCTTCATCTCCTTTAGAGTCAAACTTTCCATTTCTAGCATCTTTTAGTGTGTAACACCTACTTCCAAAAATTTTAAAGTAACATACATTCGGTGTGTGACCAAACCAAAGTTCATAGGGTGTCTTGTTTATACGTTTCTTCAACGTACTATACTCAATTGAGAGTATAAAATGCATTACTTATGGCTTCTCTCTAGAATGTTTGTGCAACTTTTTTGTCAATCAATAAAGTTCTAGCATAGTCAACAATAGATCTATTTACTTGAAAAACTTGACTTAGTCATCTTACCAATCTAACATTCTTTGCACATAGCTTTATCAGGTTTGCTTAATCTAGATAGTCCTCTAACTCAACTCTTCTTACTTACTTTGATCAAGTTATCAAAATTTACATGACACAGTCGCTTATGCCATAACCATACATCTTTAGTTTTAATAAACAAGCAAATATTTGCATCAATTTCAAGATAAAATAAATTACCTCTGGATTTTCCACCAGTTCCAATTAGATCTCCATCAACACCATAAATCTTAACATTTTTGTTATGAAATTCTAGTCGGTCGCCAGTATTGTTTAGTTGTGCAACACTCAACAAATTATAGTTTAGTTGTCTAACCCAATATGCATCATTACATTTCATCTTCTCATTTAATACAATGGATCCCTTACCTTTCACAGGGCATGGAGCATCATTGCCAAATCTGACAAAACCTCCATCATACTCTTCTAGGTTCACAAACTTATCAATATCACCAGTCATATGATGTGAGAATCCACTATCAATAATCCATGGGTCTAGTTTACTTACATGAGAAACACATGCTTTTTTATCTTCCTACTTTTCTTCATCTAAGTCTTTCTTTACTGCAACATAGACAACTTCATATCCTTCTTCGGTATCATCAAATTCATCATCAGTTACACCTTCCTCAACTAGGTAGCAATACTTCTTACCTCTGTCCTTAAAATATCTGAATCTTTGGTGTCAGTTGTCTCTTTTGTCATTCTTATCATTCATGTCATTGTCAGGACATCTAGATGCAATATGACTAATCTTATTACAATTGAAACATTTCAATGGTAACTTGCATTTGTACTTTCCCTTACCTCTAAGTAGTATGTTAACTAGCAGTGCTTCTTGCTCTTGTTCTTTCTCTTCAGTTAGGATATTGTCATACTCATTTCCATGTGATTTTCTCTTTCTCTTCTTGATGGTCCAATGCTCACAAATGACTTGAAGGTAGTTTCAATGGTTGATAGACTATTATCATAATTGCTAAGCTCAAATACAATCATCTTACAGATTAGGGCTTCAAGAGTAACAACATTGTTCGGTATAAATCTCTATTCCTTAATTTTAGATACTCTTATAGCATAAGTTTAGAAGAAAGAGTTCTCAAGATTTTACTTACCACTTCTTCATTAGTCAAGGTTCCACCAGCACCTTTGATGGCACTAAAAACTTCCTTAATTCTACTGCTATATTGAGTGATGTTCTGTTCATCCTTCATTGTCATTTCATTATACTTTCCTCTGAGACTATCAACCTTAGCTTTTTGTACATGTCAAGATCTCCTCCATAGATAAGTGTAAGCCTATCCCACATCTCTCTTGAATTAGCATAATCCTTAACATCATTGAATTCAACATTGGAGAGGGAAGAAGCAATCTCTATCATAACCAAGTTGTGTTCTTACTTTTCTCTCATTTGATCAACTACCAAAGGTCTAGTAGGTGGTGGAGTGTAGTCATTATCCAATAGATGCAGTGCAGATTCTCCAATCCCAGATAGATACAATCTCATTCTACTTTTCCATGTTGAGAAACTTTCTTTGTTCAACTTAGGTACTTCTCTCCTATACATCTTTGGATCTTTTACTCAAGTATTTTAAACTTATCTCTTCAGAGTACTTAGCTCTGATACCAATTGTTGGATTACAGAGGGGGTGAATCAGTAATCCATAATTCCAAATACCTTAACAATTTTTCTCTGATTAACTCGGTAACAACTCAGCATTCTTCATTTTAATTTTGGTTAACTTTGCTTGGTGCCTAAATATTTCTTTGTTGTTTGGTGCCTTGGGTTCCTTTCACTTTGTCAAGTGACCTTTCCTTTTACCTTTACCTTACCAAGTGACATATCGTGCTTGATAACCAGAACAACTTAACTTATCGACTTGTCAAATCTTCATCACCATGCTTTACCGACTTAACATAATCTTATGTTAGGTAGAAAAAAATTATATCAACATAATCTAATCATTATCTAATCTATATCACTTGCCCATTTAAGTTCTACAACTTCACAACATCTCATTTCTTCTTCTCCTTAACTCATTCATCTTATATCATTACCGAATGATATGGCAACATAATATAAACCAGAAATCAATTGATTGACATCAATGACAAGATAGTAACCGATCTAACATTTCTACTATCATCATGTATTCATCTTATCTTGGTCGGTCTTCATCATCAGCTCCATCAAATAATCAATCTTCAACATTATTATTAGTTATAGTTACACGTCTCACATCTAACTAGATGTACATGTATATAGTTCATTTAAACATCTAACTAGGCCCTAGTAAGGGGTATTATGTCATAATAGGTCTTAGTAAGGGTCTTATGTCATAATAAGTTCTATTATGTCATAATAGGCTCTGTTATGTCATAATTGGTTCTGCTAAGGGTTCTTAAGGATTTTTATGTCATAATATAGGGGTTGTTAAGGAATCTTATGTCATAAAAGATCCTACTAAGGGGACCTAAGTGTCTTAAGGGACCCTAGGTGTCTTAAAAGGTATTAGGATGTACTAAGGGTTTAGGGTTTAGGGTCAGGTATTATGTCATAATAGGTCCTATTAAGGATCTTATGTCATGATAGGTTGTATTAAGTCATAATAGGTCTTACTATGTCACAATAGGTTCTATTATGTCAAAATAGGTCTTATTATGTCATAATAGGCCCTACTAAGGGGTATTAAGGGGATTTATGTCATAATATGTGCTACTAACCTAGGTCTTATGTTATAATAGGTCATCTTAAGGGGTATTATGTCATAATAGGTCCTAGTAAGGGTATTATGTCATAATAAGGGTAAATGTTATATAACTCCCTTCACTCGAAGAACCCTCTTTGCATGAAGGGGTCAAAAATGAAAAAAAAATCATGCCTGATTTTTCTTCGTACCGAAAAGTGGGACACATCATTCCCTAAAAGGAATCCATAATAAATGTTCAATCAAGAGTGCATAAATAAATATATTATACACACACATATTTACTATTGAATGAAGTAAAGAAAAAGCGAGACATCCCAGAAGAAATACTAGATGCATTCTTGACTTGCATTATTTGTTTGCGAGCTCCTATGCTGATGATACTCTTTCCCCCACTTGCAGGATGGGTTATCCTCTTGCATCCATTGACATGGAAGGATTAGATATCCATCTCATTGCAATAATCGCTTGTTAACATAATCAATATAAATATGCATCAAATATTCCATTAAATTTCTATTACAAATATTCCACAAAAGAAATATAAATCCTCCTCCTAGTATTATTTCCATTAACAGAATGAGCTATACATATCTATTCTCATTAGAAAATTGACTTAACCCCAACAACTAAAAATTGTAAAATGTTATCAGCACACTTCATATTAAAAATTTATTACTGAACTATAAAATAAAATAGTCATAAGGAAGGGATGTAACATCCCACATTATCTCTTGTTCACAAGACTTCATTGAGACATCTTAGAGTTTTTATTTGTGAGACATATGCACATGTGCCAAAGTAGAAGCAAACGAAGTTGGAGAAAAAGGCCATGAAATGTTTCTAAACATCGAATATGATTATAGTGTGAAAAGATAGAAGCTCTGGGACGACCCTATTGTACCAAAAGTAACATGTATAGTAAAAGTGTATTTTTTATAGAAACTAAGCCTTCTACTACATTGTAACAAGAACAAACTAAACAAGAAGATGTGATTCAACTTCCTTCTATGCTTGAGAAAGTTGAATTGAGATCCCAAGACAAACAAGAAGTTGATGAGAGCTCAATTGGAGCTCTACATCTTTAGAAGATGAGGGAGAACCTCCAACCTATCTTATTCAAAGGTCTATAAGGCATAGGCAACCACTTGAAAGGAATTCACCTAAAGAATGAAGATTTATTTTTTCTTTGATTACTAACATACATGAACCTAGATCTATAGAAGAGGCACTATGTATGATGCAATCTGACAAAATTTCTACGAATGATTAGGGTGTCTAACTCAACTATCCATGTGTGGGAGAGAGTAACACATGTAGTTGATGGATTCCACCACATGATATCATATTAACCAAGTCTAATTAACCCAAGCAAGATTAATAATATGTGTAAGAAAAAAAAAACATCCTCTAACATAAGGAAAACAAAAAACCTCTATAGCAAGATTAGACAAGCTCACAAAGGATGTAAATGAAATTAAATTTTCCCTAACCTTAATCTAGGCATATTTAATATAAATTTAATCATTTATAAATTAACTTAGATAAAAAAAGGAAACTAATTATGACAAACCCAAAATAATTTTACAATTTCTCATTTTGAGAAAGTATATGTAAAAGAGGGTTATACTAGTTGTAGGAAATACATAAAATATTCATGGTGTAGATGCTAAAATTTATTTTTTTGGAACTAGAAAGATACGTAATCTAAACCAACCCTTTATTATAGACTTTGGGTAGAATTGTGTTTATTTTAAGGTTGAATTCACAACTCTAGACTTTTATATGTTCAAATATATTTTATCGTCTTTAGTTCTAATTTTACTACTCGCACACTTTGATTCATAGTAATCTTTGCTTCTTACGAGTTGTCAAAGATTGATGGTATTTACTTTGAGGAGGTTATTAGATCACTAAAGATAAGTTAGTTTGATTCACAATTATCTTTGTTTCTTACTAATTGTCAAGGATTGATGGTATTTAAAATTATTTTAAAAAAGTTATTAGATCACTAAAGACAAGTTCTCCTAAATAAATCTTCTCAGAAGACTATATTTATGATTGTTTTTTAATTTAATCACAGTTGAATCGTGATAACAATATCACAATTTTAATAACACTTAGTAACCCCTTATCATAATAATTATTTAATGATATATATATAATAATATTAAAACATTTTCCTAATAAACATTAAACTAGAGGAAAATTGAAATTTGTATACAAATTCAGTCAGCCCTAGGACTCTACTATAATCTTCACCCTATCTCTCATGAGAGAGACCAAATAATGTGGACTTCTTATCCATTGGAGATCATATCTTAATTACAATATATAGCTCGACAATATATAGCTCGTGTGGGACTGTATATTTCAAAGCTCTAGAAACAGACCAGATTGCAGACTTCTCTTGTATGGAAATATGTACACAACCCCATGCACAAAATAATTTATCAGCTTCTAGACTCTTTACTTCGTCTTCAACAAGGAATACAAAACTCATAACGGTCAGCCGCCGCCGAGGCCTAACGCGGAATGACTTACTGTAACTTCTAGAAGATAACGGAATGGAACGGAATGGAATCATGTTATCTTTTTGACTGTGTCAGAGACAATCATCTTGGCCTTACGAGTCCATATAATATGGGACAAATTTTATAATGAAAGGTTTCAGGACCCAGGCAATTTCCCGTGATTGTGCCAATCAATCTCCATCATTTGACGGATTCACAATTATAAATTATTAGTACACTACATGTATTTTTTGGCAAAATTGTTTTTTTATTTTATTAACCGAATCAAGGGAACACGTGTAGTTGGCTTTCACATTACCAAATACCATTGGATGACGTCAGCCCTTGGGTCGCGGAAGGGATTTTTTTGGATCATGCGGAAGTTGTCAGTTTGGCTGCAAATTTTCGGATCGGCGCATACAGCTGTGACACGTTAACATCCATTGGGTTCGAGATGCTGACGTCAGCTTGGTGGTGAAAATATCGCCTTTACCAATACAAGATGAAGACAGGTAAGGTATTTTTATTAATTGCGGGGCCCGCAACCTACTTCGTACCTACTGCCAGCGCACCACACACGGCAGCAGTTTCTTTTTCCCGGTAGCGTAAAACACAGTGAATTCCACTTTTCACGGGGTACAAATGTCAAAGACTGTTGATAGTGGCTGCCACGTGTTCATGCGTTTTTGTGCAGGATTTTAAAAAAACTACCGTTTAAATTTAAGAGGATGTTTCAAAATATGTAGGTGGTGTCCGCCAAATCTTATCTAACTTTATGGCCTGTGCCGTAATATTCAACGCAGAAATTGTTTTTATACGCAGTAAACCAAATTGCGTTTACACTTGTTTATTCCTTTATTTACTTGTTTATCCTTTTGGTTACGTCCGGCCACAAATCCAATCGCATTTATATTTGCATTCATGCGCTCTAATTCCCTCTATGTCATAAATTTGACTAGTTAATTTTCTGTTTCTGATGAGGGAGCTGGCGTTGAGAGGAGATTTTTAATTTTCTTCTCAGGGATTCGAACTGTGGATCTCCTGAATTTTGCAGGCACGGGGGTTTTGCAGTGGATTAAGAATTCGGCTTGAATTTCATGAGGAGGTCTCAGAATTTGAGCTTTTGAGATATGGGGAGAGGGTGCTTTCAAGGGCGGGCATCTAAATATGTGGATTCTACATTCGAACGGCTGCTGCAAAAGTATGAGTGGCGGCTGTGGCTGGGGTTCGACTGGTCGCCGAACTTCTCATTTTCCATACGGAGGTCACTGGCTCGAATCCGGTCGCGAAACTGGCGATGGCGGTGGAAGCTTTGGCCGAAGCAAATATGGCCGAGCGAAGCCAAAGGCCAGGTCTATCACGACACGGCTGGCATGATCATTGTTCCTTCTTGCAAATTCAGTTCTGAGAACCCTAGGATCTTTAGCTATGCAGAGCTTTATATCGCTACCAAGGGTTTCAGCAAGGAGGAGTTGTTGGGCAGCGGGGGTTTTGGAAGCGTTTATAAGGCGGTTTTGCCGAGCGACGGGTCAATTGTGGCGGTGAAATGCGTGTCTGAGAAGGGCGAGCGGAGGCTGGAGAAGTCCTTTGAAGCAGAGTTGGCAGCTGTGGGGCAGCTGAGGCACAAGAATTTAGTGTCTCTCAGGGGCTGGTGCTTTGAAGAAGATGAGCTTCTGCTGGTCTATGATTATATGCCGAATTCGAGCCTTGACAGGCTCTTATTTGGCCGCCATGGACCTGTTCTGGAATGGCAGAGAAGATACAAAATCGTCTGCGGTCTGGCCGCGGCGTTGTATTACCTGCACGAACAACTGGAGACGCAGATTATACACAGAGACGTAAAGGCCAGTAACGTGATGCTCGATTCAGCCTTCAATGCCCGGTTAGGAGACTTCGGCCTCGCTCGCTGGCTGGAACATGCAGCTTCCGAGTTCGAATCCGTGAAATTGCAGAAGAATAATTATAATTCCAACCGGGGTTTCAGACTCATGGAGAGCACTCAGATCGGCGGCACCATCGGGTACCTTTCGCCGGAAACTTTCCAGAGGCGCAGCAGATCGACAGCAAAGTCCGACGTGTTCAGCTTCGGCGTCGTGGCTCTGGAAATGGCTTCCGGCCGGCGAGCCATCGATTTGAGCTGCCCGGACGAGCAGATCGTTTTGGTGGACTGGGTGAGGGATTTGTACGAGAGCGACCGGATTCTAGAAGCCGGCGACAGTCGCCTGCCAGACGGCTACGATTTGCAGCAAATGAAACGGCTTCTGTACATCGGGCTTCTTTGTTCTCTCAACGATCCTTCCGCCCGGCCGACGATGAAATGGATAATTCAGGCACTTGACGGCGATGTGGATCTTCCACCATTGCCTTCTTTCAAAGCCCTGCCATTCTACGCATCTCTTTCTTCCGGCAGCTCGGACAGCCTCAGCATCAGCGAAAATAACATCAGTTCTTCCAAACTTCTGACTTCATCCCCGTCCGTCTCCCCGAAGCTCAGATCCTCGAGCTCCGATGGCGAAGAAAAGAAAAGTCTCAGTCTGAATCCGCGTAATTACGCGCAACTAGTGGATGCGCCGCGGGAATTCGGTCTCCGGGAGGTTTTAGCGGCCACCGACAATTTCTCCGACGAGAGCATGGTTGCAGAGATGGATTTTGGCACAGGTTACCGTGGTGTTCTGCGGGATTCGAACTTGCGCGTACTGGTAAAGCGGTTGGGGATGAAGACTTGCCCGGCTCTCCGGTCACGGTTTGCACAGGAGCTCCACAACCTGGGGCGGCTCCGCCACCGGAATCTTGTCCAATTGCGCGGCTGGTGCACGGAAAAAGGCGAGGTGCTCGTCATTTACGACTATATGATGAACCGTTCTCTGAGCAAGATGTTGTACTACCAGAAAAAAACTTTTGTTCTTGACTGGGCGAGCAGGTACAGAATAATCAAAGGCCTTGCTGCAGGTCTCCTTTATTTGCATGAAGAATGGGAGCAAACTGTTGTGCACAAGAGCGTAACGTCTTCGAACGTTTTTCTGGACGGGGATTTGAACCCGCGACTTGGAGGCTTTGCGCTTGCGGAGTTTCTGAACCAGGGCGATGATACACACCATTCCACGGGCTCTGTTCGGGGTATTTTCGGCTACATGTCGCCGGAATATGTGGCTTCCGGCAAGGCAACGACGGAAGCCGATGTGTTCAGCTTCGGGGTCGTTGTATTGGAGGTGGTTTGCGGCCGAATGGCGACGGATTTCCGTTCCCCGAATGTTCTTCTCGTTGAGTGGATCAAGAATTTGGGAAGGAAAGGAATGCTGTGCAACGCTGTGGATGTGAGATTGCAGGGGAATTTTGATGTGAAAGAGATTGGAAGGCTGCTCAAGCTCGGGCTTTGCTGCACTCGGAGTGATTCGAAAGCGCGACCTACGATGAGGCAGATTACTCACATACTCGACGGCGATGACCGTCTGCTCATGTCCGTCGAAGCAATTCCTGATAATTCCGAGCCTGAAAACGATTCGACATCTACTGATTGTTCATCTCTTGTAAGGAGAATGCAGGCTCTGGGAATACAATGATTTGAGATGCAGAAATGTTAAGGGCGAGGACAGTTTTGAGTCGAATGATTTTTGTATATTACAGTACCTATTCTAGTTCTTAGTTCCGAGGATTTCCGCCATTCTATGCTCTGTTGAATTGTAATGTGTGGGGTTGATCTGCTGTATGTATTCAACGTGTATGATATTGTATTTAGTTGAAAATATGGCAGTGCTGTTTTTAAATTTGAACTGTTGTTCGCGTTTTATATTTTATATCTTCTTATTTTTGTGCTGTGGCAGAAGAAACAGAATTTCTGTTAAGCAATCAATAGCAATAATCATTTTAGAAAGACTCGTAGGATTCTGATTCCGGAGTTGGGAGAGAAAGTTTGTCTCTTGTTAGATTAAATTTGAGAAATTAAAGCATAGAGGGGAACCGACATTGCGCTTGAGTGGGCCTAGAAATATTAGGAATGCTTTACGGAATAATGTAATGTTTGGCCAACGAATTTCCATAATAGTTGTTTATCATCAATTCAAATACGAAACTGCTTTCTTGAAGGGCCGGTGGCCACTCAAGCTACTTTAGGAGGGAACAAGTATGAAGACATGTTTAGATGAGAAGCCCTCCCTGTTGACAACAATTTATGGCATGATTGCTTAATTGTTAATATGCTTTATGAAGATTCCAGACACGTT
The DNA here is from genome assembly GCA_027943335.1 of Chamaecyparis obtusa. Lineage (NCBI taxonomy): Eukaryota > Viridiplantae > Streptophyta > Pinopsida > Cupressales > Cupressaceae > Chamaecyparis > Chamaecyparis obtusa. The sequence continues at coordinate 1,312,945 of BSBK01003116.1, read as the reverse complement.
TAAGATAATTTAATTTAATTGGTTTGAATTTGGAAGAGACATTAGGGTGGGGAAGAGGGAATCTTTTTCTAGATCAAACTTCATCAACGCTTCGAATTTGGAATGCACTTTGCCTGTCAAACAAAAATTCTTCGACGAATTTCTGTTGCCCGTTGTTTTACTTTTTAATTCACGATCTCTATGTTGAGTACAGTACAAGATTACAGGAATGCTTAAAATTATATGGAAGGAAACCATTCAGACTTAAAAATTGGTAGCTTTGTAGTTCTATTGGTTGTTCAGATAATTAGTGAGGATGATGACAAGCGATATAAAGTCGTCATTAGATCAGATTACAAATTACTATAGAAAGACAAATATTGAAATATTAAAATTAAGCTTGTAAAATTTATCTTTTTAAAATTTATTACATATAAACATAAATAAAATATTTAACTTAAATCTGAGAGAGGAAAAAATAGTGAAATACATTGGATATAAAAAATATCTTCTATATAGCAAATTGTTAATTTAAAGGCCATTTTCAATTTAAGGGATTTATACTTTATTATACATAATTATTATATGTTAGATGTTTATTTAATGAACATTAGACAAAATATTTTAATTGATGGAGGAGATTAAAATAATTATTAGAGACTATTCAAATTACAATAAAAATATTGGAAGTTGTAGGTTATCTTCAATTTTTCTTTTTGATGAATACAATATAAAATTCATGTTTACTTCTCTCAATTTTATATTAAACATAATTCTTATAAAAAAGGTTGGGGTCTAGACTTTATGATCTATTTTAAGAAGCAAAAGATTAAATAATAAACAAAAATACTACATGATTAGTTGGAATCTTTTCTTGAAAAGTAATAGCCCTTACTTTTTATTATGATTACATATAGGCTTGGAATTTGATGGTCACCCTTTTCTGTCATATGAAATTTTTTTTATGATGGTTTGATCTTTTTAGTGCCTTTTGTTTCATGTTTTAACAAAATATTGATTGTCAAATTTTTAAATTTAATAATTTGTAATACATATATTAAATATAATAATATTTTATTCTTAATAAAGTAATGTAAATAATCTTATTATATTTTAAAACATGCAGTATTATATATAATTGTAATTTAAAAAAGACTTAGTGAAAACTAAAAAATATAATAATCTAATTTAGAAGAAAAATTTATTTTATTTTATTCATTTATAATTGGGATACAAAATATATAATAATAAAAAACATATAATAATAAAAGTTAAGAACTTTGTTGGCAATTTCGCTGAGTTGGTTACATAGATGTTGTCATTATGACAACATATGATCTACATGAAGATCGCATAGGTCAGAGAGCTAGTATGTCAGAGCGCAATGCAAAATTGTCTAAGTATGAGACATTGTGTTTTTGTCAGTGAACCAGAAGATATTTTTGATTGGCGATGTTGATTGGAGTAAGTTCAGTGCTTGTGCACTTGAACATAGACTCTATGGTGACTATAGAAGACTCACCTCAGAGTGCAAGTCAGTACGACATGTATGGAAGAAGTTATGACAGTTTCACTAAAGACAGTGTCAAGCCGACATGACACAATATGAAGACAAAATTGATAAAGAGTTAAGGGATTATTTTGTTTATCAAAATAATGACTTAACAATATAAAGGGACGACATCCTAGATGTTAACTCTTGGGTAAAGTTATTTTGTAATATGGTAGCTGACTGGAAAAGTTATTAGCCTTAATAACTTGTATAAATGTAATTGTAAAATGTAAGAAAGAGATGCGAGATATATGATGTGTGTGTATGTTAAAATTTATAATCTTTCCTTGGTTGTATTATTTAAATAAGGATAAACCAAGGTATCCTTCATGTATTTTTGTCCTCTAGTCCAAGTGGGAGGACAACTCATATTTTGTAATTCCTTTAATAAGGAAATTAGTTTATTCCTCCTTAAGAGGATATGGACACTTGTTGCACACACTTATGAATGGTGGCATTCATAGACTTGGGAGTTACACTCTAACTCTTCTCTCTCATCTCTATTTAAGAGATGCTTCTCTCTCTCATTTCTCATGATGAAGTTATTGTATTGAGCGTATTGCTCTCTTTCTCTCTTCTCTCTCTCATTTTAGGCTATGGCCTCATTCATAATGTCACAAGGGGTTTTCTTTGCTTTCCCCTTTCAAAATATTTTGGCTCATTGTTTGAATTCTTGGAGCATTCTCATGTTGGTGATTGATATTGAAGCATTATCTCATTCTTGGTCTATGGTAAAATTCCTTCTTATATTACACTTTCTTGGGTTCTTTCCTTAATTTCTTTTCATTTTTTCATACTTCTAACAGTGTAATAGCGATAGTGAAAGAGCAACGAAGAGATATTGATGCAAGTAGTATAAGGTTATGTACCTTGACCTCTTTTGTAATCAGTAAATATTGTACATTACTTGTTTGGGCAGTGGGCGCATCTAGTAATCACATTTTGTACTGCCAAATCCTAACAAGGTTGAGGCTTCTAACAAGGCCTATAGTCCCTTAATCAAGACTGAGACACTATATGCATGTAATAGACTCCTAACAGGGTCAACATCCTTAACAAGATACTTTTGATTAATGGATCTTTGTAGGTACCATCCCCACCAGGGTTTTCCCTTGCCTAAGGTTTCCTCGAGAACAAATAATGTGTTATGAGTTCTTTTGTTTTATTGCTATGCACATTGTTTAGCTTTCTATGTTATGCATGCATTAAGATTATTTGTTATATCCATAATTGGGCAAAGGTAAAAGTTTGTAGAATACTGATTCACCCACCCCTCTCAGTATTCCCTATTTCTAACAATTGGTATCAGAGCCTAGTTACTCAGAAAAGAATCATTCAAGGAAAGCCTAGCAGCTTGAGTAAGATCTCTATGGATATGGATCAACTATAGAAGAATCTTGAAGAAGCTCTTGAATAGATTAATATGCTTATTGATGAAAGAGACACTCTGAAAGGAAAATATGATAATGCAAAGAACCTCATTGAGAAACTAAAAAACAAGTTGGAAGATCTAAAATCTGAAAAGGAATCCGAAGTTCATATTGAAGATTGTGATGACAACTTAGAAAAAGAAAATGACATCCTTAAACATGAATTGAAGATAGCAAATCTGAAGCTAAGTCTGAAAGAAGGAAATGGCAAGAATGAAGCAAATTTGAAATCTAAGAATGAAAATCTAAAGATTGAAAATGAAGGACTAAAATCTAAACTTGGTAAAGTAACATCTAAACTTGAGAAAGTCAATTTGCAGTATGCAGAACTTGAGAAATACAATACAATTGTGAAAGGTGAACTGACTCAATCCAAACAACAACTTGAAAGACTATATTCAACTAGTGAGAAGATTGATGAACAAATATCTTATCCGAAATCATTATATGATAAAACTGGTCTTGGATTCAACACATTCAAAACAAATGAAGAAAGCAAGGAACCAAATTTAAAAATATATGAAAGTATAGATGAGAAGAAGTCTGATGAGACTAACAAATCTAAAGATACACCTAAGAAAGAAGAACCACCTAAGCAAAAGGAATCAACTAAAGGTATGCAAAGAGAATTCAAAGGTAGATGTTTTACTTGTAATACTATTGGTCATATGAAGAGAGATTGCACAGGTAAGCAATTCAAATCCCTTAATGGTTATTGTTATAATTGTCATGGTTTTGGACAGAGCTATTGAATGTAGAAAACTTAAATTTGTTGAGAATAATAATAGTAGTAGAATGTTTAGGAATACTAACCATGTTGTGATATTGCTATCAGGATTTAATTGTGTAGTTTTTTTGAGTCAAACTCATTGACCCACAATTCATGAGTAGTGGTTCACCGAACCCATCTCTCATGAGAATGAAATGGAACACTTAGCACTCATTGGATCTAGGTGATGCTCATAGAGGTGAAGCACCGAGACTTCCCGGGAGGTCACCCATCCCAGTACTACTCCAGCTTGAGCGTGCTTAACTACAGAGTTTCCTCCATGGTTAAACCCACTCTACTAACCATGCAGATAAGAAATCCACTGAAGATATGAACAGAAGAAATGAAATAGTATGTTATAGATGCAACAAGGTTGGACACATTGCTAGAAATTGCAGATCACAGATCAATCCACCTAGATCAAGATATGGAAATAATAGAATTGTTTGTCAGATATGCAACAAGATTGGACATACAACAAGGTTTTGTAGAATGAACAATAGAGTTTTTCATCCTAACCCTAACCCTAAAAATCATGCAAGAAGAAATGAAGATGCAAGTAACAGACAAAAAGGATGTTGTAGTAATTCAGATGAAGTGAAGTTTATCAAAATCACAGATCATGGAGACATATTTGAACATTGAAGGTAATCAAGAAGGTGAAGTATTAAATGGTAAGAATGAATCTTTACGTGACCCATCTCAAAGCACTTTATTTATGAAAATTACAGTAGAATAGGAACTTAGATTAGTGTAGAAGTAGATATATGATGAATTGAGTCTTGCGCAGTTAATGCAAGGTATTATATGATGTACTAATGCTATGGTTAAGAGCACAAAGAAAAATATTATGTTTTGCGAGATCGCAAGAAGTTTTAAGTTTTGCAGGTTAACAGAATCAACTTTTTGGAAAGAAGCGGCAAAAGAATTGAATGCGATGTCAGATCTAAGTGAGATTGAAATAGTAAAAGGTCATGATCAGTATTATTTGATCATCAAAGTGAATAGAAGTGCTAAGGAGATCGAAGAGTAGTGATTAGAAGCATTTTGCAAGGATTTGGTGAAGAATTTGTGCCAAATCTACGCAAGCCCTAAAATCATGAAATCGAGGTATTTTACTTGGTAGATCTTTAAATCGGTTAAGGAATTAAAGGAAGTCATGGATGTTTCTTTGATTCACAATGTCAGAGATAAGAATAGACCTAAGATGAAAAGGGAACCAGTAGAACCCTTGGAAGATGATCCTAGGTTAGCTTTATCATTCATACCAGATGGAGTTTTACATCTAGAGAATGTTAGAAGTTATCTTGGATGCAAACTAGAGACTATCGGTGATAGTGATTTCACCAAGGAATATCAAAAGATCTATAATCAAGATATGTCATTGAGAGTAGGATTTGAACATTTGAAAGATAATGAGATCATTAAGTATGCATTACAGTATGAATTTGATAATGAAAAATGTACTAAGATAATCCTAAGAAAAATTCATAATGGGAAGTTTTGGTTAGAAGACAGAGTGATAGATATCACAGCTGATTTGATTCATGAAGTTACTGGACTATCTAAAACTGGAGCCATTCCTTTAAATGAGAAGAACATGAGGAAAATAGTCATAGACAATAAAAATTCATCCTATAATGGTAGAGGAATAGTGATTCGTAAGATTCAACAAGATGATGTCAGATACTTGTGCAAGATCTTAACAACTAAGTTTTGTGCTAACTCAAGAGAGGATAACATGGAAGCTGGAATAATACATGTAGCTTATTTGATGTGTGTTGATAAAGTACAAGTTGATATGTGTGAGATTCTGAGAATTCAACTATTTGAGAATTTGGAAAAGATAAAGAAGACTAAGTATTCACAGTTTAGATTCTCATCCTTAATCACTTATATATTTTTTCATTTATTGAGGTGAGGTGATTTCCTTACACCATTGGAAATGACTGGAATGATGGCCAAACTACAATGGAAATGATTAACAAACTATATATGAGGCATGTTATTGATAAAGTAAATGAGAGTGTAGTGTTGGTACTTAAAACATTTCAGAATTTGGTGACAAGCAGTCTCTTGTGGAGAAGTATAAAAATGAGATGTGTTTCATGGTTGATACTAAATTTTCTTACATTGAAGTAGTAGAACCTAGAGTAGAGTTCATAAACCCTCTTGGCTATGAAATATCTGAGATTGAGACTGAAGAGTATGTGAGAAGATTACTTAAGAGAAAGACTGATGTTCACAGTAACAGGTTTGGAACCTTTGAGGAGAACTTCAACTCCGGAAAGACCATACTTGAAGAAAAATAGTCAAAGAAAAGAGTTGAGAGTACAATTAAGAAAATTCTAAAAGATACAGGGATGATTAAGCATGAATTCTTGGTAGCCAAGCAGACAGCAGCAACAGTTAGAGGAATTAGACAAAAAGAAGTTTTGTCTATACCACCTTTATCATCAATTGCAATACATCAACGAGAAACACAAGTTAAGGTGAAAGTGGAAGAAACTGAGAAGGAACAAGAAACAAGAAAACCCACTAGATCAACCTCCTCCACACCTAGAAAAAGAGTAAAAAAGATTGCTACTAGACTAGGTAAGAGGCAGAAAACATTGGTGCCACCAGTTCCAAGGAAAATTGCAGAAATCAAAGATGATGAAGACACTTCTATTAAGAAGAAAACCTGGAAACCTACAATCGAAAAGGTTAATGAGAAGATTATTCAAGATGGAGACTTCACAAAGATGAAAAAATATTATGACCTCTATGATTATGCAAAAAGATTAAATCTAGAAAATGTAGTGGTAAAACATATGATTCTATCTGATAAAAAGTTTGATACAATTTAGGGTAAGATACCTGATGTCTTATACAAGAAACTTATGAATAGGAAGAAGAGAGCATTAGAGGAAGACATAACTATTAGATAAAATCTTGTGAGGAAACTTTGTGATGTGAGAGATGATGAACATTTTAAGTAGATCATGAAGGCTCTAAACACCCATTTGAGAACAAAAAGGAGAACTATTCAGATTATGGGAGGAAAATATGAAGAAGTCAATGCAGAGACAGAGCAAGCAATCATCAAGGTTATGATAGAGAATGCTGGAGAACCATCAGTTGCAGTAGATCAAGCAGGTGAAGTAGAACAAGAGGACATTCCCTCTCCACCAGCCATAAACATTGAGGACGAAGCTATGAATATTGAAGGAACTAAGATCACCTTGGATAGTGATGATAACATATTCAAGAATCTGAAAAAACATTGTTGAAAATTTGGCTTTTGAAGAATCGGATAGTACTAAAGAAGAAGAGAAGAAACAAACCAAAATTGAAGAACCCAAAGTGACAGAGATGCAAGTACCTGTTCCCACTCAAGAAGAAATCAGTCTTACACTTGAGACTGGAAAGAAGAGTCAGATTGGATCTATGATTGAGGATTTGGGAAAGGAAGTAGATGATGATGATCAGATGGAATTGATCACATCCTTGAACAAGATTATTGAAAAGAACAAGAAAGTAAAAAGTCTTGAAGGATGCTTGAAGGAGCTTACTGAGAAGTTACAAGGTGTTGTAACTACACAAATTGCAGAAGCTGACCCTCTAGAGAAAGCAAAGAAAGTGATGAACACTTTTGACAATGAATTCACAAATTTATCTGATATAGAAAAAGTGAAAGCTCAAGTAGCCTATGAGGCCAAAACACTTTTGAACATTAGCCAAAATATCAGAAATGATATCAATAATTTTGATATCTGTATAAAGGACTTGAGGAAGAATTTAGAAAGAGGTAAATCCTTGTACATTCAATGTACAAAATCAGAGACCTTGGTAGCAGATGAAGATGAAGGAAGCAGAAATTCAAAATGAAACAAACCTTCTTTCTATCTCCAATGTGAAGGTATTTGATGTTGAGAAGAAAATTCGTAAGATATATGATGAGATGAAAATTTTGCAAAATGACAAGGACAAGAAAATGAAAAGATTCACTCTTTTAAGAGAGCACATTTATATGAAATTAAGCATTATTGAAGGGCAACTAGAAGAACTTCTTTCAGCTAAGACATCTTTTCAAAAGTTTAGCTTTGAGAATCTCCAAGCATGTGAGATAACATCTTATGGATTATGCGCACTACTCAGTGTGGTAGATTCAATTAAGAAATCATGGAAGAAAGAGTTAGTGGCAATAAAGATTGATTTTGTAGATTGTGTTGCAAACCTATTGGCTTTGCAATACCGAATCAAGGTATAGAACTTTTTTTAACACAATTTTGTAACCCTCCTTACCTTTTTTTGTCATTGTTGTCAAAGGGGGAGAGATATATAGTAGAAAATTGATAGAAAATTGATAAGGATTGATACTCTTAGGGGGAGTACTATATAAGAGATAAGATTTTTGGAGTCATAAGGATAGTATATACATATTTTATACTATGGCCACAATTTTGAAGTTTTTGAGTCTAGGACTTAGCCAATTTTCTCATATGTTACCACCAATGACAAAGGGGGAGATTGTTGGCAATTTGGTTGAGTTGGTTACATAGATGTTGTCATTATGGAAACATATGATCTACATGAAGATCGCACAGGTCAGAGAGCTAGTATGTCAGAGTGCAATGCAAAATTATCTAAGTATGAGATAGTGTGTTTTTGCCAGTGAACCATAAAAAGTTTTAATTGGCGATGTTGATTGGAGTAAGTTTAGTGCTTGCGCACTTGAACACAGACTCTATTGTGACTATATAAGACTCACCTCAGAGTGCAATTCAATACGGTATGTACGAAAGAAGTTATGAAAATTTCACTAAAGACAGTGTCAAGCCGATAGAACAGAATATGAAGACAAAATTGATAAAGAGTTAAGGGATTATTTTGTTTATCAAAATAATGACTTAACAATATAAAGGGACAACATCCTAGATGTTAACCCTTGGGTAAATTTATTTTGTAATATGGTAGCCAATTGGAAAAGTTATTAGCCTTAATAACTTGTATAAATGTAATTGCAAAATGTAAGAAAGAGATGCAAGATATATGATGTGTATGTAATAGCGATAGTGAAAGAGTAGCAAAGAGATATTGATGCAAGCAGTATAAGGTTATGTACCTTGACCTCTTTTGTAATCAGTAAATATTGTACATTACTTGTTTGGACAGTGGGCTTATCTGGTAATCACATTTTGTACTGCCAAGTCCTAATAGGGTTGAGGCTTCTAACAAGGCCTATAGTCCCTTAATCAGGATTGAGACACTATATGCATGTAATAGACTCCTAACAGGGTCAAGATCCTTAACAGGATACTTTTGATTAGTGGATCTTTGTGGGTACCATCCCCACCGGGGTTTTTCCTTTGCTAGGATTTCCTCGAGAATAAATAATGTGTTATGAGTTCTTTTATTTTATTGCTATGCACATTGTTTAGCTTTCTATGTTATGCATGCATTAAGATTATCTGTTATATCCATAATTGGGAAAAGGTAAAAGTTTGTAGAATAATGATTCAGCCCCCCTCTCAATATTCCCTATTTCTAACAAAGTCTTCTTGACTTTTTGTTTGATATATTCAACAAAAATATAAAGTCAATTTTTTTTAAAAAAAATTAGTAATATCTATAAAATAATCAAATTATCTACAAGTTTCTAAGTTCATATATTTTATTATAAAAGGTTAAAATAATATAAATATAAACAAGTTTCTAAAATCATAGTTATTAAAATTCATATATTTTCATCCTATAAAGATTATATATATATATATATATATATATAATATTATGTTTTAAAAAGATTCTAAATTAATATTAGTATGCAATAATAAAATAGAAACATATATATTATAAAATATCTTATATTTATCATAAATATATGTCATACATAAAAGATTATATTATCTACAATAATTTGACGGTTTATTAATAAATTGAAGTGTTAAACTTACGGTATTACAAAAATTTAGCCTAACTTCCAATAAATTTCTAAGTTTGATTGCATATTTGAGAAGGTGGAAAAGGTGGGGGACTAGAAATTGCTGATCAACTTAGAATTTTTTTTTGTCATTTGTCAATCATCTCAACTTTTCAAATTTCCTAATTATATTTTTATTATTTTATATTTATTACTCAATTGAACTTAATGTGCCAAATAATAAAGTTCATGAGACCACCAACTTCTATAAATTTTAGAGCTTAAACTATAGTACAAAAATCATGAAAACATTTACCTTGAAATAATTCTTAAAAGTATTAGCAACACCCACTAATAGTTTTTAGAAAGCCACCTTCAATAAGACTAAACTAAGCAAAAATTATTGCTACATCTTTTAAGAGAAATATTTAGTCACTCTGTGATTGATCAAGTTAAAATGAAATAGAAGATATATTTTATAAGACAAAAAGATTGAACTACAAACATCCAACTTCTAATCATGAATTCAATTTACAGAAGAATAGAAAGATAAAAATCAGTTTATTTGATCTTCCATATTAAAAGTAAAAAATAATAAACCATAAATATAGAAGTGTAGAATTAAGAAATTATTTGAAATAGATGAACACATCAACAACCAAAAAAACAAATTAATATGTTCAATTAAAACTTATGAGCTAAAAGTATGGCTCAAGAAATGCAAGAAGAATCTGATACAACTTCCAATTTATTCCATTTTAAAACTTACTATTCTACAGAAGTTTCAAGTAATTGTGATGGATGTGAAAAATTAGAAAGATGTGATATAAACCTTGTGACATTACATCCATCTTCAATATTTTGGTGATCAAATTGACTAAAACTGTTAACCATGGTAACCAAATTTGAGTCGGTCTAAACATTTTCAATCATCTGTAATATAATTACGAATAATTTACGTATCAATCAAGAAACTTTCCGCATGCCCATTAAACCTATCAATTTTTAACCATGGTAACCAAATTTGACTCGGCCTATACATTTTCAATCATCCGTAATATAATTACGAATAATTTACGTATCAATCAAGAAACTTTCCACCTATCAATCCAATTCTTAATATTAATATTTTATATGCAGAAAACCAATCAGTTGAAACTCCTCATTCAATTGCCAGCGTGGTTCAGTTCATACAGCTCTCATAAATGCTTCAACTTTTCAGATAATGTTGCCTGCACATGGTGAGCCCCTGCAGCCTGACTCGCCTTTACGAGAGAACGGACAGTTGAACAGTATATTGCGTGTGGAACAAGGCATGGCATTTGATTGTCTAATACCGATTTTGCACAACTGTACTAAATGATTGAAAAGAAAATTGCTCGCGCACCCAAACACATTACTCTAAATTAAATGCGTACTTGCAGAGTGATTGCAAAATCATACATGTTCAATTAGCGGTGGGCTGACGCTACGTTACGCTCATCTTAACAGTTTCAGATTGTATTGAAACGATTTTTTGTCGACAATACGTAAAAGCTCTGAACGTACATGTCTTTTGCTGGTTAAATACCCATTTGGAAGTGGGTCCTCTAGGCTGTAAATTTGACCACAGTGGCCCCTTGCAATACCTTGTACGGTGGATCATTATGGAGCGGGAATGCAATCATTATAGTGAAGGTACGGGAAATAAACTAGCAGTTGGAGCAACAATTTGAATGCATGACCTTCGATGAGGTAGATCAAACTAATGGTCGGCAACCATGAATTCTTCCATGATGTAACAATTTGAATGCATGACCTTCGCTGAGGTAGATCAAACTAATGGTCGGCAACCATGAATTCTTCCAAGCACATCATGATAGCTCTAATCCTAGTAACTCGATATTCTCTTTTGAATGAAAGAAAGAAAGAAGAGATGATCATGAGGTCAAAGTAGTCTATGAGATTTAAGAGCGGTGATGATCATAAGTAGTCTATGGGATTGAAAAGCGGTATAATATTTTTTACACAGAAAGCATTTTAGACTTATAAAGTTAATACTATCTTTTCAAGATAACATTCTTGACAATGAAGTTTGATTAAGAAGTTTGCACTTAAACAAGATGCTTAAATTATTAATTTCAAGGTGTCTTCACAATTAGTACAATTGTCATATTTTGAAATATCACTTTTCTTATTAGAAAATGCAATCTCCAAACATAAATAATTTTCATATAAATGATATAGATCTTTTTTTTTTTCCTATGATTATACTTAAATGATCCATGTCATTCTAAGTACCTAGTTCCAAAGATTTTTATCATTTTATGCTTGATTAAATTATAGTGTGTGGGGTTGATCTATTGTATTCAACTTGTATGGCATTGTATTCCATTCAATTATATTGGAATTCTAATTTTAAATATTAATAATTGAGATTGGGCATAAATTAAATAAATTTTATATCGTTTTAACTTCTACTTGTAGAAAAAACACACTTTGTATGCAGTTAAATTGTTGGGAACTTGTTAGGCATCATACATTGCAATAATAATTATTTTTTCATTAAACAATATTTTCTTGGGCAATAATGTATTTGTCATTGCAAATGTAGGTTGTATATTGTGGGTTCATAGCTTAGTGAAAATATGACTAATTGCTTGGTCATTGGAGGAATGCATGTAATATTTTTGGTTAGTTATGAAATAGATCTAATCATATAAATTTAATTAATGCTTCGATTACTTGCTACATACTAACTTAGTTTGAGGTAAAAAAGACTAGCATGGAAGTGCTTGGGCATTAAATATTCCTATAAGGTACATTGATTAAAAGGTGAATAGGAAGCTTTTGGTGAGTTTTCTCTTATTGTTGTGTTCTTTTGTCTATAAATACGAGGCCTGAGATGGGGCCATTCATCACTTGATCATTTTCTAGTTGTTCATTATTAGTGGGAATTGAAGCATGCCTTGGGTTACTTGTGAGGGAGAACTTGATAAGCATAAATTTGATGTTTCCCTCTCTCTTTTTTTAAAGTTGTTTTATTAGGTTACCATCAATGGTTGGTCAATGTTGCAAAAGAAGGTTGTATCTTACATTGTTTTTTAACTAAGAAATCTTAGAGCCTAATATTATGTTATGACTATTTACAATATTAAAATGGGGAGAGAAATGCAACATAAAACATACTAAGTGAATTACTTCCCCATTTCATTGATTGTGCATTAGGAAGGAAGAATGCCCCCCAATAGGATCAAGAGGTGACTCAAGCACTAATTAGGAACCAGATATATTCTTCACTAAGTAATATAATGAATAAAATGAGAATGATTAAGTGATTTAATAGATCTAATAGAGAAGTCACTAAAAAGTTGTTCAAAATAGACTGATATGAACTAATATTGAGCTGAAACTAATAGAAACGAAAATTAGAAGATGAAACTAATGTGCTCTTGGAATTTCAATAAAAAATGGTAGGGACAAGGTGAAAGTTGAACTGTACCCATGGGACAAGGCAAAAGTCAATTTGCACCCAGCACTTTTGGATGAAATTTTTACGAAATCTACATCTATTCTTATATGACCCAGATATGAAATTGTAGCTCCATAACCTATTCCTACACATATAGAAAAATAGGGAAAAAAGTTGGGAAAAGAGGTTTTCCTTGGTCAAACCCATGTTTAGGAATCAACCTTGAAATATGATATAAAAATTACATAAAGGAAAGAATGTAAAAAGGCAAATTGTTGATTTTCCTTGTATAAAACCCTTATGAATGGATGTAGAAATCACTCAAATCCATAAATATGCTTAAATGTACATGGAATGTAAAGAGTTGACCTTGAAATGTGATGTAGGATTAAGGATGCCCTCACAAATGCATGAATCTATGATTGCCACTCCAAGATCAAGAATGTAGATATGTTTGATAAGCACATGCATAGAGAGAGAGAGAGAGAGAGAGGAATTCTATGGTACTCAGCAAATCTGCATGGTGGTGTGTTGAGTTGGTTCTGTGTTATTCGATTGCAGCTTTAACCGATGGTCTCAGTTATTGAAGGAAGCTTGGTCACTGAAGGAACTCGGTGAAACCTCTAGCGCTCAGTGGACCTTGTACTTGGTGATGCTTGTGGTGCTTGGTTGATGTGTTTTCTCGGTGATGCCTGTATTGCTTGGTGTTTCTTGGTGTGCTTGGTTGTTTCTCTGGTGCTCAGTAGTTCTACTTTACCGACTGGAGTTCTTGAAGATTTGGTTGGTCGACTTGGTGCATTTATTATTGGTAGCTTTTCTATATTCTCCTATGTAGATCTAGAGGCCGACATAGATAATTAATTGTTTGGAAGGCTATTTGAGAGCCGATTGTTGTTGCATTTAATATTTGTTTGTAATAGAAGCCGACTTGTCTTAGGAGTTAATTATTTCTTCCAACTGAATTATGGTTGAGGAAATGTATTTAAGGAGTGTTTGGATAGATGTTTAGGGGTCAGTATAGGCAATAGATAGAAGGATAGATCTGGATCCTGTGAGATCTTGAAGATCAGATTGTTTATCTGATAGTTGTAATAGCAAAGCTAGTGGTTTGCATGCTTGGAGACAAGGAGGTTTCTTGGAGGCTTGTGAGCTCAAGTTCATATTTGCCTTAGTGTTTCCATCAGTTGTTGATTTGTTTCAAAGCTAGACTAGCTAGGAGATTGCAGAAATACTTTGAGATTGCATTTGGCCCTAACCCGAAAGGCATTATATAGTTGGGCATGTTAATGAAAATTATGTTGAAACTTTATCTTATTGTGTTATTCTACATTGTTGGTATTTGGCTACAAGTTTGGACTGTCCTTAACTAGACCCTCCTTACCTATCCTACGTTAGAGAGAGAGAGAGAGAGAGAGAGAGAGTCTTCTTTCTTGATTGATAAATATGAGCTACTTGTCCATCATGGGAGAGAAACTTGCATCAATTGGAGAAGATTTCCTTTGTCTTGATGGATCTTGAGGAAATGGAGACTTGGAGATCTTGAATTGGATGCTTTCCTTCAAATCTTGAATCCAAATCTTCAATTTATCTTGCTAGCTTGAAATCATGATAACTTGATTGCCAAAATGTTTTCTCTTGATTATGATATCATGGATGTCAAAATGAGGAGAGAAGAGGTCCTTTTATACTTTACTCTCTCATTTTGGGATTCAAATTTGATGATCTAGGATGACCACAATTGAAAACATCATAAGAAGACCTTGATATCGGGCTTTAGGCAAAATTTAGGTCCAAAATCTTAGAGACATATCACCATTGGTGATGTGTCCCAAGGATAGGTTACCATTAGAGATGTGTCCCAAGTAAAATAGGCTCAACATTAGGAGATTGGGGATAGTGAATAGGTGTAGAAAAAGAAATAAAATTCATCGTGATCAAGCATAACAGGTATTCAGATCTTAAAATTACTAAAAATGGGGCCTAATAGGTCCTAAACAATCCCATTATGGGTGATAACTTATCATAAGTATACATTTAACCCCCCTTTAGTGGGAGTAAGAGACAAGATCATGCTCATGGTAAAGTAGATCAATGCTTAAGAACAATCTTATCAAGGTTAAGGAGATAAAGAAACATCAAGCTCCCAAGTGACTTAAGGCTTCATCAAATCCAAAACTAAGATAAAAGAGATATCACTTAGAAGAGAGAAGAAAGAAAAAGGAGAGAGGCGTGTGATAACTAGCCTAGTAAGAGATTGTCTTACTATGGATCACAAAAAGGAAAAGATACAAAAGATGGCATTGAAAGGTATACCAAGCTATGTTATGCCAGGCAACCCATAAAAAAGTGACCCGTCCTTAAGGAAAGCATTGTCTTCGTTAAGGGATTCGACAAAGGAATGATCAGGCATAAGGAAAGCATTATCTCCATAGGGATCAAGAAAAGTGATCAGGCCTAAGGAAAGCATTGTCTCCTTAGGGATCAAAGAAGGATGATCAATCCTTAAGAAAAGCCTTCTTTCCTTTTAAGGTATCCAATGAAAAGAATAGACACAAGGAAAACCTTGTCTCCTTGGACATTCACAAGAGATATTACGTTGAATCATTGTGTACATGTGTGCAAAATGTGAAACATGAAGCAGAGTATATGCCCCCATGTTAAAGAAATTACAAACACCTTAATGGGAGAAATGAATTTAACATAGCATACATGCACTCACAAGAAATGATTCCACTATGAGATGCCCCCAAGAAAGGACAAATCACAAGAAATGAACACGATAAAAGAGAGCATGGAAGGGATCTACTAACTCTAGGTTCAGCATGAATATTATATCATTTGAATGAATTTTCATTATCCCCTAAAGGTAGTAGAACTACAAAACATAATGAAAGAATGTCACGTAAGAGTTACAAAGAAGAGTCCTTTTGGGTCAGTATAAAAGAGACCAAAAATAATAGATAGTACCTTTTTACATCATCCCCAATCAGACAACACAAAGGCACATTCACAAATAGTGGCACATGCACAACATAACATGTAACAACATATAGAAGAAGTGAGATGTAAATAGAGGAATTTTTATGACATTTCGATTCCTTTATCACCTTATGCCAACGAAGCAACAAGGGTCATTTGAGAAATCTAAACAAAACATATAACATGCATCACATCATGGGGGAAGCACATTACAACAAGAAAATGCACAAAATCTATAACACAAGAGGAGCTAGTCAAGCATATTGCCTACCCCCCATCTCAGTTTGTAGTGTTTAGGATAGGTGGGAAACACACAAGAGGAGGAACATCAAGCATGACAGACAAAATAATAGCCAATTCCAAACAAGGAACATGTTGTGAAGATGGGTCACTTTTATCCTCACTAAGATTAAGAGATAAGTGTTGTGAAAACATAGTTGGTAAATCATAATTAACATCAATAAGCTCAAACATATCATCAGAATCACTAGTACGAATATCATGGTTAGCATCAAAAGAACCACCATCAAGAGTATCTTCTTCATCCAAATTAATTGCAATAGAATCTAAGATACAAATAGAGTTATCATGTTTGTTCAATTTTATATTTTTCAAATTAACTCCCTCCTTTAGCCCAATAATAGGTTGATCAAAGGGAATCAAAGAATCAGTAGGTTTTTTGGGTGAAGAAATGTTTTGGGAAGCACACTAATCGGATCTAACACAACATTTATGATGGTGGCCAAGGGAATGATGGTTGCATTTGGTTTTGCTGGAAATTGGGTTTGGTTTAGGATGATCAATCAACATCGAGTCCTTTTCTTCTTTGGGAAGAACATATGGAATGTTTCCTTTTCCATAAGGTTGGTCACCTTGCTAGAGATTGTCGGTTCAAGAATCAGTCACCCTATCAGTCAGTTGATAGAAAGGGAAAGAAAATCATTGATAGAGAGGAAGTTGGTCAAGAAATGAAGAAGATTTGGAGGAAAGTAGGAGAGAAACATGAAGAAAAACTAAAAGAAGTAAAATCATCTAAAGAGAAGGCATCATCCTCTAGTACAGAGGATTCTTCTTCAAACTAAGTATATTATTTTCTTAGGGGGAGCACTTAAAGAAAAATCCTAAATACCAATCCCCTAGATCCAAGAGTAGTAAGATCTATATGCACATCATGGTATAAGATGATATGATATTGGTTCTGATAAGAATTTATGGAATTAAGAATGATTTTGTGTCAATTGCATTGAGCTTTATCTTTTGATATCGATTAAAAAAGTACCTATCGGTAAATATGCATTAATCAGCAATAAGACACTATTCCTACCATTGGAAAAGAATTATTTTACCATTGGAAGTGCTTAACGTCTAAATCTTAATGATAAATAGAGGGAAGTAGTTTCACTTTTTACCTTTTCATTCATTTGAGTATTTGAGAGCTATACTAAGAATTATCTTGCATAGGATGAATTTAAGCTATGTCATCAAAGCCTATATTTCTATCGAGTTTATGTGAGCCCTAACCAATATATTGAAAGTTATCCTTTTGATTCGTAGTTAAATCTAGGTGTTGTTGCAGTGGTTGAAATGGAAAGGAGAATTGATACACCTATTTTGGTGAACATTGTTGAGAAGCCTCAACTTGTTTTTAAGCTTTATCCGATAAAAGCTACTGAGGTAGATATGACTGGTGCCCTATCTACAATTCCTCTGAGAGTGTTGTTGATCGAGGATGTGCAGTCCTATATTCATTGAAAAATTGAGGAACTAGGAGCCAGAGCTATCAAACAAGAATATGAGAATATGTGTGTTAATGGTGTTTTGAGAAATGAATACAAGCATCTACAATTGAAAGGGTTAACGCACGCGGTAGAATTTCTCACAAAATTTCATCCTGATTAGATTTTCTATGTGATGAGAAGAGTGCATGATCAGTTTATTTGGCTGGATAAACTACATAAGATCTCAAAGGTGATAATCCACAGAGTCATTGGATTTTGAGCACAAGGATTAGAGTGCACATGGAGAATGTTGCAACGCATTTGGTTAGTGAGCTAACTAAACCTAGACAAGATGGACGAGTGATGAATATAGATGATATTGTAGATAGAGAAGTTCATTTCACATATATGGTGATAGGTTATTAGGTATACCAATTAAGAAAAGTTAACACCATGCCCATTGGTGCTATCCATGTTGGTTACCAGATAGTGAAAGATAATTTGGTATATGATTTATGTGAGATGATTAGAAGTCAATTTTTGGAAAACATGGAGAGGATTAAGAAAGATAAAAAGTAATCATTCAAATATGGTTCTCTACTGGTATGTGTGTTTTTATTCATCCAAAATTTCTTCCCTAGTAAAGGAAATCTTGTTTGGTCAAAGGACAAACCGATCATTGTGTAGATAAGTGAGTTTATCAAGGAATTAGGTGAGAATTTTAATAATGTCATGTGGGGTTAGTTCAAATATTTCCAAGCTAAGATGCATAAATGTGAAAAAATCCTACTAGCTTAGTAGAAAATATAAAGATGATATCTATTTTTCTAGTAGATACAAATTCATGTCTTATGCAAGCAGTTGAACCTAGAACCTATTGGATACCTCCTATGGGATATGAAGTAGAAGGTGAAATAGTGAGTCTACGTGGTGATGGATTACTATCAAAACCTTTGGATAGACAAGCACACCATTTTGGGACCTATGATGAAGTGTTTGCTAAAATTGATTTGGAACTGAAGAAACTGGTCATTGAAAGGACAACTAGAAGGATGTTATCTACCTTAGAATAGAAATTTGGTACTAATGAAGAAGGTACATTTGGTACTACTAATGTTACAACTAAAGATCCATCACCAAACATTCCAACTATATATGCAAAAATAAAAACCAAGAAAAGTAAACCTACAAAAAAGGTAGTTGAAACAAAGGTGGAATTGGTAAAGCAAACATACAAAAGAAAAAGAAAATCCACTTATAGAAAAAGTAAGAAGAAGGATACAAGAAAAGGTGAAGATAAAAATATTGAATTAGATAAAGATGCCTAGGAACTAAAAGAGAGTGGTAAGAAGAAAGCTCCTAGTGCTGACTACATTGCCAAAGATATAATGGAAACTAGTAGAATGGGAGGAATAGGAAGAAGATATGGATTCCTAAGTGATGAAGACAAGAAGAAGATAGAAGAGGCTATCATATTTATCCTTCACAAGCTTTGTATGAATCCAAGTGAACTTTATAAGACTATTCCTAAATATCTTTATGATCTAATCCATGCCAAATGTACAAATGCATTAATAATGGACAGAGAAATTATGGAAAAAGAACGTATGCATGTGCAACCTGAGTTGAATCCTGAGGATGTAAATATTATGGTGGAAGCTTATAGACATGAATTCAAAATGAAAAATAGAGTAGAAAATATTCTTATTGGTAATGCACAAATTGTTTACAATAAGACAATAGAGATATGGAGGAAAAAGACAGGAAGGAGAACAAGCAAAAAAGGAAGAAAAAGTTGTTGATGAGAATAAAAAGGGAAAAGAACTAGTAATTGAGAACATTGGTGACACTTTCATTCATGAAAAAATAATAGGTAATGTCATTGCTGACATTACTAAACAAGTAGAGGACATTGAAGAACAAGAAGTTGGTGTTAAACAAACCGGTGAAGGAAAATTTGAAAAAGAAAAAATTGGCAGAGATGAGATTATCATAGAATATATAATAGGTAAAGAAGATTCACCCTCATTATCCCCTATGGAGAAATTTTAGAAAGATTGGTTTTTGAGAAGATAGAGGAAATATTAAGCTAGAAAGAGGTTGAAGAGGAATACAATGTAAAAAGGAAAATACTAGGAGATTCAAGTGTAAAGAAGAAAAAGAAATAGAAGAGGAAGAGGAAGATGAAGTAGTAGAAGAATAATTACTCACCACACTGGTAGCCACATATAAATTGAAACACAAAGAACTAATGGAGTATTCAGTACAATTGATGAAGAAGGTTGAGAGAGACTTGAGATGAAATCAAAGAAGAAGAAAGCTAGAGTATTGAGACAAGCTAGAGACATCCTCATTGAATTGGTATTTGAATTTGAATGTGATGAAGATGATTCATTGATAGACCAAATGGACATCCTGATCAAGGCTATTTCTAATCAAGGCCTAGATTTGTAATTTGCAGCATAGAGATTGGCAGAAGAAAAATTGGAGAAGATGAAATGAAAAATAATGAAGAAGATCACTGGTGATAGGAATAAGTTTTCAGAGTTGATAAAAGAAGTAAAGTCTACATTGAATAAGGAAGGTCAATTATTTTCCAACATATCAAACTATTCAGAATTTGTTAAGGATTTGGAGCAGAAGAGAGTTGAAAGTTTTAAAGAACTAGAGAGCCTAACCAGTAAACTTGATCCTTTTTCAAGCTCAATTTCTGATTACAACAGTCAAGTGCAATAATTATTTCACAAGGTGAAGGAGATTCAAAAGGAACAAGACAACATAATGTTAATTCTACTTGAGCTTTAATCATTTTTATCGCCTATAGTGGAAGGCATGCAAAAAATGTGAAGAAGGAAGAAGGGGTTCTTGCCTTACCTGATATGAGTACTCTAGATAGTATGGATGATCTCGCTTCAAGCTTACTTGAGAAATTATTTTTTTTGGTCCCCTATAGAAGTTATGGGAGAAATCCTTAGAGAAATCAAAGGTGAACTTCAAGACAATATTTGATAAGATGTAAGTACATATTTAAGTCTTGCACCTTTGGCATTGTTGGCAAAGGGGTAGTATATGTTATTTGGAAATAGTACTGGGGAGTACTATATTTTATTTGGAAATATTACTAGGGAGTATATGTTATTGAAAGAAAAGTATAATCGGTTGAAGGTAACTAGATGAACAGTGAAAGTGAGTGCATGATGTATTTTCCATCAATGCCAAAGGAGGATATTGTTGGCATTGTAATGAGTTTGGGAGATGTACATTGGTTGCAGTCATAGAAATTTATTGGTTTGGTTTTCATTGATGGAAACTAAGTTATTACAGTCATTTATCATAATTGGTGAAGTGTGGGATACAATCGATGTGAAGGTTATGTGATCGGTAGTACTGAATATGGGTTAAGTCTAGAGGATCGATATTAGTAGAAAGAGAGGTCACAATTCAATAGCATTTGTGATAAAGGAGAAACTATGAAGCGTGGTCAAAGACACAATATCAACATGGTCAAATTACAATGTGGTTCCAACTACAACTCATTTGGTTGATTGGTAAGAGAGTTTTGGTTGACACAATATTGCAGATAGGTAAGAATATTTGTTTTCTTGAGCATCACTTGGAAGATTTCAAATCGGCAAGCAGTTTAGATGTTGCAATGATATTTGGTATTATGATGACCTATAGTTATGGTTATAGAATTGATGAGATAACATTCTTGGGATCGATGCCACTATTCAAGAAAGAGTTAAGGTGGTGCATTGGAGTAGTCAAAACATATTTTACTATCTTGGAGATATAACCTTGAAGATATTGGTTTAATCTGACACAATCTAAGGAAATGTATTCTTACTTTTGCTTTGTCATTTTGATGCATGGTTATTGTGCGAGAAAGAGTTTGAATTTCATTTTAGTCCATGCTATAATTATATTTAAAGGGTACTACTCATATTTTAAAAGTTATTTTTGGTTGTTATTTTATGATATTGTAAGGGTTGCAATAAAGATTGGTGATATCAATTAGGGTTTTGATACAAGATTTGATAGAGGAAGAGTTGTGAGTAGGTACATTGTGTAGAAAATAGATTGGATCTGACAAGAATCCAGTGTTATATCTAGATCATTCACTTGTTGTTCCCTAGCAATTGCAGTAAGAAAATACCTTAGCTGAGTGAAACTTAACAAGTTTCTTATTATAAATCCCTTAATTGGATGAGCTTTAAACAAAGTCTTGAAATCCTCTTGTGAGATAGATCTTTGCAAATATGATTGTACTTCTAACAAAGTGCTAGTCACTCCTAATAAGATGAACCCTCAGAAAAGGGTAATTGTAAGCTCCTAACAAGGAAAACTTATTTTAATATAATAGTGATCTTGTGGGTGCCATCCCCACCATGGTTTTTCCCTCTAACCAAGGGTTTCCACACAAAAATTATTTCCATGTGTGATGATTTTGTGGTTGTTTGATATTGTTATCTTTTATTTTCTTGCATCAGTTATGTGCTTTGTACTTTGGAATTTATTGTTGAAGTTGATTATACAGGTGTTTGGATTAGTCTTTAATCTATTTGTATTGATTCACCCCCCCCCCCCCCTCAGTACCTAATAATTCTAAAAAATTGAAGCTCTCAATTTGAATACTTTGTGCAATGGAGAATAAAAGGAATGGAGAAAAACTATATGACCAAAAAAGGGATGTAAAAATGAAAGGTCATACAAAATGTAATCAGGAGCAACCTATTGATGTTAAAAAATAACCTATTTATGTTTAATAAGAACCCGTTGATGTTCAAGAATATGCAGCTCAATTAGGGGAACAAATTGGTAGTAGTCAAGGTAGAAATATTTCTTCTAGCATGAAAAATTTGATGGAGATGAATGATGATTCTCTCTTCAATCAAATTTCATTTGAAAACATGGTACCTAAAAGAATAATTAAATTTCATTACAAAAAAAGTGGGAGGAATATTTTGAAAAGAAATCTCTGTTTGGAATAGCACAAATTGCTTGCTAGGTTTTTCAGGAAAAGACAAATAACTCCTATTTTGGAGTTATTGGGTGTTAATAATTGGAAAATATTAGGAGGTCATGTAAAAGAAACAATAGTTGAAAATTTTCAAGATGCATTGAGAGTTATTAATACCACAAGTTGAGGAGTTGATTTAAGTGATGCACGTAGAGCGTTGATGACTATGACTTCTAGTAAGAGGTTGTCACATAGAAGAAAAGTTCAAGAAAATTTTGAATTATTGAATGTGTCTAGAAGAACTATTCAAAGATATATTAGGAGGAGAAATATGTTATATGAAAATATTGAAAAGAATTGGTAAGTATTTGTACACTTCCTCGAAATGATAGAATATCTAAAGATGTAAAAGCACAACTCATGGAATATTGGACTAATCACTCCCATGTTTTTTTACAATAGAAAGGACACTATACATATGAAAGATGAAGAAACCGGTATGAAGATTTCACGTCCAAAAAAATTTGTAGATACAATACAAAGTGAACTATTTGAAGCATTCAAGCAAGAATTTTCAGATGTGAAAATATGTCAAAGAATATTTGAGAGGTTGTGTCCTTTCTTTGTACTCATAAATAAGGTACATGAAACTTGTTTCTTTCAAAATTATGTTGAGTTTCATCTATACTTGCAATCATATAAAAAAGTTATGGCAGTATTTAATTGAAATATGGTCATCCCTAGAATTAGGACACAATTTGTGAAGTCTAATTTATGTGATAAATCAAAAGATTCAGATGAGTTCAATGCACAATGTATAAAAAGTGCATGTGTCGATTATGGATATTTTCTTAAGTTTACATTACAAAATGAGAATTTTGATGTTTCAACACCAATTTTGTGGAAGAGATTTGAATATGAGACACATCAATGTTCAGGTCATCATATGGATTGTATGATTGAGCAAGTTGAATCATACACATAAGCTCATCACTAATGGTACATAACCTTTCCCTATTGGGAAGGATGAAGATATTTTGCAAAGTCCATTGGGCTCTAGATGCACTAGAGCAGCCTACAATCTCTGTATAGTCTCATTATGGGTGTTCTCCCTTTCCTAGGGAGTATTACAAGAATACCTATGTGAGGTTTGCTCGCTCTTAGGATGTACACCCTGCTTAGATGATCAATGATTCCCTAAACCACTAGATGCCATGATGAAATATATGAAAACATATATATGTATCTTCATGTGCATGCATACATTATAGAATTAAAAAAAAAGTTCATACATGTAAACATTCTAAACATTACATCAATATTCTATACAAGATGAATTTGCTAGATAAACATTAAACGCATGACAAGATAAATTTGCTAGATAAAAATTTTAAACATTACAAAAACATTCTAAACAAGATGAACTTGGTAGATAAACATTAAAAACATTCCAAACAAGATGAATCAAATTGTACAAGCCATAAAGTTTTATCCATGTAATACACCCCTATAATTGGTCATATCTATATAGTTACAAGAAATTCTATGAGAAATGAAAATAGTACATGAAAATAAAATACAAGTTAAGCATGAAAATGTATACTCATGAGAAACAATAATTGTAAGGAATACATAATGCATGAAGGAATATAAATGTTACTCCTATGGATAAAATGGTGATGCAACCATTGGTAGCTAGGAACGCCAATATAAATTTATATATGACACTAGAGCAACATATACCCTATTATCTTAGGGGGATCTTAAGAGGATGTCTTAAGGGGATCTAAGGGGGTGTCTTAAGGGGATCTTAAGGGATGTCTTAAAAGGATCTAAGGGGATGTCTTAAGGGTATCTAAAGTTACAATGTCTTAAGGGGATGTTTTAAGCAGATTTATAATGTTACATATTTTAGTGACATATTATGGTTACAAAATATAGATAGATGTCTTTGGAAGGAGGTTCAATATGGGTGTTTGGGTTATAATATTTTGGTTTTTAAGTTGTAATTTTTCTAAACCTAAGTTTTGAAGATAATGAATCATTTCCTATAGTTTTAGAATGCAATAATATAACATTCAAAAAAACATTTAAAACATTGAATTTAACCATTTAATCTAAACCATTTACCCTAAACACAAGTGTTCTTACCTATTTGTAAGACTATGCCAACCAAAAGTCTCTTATCGATCAACCAAATGAGTTGTGGTTAGAATCACACTATAATCTGACCATGTTGATACTTTATTGGTGACCAAGCCTCATAGTTTCTCTATTATAACAACCACAACTAAATTATCACCTCTCTGTCTACTAATACCAATATTTTGGACTTAACCAATCTTTAGTACTACTGATCACATAACCTTCACACCTATTGTAGCCTACACTTCATCGATTATGATAAATGACTGTACAAACTTAGTTGTCATCAATGACAACCAAACCAATGACTTCCTATGACTGCAACCAATGTACATCTCCCAAACTCATTACAATGCCAACATAATTCACCTTCATATAGAAAATAATATATATCCAAGAAATAAATAATAAATAATATTTATAAGTTCATAAATCTGATTACTTTTAATTTTTTATTAAAAAAAGAAAAAGAAAAGAAAAAAGAAGTATAAAATCAAATTGTAGACACTTAAATTTAATTACACAAATAAGTAATCTTATTTAGTTCTCTCCTAAAGTATTTATTAATTAAATATTAATTATTTAATTGATTTATGCCATCCCCTAGTTAATTAATTTAATTAACTAACTATAGTCTAATTAATTATCTAAATGACAACCCATAGCCTGATAATTAATTAAAACCCTGTTCCTCTATTAATTTAAATAAATATGTTCAATTATTTAAATTAATTCATAAACCCCTTTTCTTCCTATTTTGGATTTAAATAAAACATTTAATCTAATTTGAGCACATGGCTCCTAACTTTAACCCCTAACCTAACCAATCCCAATAACCTAACCTTGATTTCCTACTCAACCCAACCCATTCACACATACCAATCACCCTTAATCAGCCAATGACCCATGATTAGCTAATACAACCCTCCACTCATTCTCTCCCCCCATCACATCCTCTTAATTCTCTCACTTGCCTCCTAATCCAAGCCTAATCACTCCCTAAACATTTGCATGATCATAATCCATGGATTAAGAAATCCTAACCCAAACCAAGTCAACCCTCATGTCACATCTTCACATCCCCCAATTCCTTCACCTCATGTCAACCTTAAATGCTCTTATACATCCCTTACACACTCCATCTCCCTCTTACACATTTTTCCCCTCTCACATCTCCCAAAATGGTCACTTTCCCCCATACCTTCCAACCTCTCCCATTGTGACACTTGTCACAATGAGAGGCATTTGAGAAAGTACAATCTATTTGCTCTCTCTCAAATGCATCTTGACCCTTTCTCAGGTTTGCATCTTGACTGTTCATTCACCTCTCCTCTTGCCTATAAATTGAATCCTCTTCCCTTCACAAAGTATTCACCTTTTATGCATTGTTATAATTCACATTTGAGAGCTAAAAACAACATCCATACCCTCATTTTGCCAAAATCCTCGCAAACCATTGAAGCTTGAGCATGAATCTTTGAGCACACATATCCAATCTTGGAGACATCTACAAATCAAGGAAGGCTTTTTTGGTTGTTTGAGGTTTCCATCCACATTTGATTTTTATGCTTTTCTTTGTCTAATCTAGATGTTGTAAGATTTTAGTTATTTGAATTCTTTAACTTGCTTATTTTATTCTCCCAACTTCTATTTTCATTGTGTACATTTCGGCACGCCCGATGGGACCTACTTCCCATTTCATCCTTTTTTTCATTGCAAAACTAACCAAAAACTAACATTTTTTGTTGTTTGAGTGTTTTTGCAAGGTTTTTTAGGTTTTTTGCAGGTTTGAGAAGGAAGATATAGCTTTTACGCCACCATTCCTGCATTTAGATTTTACACAACAAAAAAACACAGCCTTGCAGGATCGCAAGTACGGTTGGTTGGATCGCATTCTAGTGAAAACTTATATGTTTTGTCTCTTTCTTTCACTCTTGGTTCACTAGTCATTATTTCAATAGTCTTCGGGATTGCGAATCCGCAACGTGGGAATTCACTTTAACCGTGTGGGATCGCGAGCTAACATTGCAAGTTGTAAGGCATTAAAATATGTCATAAAACCTTAAAATTTGTGCCCACATATCCACCCACAAACATATGGGATCGCATGTTGACCTTGCGGGATTTCAACTATAGGTATTGCATTTAATTTTGTCAGTCACTTTTTTTGTTTTATTTTTTGGGGGCTAATAGGTCTGCAGGATCACTATTTTTTTTGGGCTACGAGATTGCACGAATAGGTGGTGGGATCACGAATTAAAGTTTTAAAACATAATTTATACATTATCTTTTGGTACACAAAAGAATAGTGAATGCATACACAACATCTAATTCTTTCAATTTGGGCTTAAAACGAAAAAAGGTTAAAATGAACAAATAAATCTTCACACTTCATTTTGATGCTTAAAATGAACAACAGAAAATCTTGAATGCCTAAAGGACAATAAATCAATGCAATCAACATTTCAATTTGGGCTTAAAAAGAATCAAAATCAAATCTTGAATGCTAAAAGAAAGTAACACTTATTATTTTTTGCAAAAATAAAACTTTCTTTTAAGCATTGTCATTTTCTTTCCAAAGCACCTTGCATGCTAAAAATGAGTGTTTGATGTTCTAGGATAGAAAACACTTAGCCTAAATCTAGGTTCAATTCGGAATGAATACTTCTTGGTCTGTTTGAAGGAGTGTTTTTTAACACTTCCTTAGAGCTTTTAAATTTTTACAAAATCATTGATAAAGTAAGTGACTTAAAAATAATTAAATTGTATCTATATCCTCTCCCCTCACCTTCATGGAGCTTGGGTCAAGAGAAAGATCAAGTTCAATTTTTTTTTCTTCTAGCGAGGCCTGTCTAGAGAGAAGCACTTCCTCTTTAGAGAATGACCTCAAACTGGTAATTCCCCGATCGGTATATAAAAAAGGTGTTGATAAAACTCTTTCCTTATCCTCTCAAGCTCAGGTGAGGCATGTTGATGGTAGTCTGAGGTAGGTGAATATCCCTATGATTTTGGCATGGTCAACTAGGCTCTTAAGTGAGTCACGCGCGTACAAACTAATTGGGAGGACACCACGGATCTTACTAGAAGCCATTAAAATAGAGACCTACCTGATCTACCCCTGAAGGCTTCCTAATATTTGTGCAAGGAGAATAGTAATCTCCCTAAGATACTCATCATATCATGCCATCCTTGAGAATTTGGAGTCATCTAATATGGCATTGCTTGATCCATTGTGTGTTCAACAATGGCCATATTCTGATTAGCTCTTGGGTGTGTGCCTAAGTCAATTAGAAAAGGTTTTGAAGTCATGCCATTTCCTTAGGGTATAAATTTCTTGTGTGTGTCTTCAAAGTTACCAAACTAGTGAAAACATCTATTCAAACATACATAAATGAAGTTACAAGTCCTTTTTCCAATGAGATCAAACCCTATTGTCTTTTGTTCTCACAATATTTCTTTGTCTCTTGTGGGATTGTTTGTCCATCATTTCCAAAGATCCAAGAAATTTCTCAAAAACCAAGTCAATGTACACTTACTGTAGTCACTTTCTAGCTCGACAAATTTCCAACTCCATGCTCAAAGATTGAAGACATTTAGACTTATGACTGAATTAGTGAAACAAAAGAAAGAAAAGTTACCAATAGCCAGTGTGTATCGAGAAAATAAAATCACCAAACGAAAACTCAAAGATCATCAACCTACCATAACTGCAATCAAAGAAGAAGACAAGTATCAAGAAAAAATTGATAACGTGACTTACAACATGAAATTCATACAGTTTGAAACACACTTCCAGGTTAATAACCACTTTGTTATGCTTGAAAGAGAGAGTTGGTCAGCATACCACACACCATATCCTTTCAAATCTCATGAAATTATCTCAACATCCCTACATCTTAGATCATCTCCTAGGTACATTCATGCCATAGCCTCAAATCAACCAAAAATCATCCTTATCCAAATCAAATCCAAGAATCCAAAACCATCCACCATCCACCATCCAAGTAGCTACCTAGTGTCACTCCCCTTTGAGTTTCTTAAATCCTCATCCTAAATCAAAACCATCCCATAGCTCCACCCATCTGATTAAGCATTGTCTAGGGTAGCTGGTACTTGTCTTTGTAGGCCTCATCATTTCAATTCAGAGATTGGCTCGCACTGACAAGGATCTCATCTTCCAAAGACCACAAGTCTATCTAAGGTCAAAAATCCCACCCCACTTGACCCTACATCAGGAATAGAAACCCATTTTGGCATCTAGTAATCCTTAGGTCATCGGGATGCTTACCTTATCCCAAGTAGACACCATCTAGACATCCTTTAGGACCCATCCTATGTCTTACATTTATCCATATTAGCCTCAAATATTAGATCCATATCACATTCATCCCCTTGTTGCATCTCCACCTTCCACATCTTAGGGCTTACACTTCATGCATGTTGAGACACGGTTGAAGAAGAGAAAAGGTATGGATCACAACCGTACCACTAACTTGTCTGATCCAAATGAGCCTAATAGTGCCATGGTAACATATGATCTATAGCCACCACAAGTTGAGAATGTGTAGGAAAACCCAACCGAAATGCCCACCACATATTCTATGGAAGCATTTATGTGCCACCCAAGACATGCACAAATGGTTAGTGCAATCATTGCTCAAAACTATCTTTCCATTTTGGATAATTACGCACATGAGGGTACTCCCATTCCACCAAAAATTCAACCCTTCAATTCCACAAGACCCATACATACCTCTGTTGACGCCTATCCCCCCATTGTCTAGCAAATCCATGACCCTAGCTTAAAACTATCCCAAATTGCATCACCAATTCCCCATCTCTTGCAATCTAGCTCTAAAAACCCCATAGTGAAACAATGGCACAATCTACTCCTTTCTCCATTATGGGTGCACCATCCCACCCACTACATCACAAGATGCCACTTAGGCACAGAGCTCTGTTGGAGTAATTTTAGGGTTGTTTTGAAAAATATCTTTTCTAGTATTGCCATCTTTCGAATCCTATCTATGTATCAACCTTTTCATGAGTTTGCAAGAAATTGTCCATTTAAAATTTGAATGTTGAGTTCACTAGATGCAAAAATGTCTACATATCCTTTTCCTAGCTCTTTTTTCCCTCAATAGGGTTTTCATTTTCAAAAATTCCCTAAGTATGCCCTAGATCTTTATGTCTCCATGTTACTTTTTGAATCACTTAAGGGGTCACATATGCATGTGGTCATTTATCTTACCTAGTGTTTGTCGAATCTCATAATAAGTTTGTTAAGTCTTCAAAAATTCAATGAGCAAGTGACAAAGCCCTGGTTTTCATTCTGTGTCATTCAATCGCTTAATCTCCAGTTTAAGTTGGTGGTTAGTGAATCGATCCGACAATCCGGTGACAATAGAATCTCCAATTCGTGTGATTCTTGGTGGTTTCCTCTAAACATTTGGCAACCCAGTGCAATGGTTTTCTCCCATTCGCTTAATGCAATGGTGAAGTTCTAAAGTGTCCGGTGATCCAGCAAGAGTCGTAGATGAAGATCTTGATCAATGGTTAGTATTATATCTCAGTTTTAACTCTGCGGTGAATAATGGATTCAGCGATCAAGCAAACAAGGTGTTCACTCAATCTCCAAGACTCAGTGGTTAAGTACAATATATTAAGTGATTCATCAATCAAGGATGAATTATGCTTCAGTCACTTAATCTCTAGATATTGAAATAATAGTCAAGACAAGGTATTCAACAATTCAGCGAACATAGTGTTCGCTTAATCTCATAAAGATGGAACTTAGAGACTTTTTATCGAGCGATCCAGTGACAAAGGAAAAGGTGATAAAATAGTGGTTCTTTCCATTCAGAAAATAAGTGAATGAAGGCTATCCCCGAGTCTTGAGATAAATTGCTTGAATCTTAAAGCATCTAGCGATTCAGAGAGAGCCATGGATAATAGTGAGGATCAATGGTCAGTGTGTAAACTCGAGATAGAACAGAGGTTAAGGATTTTATCTAGCAATTTAGAGATTGTAGTATTCATTGAGTCTCATAACACAACCAAAGTTAGTAAAAATATTTAGAGAGTACAAGAACACAGTTGTCGCTAGATCTCAAGGTTAAATTTGAGTTAAGATAATTATTCAAAGATTGCACGAATAGCTTTCAGTCTCTGGATCTCGCAATATAACTAAAGTTAAATAAAGATCTGGAGATCACGCGAAGTCTTCTAGTCACTCAATCTCTAGACAAATGATGAGTTAAAAGAAGGGTTATGAGATCACGTGAATCCTTCAGTCGCTTATTCTTGGAAGGTAACCATAGTTGGTATGAAACATCTAGAGATTCGGAGAATGCTTTCAGTCGTTGAATCTCATAATGTAACTAAAGTTAAGAAGGTAATCTGGAGATTGCGAGAATACACTCAGTCACTAAATCTCTAAGAAAGACTAAGGTTAATTTAAAGTTTGTGAGATTCAGAGAAAGCTCTCAGTCGTTGGATTGTGGAATCAAGTGAAGTTAAAGTTAAAGACTTGGAGATTGTACAAGGACTGTGGATGCAAATCAGATCTGACGGTGGTCACTAGATCTCCCAATAAAACCATGGGTCAAGAAGATGTTATGAGATCATGTGAATCCTTCAGTCGCTTGATCTCCTAATTAGCTCATAGTTAAGCAAATCATTCTGAGATTGAGAGAACACTTTTAGTCACTTGATCTCCAAAAGGCCTGGGTTAAGTTCTCATTTATGAAAAATTGAAAAGAGTTGTTACTACGTGGAAAGGTACTATGTTAGAATGGATAAAGTGAGTAGGCCAGCCAATCAAATTATAATTAAGGGTTTTTGTCAGTACTCGAGGGTTTTGAAAAGATGACACAGTAATCATTCTTTTTGCTTCTTTGCATTTTTTAAATGCAAACTATCACATCTCAATTACGGCTAACTATTTTTAAATTTTGGTGTTACGTAGAGTTGAATGCTGAGATGACTCAGAGAAGATTTGCAGTGATTTTGTTAATTCTAATGCATTAAATGATCAACGTTATATAGACATGACATCCATACATTTACACAATAATTTTTCAAGAGATCAATTGAGAATTATGAGCAATTACAGAGTGTACATTGCATAGAAAAGTTGCACAATCAAGTGTTCATAGAAGAATTGTAGAGATGAGCCAGCCAAAATCAAGCCGAGCCTCTTCTAGTGGGGAAGCAAAAGAACAGGGAGATGAACAGAAATGCAAGTCAATTTTTTTTGATGAATTCCTCAAGTTACTGCCAGGATCAAACCAAAACAAGAAGGCAAATGATGAAGTCTTCATTGACAATATGACATATTGTAGGGATCCTAATACCCCTTCTTGCTTTGGTTTTATGCTTTTCAATTATTTCTATATGAATCATGATAGGTCCATCCCAATATGTATTGTATTGGTTCTAGGCATGGCCAAGTTGATAGTCCCTGATGTCTTTGTAGATATTGAACTGATGTTTGAATTGGCCATAAATTATGATCCCATATCCAAAACTATTAGGAAAGGTGACAAATCTCCCTTAGTTACTCTTGATAGGGGATCCTTTATGAAAGCTTTTGATCTATACGCTTCATGATCTACAGAGATTGATTTGAAGAAAGAGAAATAAAAATATGCAAGCTAAGTAGGGCTTGTGAGGAGCCATATGGCTAGACATCTCCCCAGAATTGGTAAATATGTAGCCCCTCTCCCACCACATATGAATGCTCCATATGAGTATAAAGCCCTAAATTTATATATGAAGTATCTGGCATATGGGTTGTGTCGAGTCTTGGGGTTAGATGGAGATGCTGAAAGGATGTTAACTGACCTACTGATGATAATTCTGGATATTCATAATCAACATCGAAGTCCTAACCAAAGGCACCTTTGAGCATCATCGAATCCTAATTGATTATCATAAATTCTGCATTAGAGAATATTCCTAGTAATATTCCTAATTTATCTAATTATCTTTAATTTAATGATTATTTGGCGATAAATCACATTTATCCTAAAGTTTGATTAATTGAATATTCTCAATATTTAATTAATTAAGTTTAATTCTGCCACTTAATTATTTAATTGAATTTAATTATATTTATTCCTAATTATTATTATTTAAATTTGACAATAAATCAAAATTCCTATCATTAATTGATTAAATTCTTATTTAATTAATTAAAGCAAGTTGTCATATTTGATGATATTATTTTTGAATAAAAGTTTGATTAAATGATTGATTAACCCATAAATCAATTGTTTTATTTCCAAAATCAGTTAAGTTGAGAATAAATCACTTTATTTATTTATTAATTCATAATTATCCATGTGCACAATCAAAGAGCAGTTAAACTCCAAATCAGAAAATCAATGCAAGTTATTGACTTTTTGGAACTCAACATCATTTTTGAGTTTTAAAGTTGATCTAAACTTCTAATTTGAGTTAAAAAGTTGTTTTTGCATGATTTGCATATTTTTGTGAATTAAATTATCTTTATTTAAAAATAACTCAAAAATCAAGTTGAGTTTATTTGAGTGATTTATGGCTTTTATCCATGCACCTCCAAAGCCCTGGATTTCTATAAATTAAGGCTTCAGCTCATCTCAAATCATCTCATATTTTTGCACAATCACGTTGGAGAATTGAAATTGGAAGAATCAAAGCTTCTTGCGAATCAACATTGTTGTGAGATCAATCTTGTTTTTTACATTCATTTAGATTCATTTTCATATCATTGTTGGATCAATTTCATATCAGTTCATTCTAGATTCTAAATTCATATTATTTTTTCATTATTATTGCATCTAAAATCTAAAAAAATAGATTAATTGCATTCATATTTCATATCAGTTTTGCATTCAAATCCTTCATTTAGGTGTCGTCAAGGTCACTGATCTCGATAACAATCTGAGAACATCATACTCACACCTATTAGAAGGCAGTAAATTGCTTGGTTAGTTTAGCTTTCATTTATTGCACGATTTTGTTTTTGCTAACCTCTAATGTTTTACTGAAGTGTTGTGTCTATAGATTAGGTACAATTTTCATACACACATTTCTGGCACCCACTATGGGGCAACCCACCTTTGCATGCTGATTTTGATTCTTGGAGCTAAAACCCTAAAGTTTCAAAGATTTAATTTTATCTCCCAAACAGCTTGAATTTTTGGTCTGAAATTTTTTTTGCAAGTTGAAGATATATCAAGGAAGCTTCAATAAAAAATTTAGAATTTTTTGAATTTTTAATAATTCTTTTTTTATTTTTCATAAAAAATTAATTTTAGGCGCAAATCAACATATTTTTTAGAAATTTTTATATTTTCGGAAAGCTCTTCAAATTATATAAGGGGTCCATTCTTTGTGTTTTAAATTTGGATGCAATATAATAGCTCAAATAGTCAATTTACAAAAACTAGTCTATTTTGGTAAAATGGGTCTCTAAGGCACAAATGAAGAGATTTTTCTAAAATTTTTACATTTTTGGAAAGCTCTCAATTTTTTAGTAGGGGTCTCTATTATGTATTTTTATTTTTATGGCCAAAATCATATAAAAAAAAATTAGATCTTGTTGACTAGGTCAAGTGCAAAAAATAAAATTTTTGTGATGGGTATGCACTTATTTTTCATATGATTCAATGCATGGTATGAGTTGTCATTTAGATTATTTTCTGGTTATTATTGCTCCTAAAAATTGGTTTTCAGATCTAACCCTAGGGTTTGCATAAGTTGAATATACCTTGCATGTCTTATTTGCTTGTTTGCTTGTTGACTTGTTGGAGAGTTCGTGGCTTGCTTGCATGGAAAAGCTCAACAAAAATTGTTAAAAATTAGGTAAAATCTACTAAGCACGTTGCGAGGATCTCAGGTATTCTCCTTCATCTAATAACATTTTGATTTGGCCTTAAAATAAATCTCTCATGTGTTTAGCTTGAGTGTTTCTTTGCATATTTTTTCTACGAATTTGCATAATTGAATACTAGGTTGTGACACCTTAGATATTTATTTAGCAGTCTTAGATACTTGTGATTGATCTAGATTGCTATCTTGGGTTATTGGACTTGCTAATCCGCTGACCCCTTGTTCCACCCTGTGGTTGCAAGGTCAGTGCCACATTAAAGGGGAGGGGTCTACAGGAAAGAAGCGTTAAGTGTTCCACCAGGCAACCCTTTTGTGCTTTTTGGAACTCACTTGTTTTCTAAGTTGTGGGCTCATTTCTAGCTTGTGTGAGGGGTTAAGTGCTCCACTTTGTGGACTCACCTCATATTTTCTTTAAGCGTTAAGTGTACCACCTTGTGCTTTTGAATACTTTTGGATAGATTTGCTTTCTAGAATATATCTGTACTCACATAGTAATTAGGCCCCATGAACACTATTTGTGGATCTTGAGAGAGTGGGTTCCTAGCGAAACCCTTCTCAATGAGGGATCCCTTGTAGGTGGGGAGGATACTTAGTGTGTCTCATGTTTTACTTGGTTCATGCATCTTCCCTTATGTATTGATACATTCTCTCTTCGGAGAGGTTGATAGATCACGTGGGGTTGATATCATAGACCTTGGTGAGATAATCTTCGTCTTAGCATGTCAGATTAATCTTCTTTCTTTGTTTGGGTTAAAAGTGAAGAGGCATCAAAACCTTGGATCTGGAGCCAAGTCCCCTTGTGGTATCATACTGTGAGTCACCTTTAGAGAGGGTTAATTGTAGCAGCCGATCCCTTCACAAGGCAAATTGCGTTGACAGAACCTCGAGCAGTAATAGCCATTTTCACCGTGGTAGTGACAACCGCTATATAAATGTCCTTGTGGAAGAAATATTCATAGGTGTGGTTCATTTTTGGGTTGTTAGATCTCCCTAGCAACTCCTGATTGATTAAATTCTCAGATTGTGTCAAAATCCTGGTGCGTCGGGATTGGAGTTCACCCCTTTGGATCATAAAAGTTGCAAAGTCAGACCATTACTAAAAACCCTAGCGAGGCCAAATTTTTATTTTCTAAGGGTATATGTGTGTCATTGCAAAATATTTTTGGAACATACACAATTAGCGCTTCTAAGGATTAGAACGAATAAGTCACTTGATTGTTCATGCACAAGGTTGCTTTTTCCCTTGTTCATTATTTTCAACCATGCTTGAAATCACTTGCTTTCTATTTTGTGTGCTTGTTTATCTATCTGGTTATTGAAAATGGACAAATCTATTACAATCCTCAAATCTAGACATTAAAATTTGCAAACAATTTGAAACTGAAAACCTAAAATTTGCAAAATCTGAAGCAAAATCCTTTCTGGTGTCAAAAGTCATCCTAAAATTTCAAAACTCGTATCAAAGCCAAAGTCAAAGTTGTTAGAGGTTGGTCAGATTTGTCAAAAATCCAATTTTTATAGCCTATTTCCAAAATCTATCGAACAAATCACTGTGTCAGGAACATAGCAGTAGCTATTGAGAATCAGTACACATGAGGAAGAAACTCTAATCATAGCTATGATGAAGTAGATGCAAGCTATGCAAGTCAAACTTAAAAAACTTGAGAAAGAAAAGAAACCTAAAGAATTCTCCATGGAAGGTCTATGTCCTTTTTCATTTGATAAAGACTTGTACATATCACCATGCCCCTAGACAGAATGTGAGCAATGTGATAATCCTTATGATACCTCTTCCACGGAGAGTGACACATCCATCTTTGGAGACTATGATGACTATGATGATGGACAATATAATGATACCTATGACACCTCTGTTCCTAAGAGTCCTCCTCATCATGTGTTCCTGCTTACTGGAAATGGGATGTCACATTGGATAGATCATGATGGTGATCCATATGATTCTGATTTTGAAAAAGACTTTGATGATTTTTGTGAACAATACCTTGATTATGATCCATCTACTACTACTGAGGACTATAAAATGCATCGTGCTAGCTTGAAGCATCAATACTACAAGGATCTCTCTTCTAAGAACTCTCATGCTGAAAATAAAGATTACACTCTCAAGAAAGATCATGTTAATGTTGAACCTTTGTCTTGTGATGGTTCCCTTCCATCCCCTACTTCCTCCAATAACCATACACTTCCTAAAGCTTCCGAGTCTTCCAAATCTTTCACAAATCCTTCATCTAACGAAAGTCCTAATACTTTTCATATGATTCCCTATAGTTATCCTCAAGGGCTACCCCTTGAAGAAACTCAAGCTAACCTTCACTTGGCTACCACTACTTTCAATAATGCTAAACCTAAAGAGCCTAAGCCTTCATATGCTATAATTCCTACTTCAACTAGTCCTCCACCATCTCTTCCAAAGTCTTCCATACAATCCCAACGTGCTTCCTTGTCCTTAGAAGTGGCTCCATGTCAAGAGGACTCCAGAAATGATAAAGAAAAGAACATAAAGAAAGATCAAGATCAAGAACCCTCCATGTCATCCACTCCTTTTCACAATGTCTCTTATCCGCCTCAAGGTTCTTTTGATCCTACACACCCTTTTTCATGCATTCCACCATGTCTTAAGTCTTCTCCTAAGTAAGATCAGGCTACTACTTACACTGTTGAGCTTATTGAAAATCAAAATAACCTTACCCCACTTCCAATTTCCAAAGATGATACTTCCATTAAGGTTATTAAAAATAGTGTTGTTACTTCCAATGTTAAGCCTATTGAAAATCAAGAGAAAAATTATGCGCATATACTATCCAAAGATCCTTGTCAAAATCAAAGTCTTCCATCTTCTTATTCTACCACTCCATGTTTGCTTCCACTTTCTACTCTTCCCAATTCTTTGCAAGCTTTGAACAATCCTATCAAAGAAGGTGCTCCTATTCAAGATGTTCACGATCCTATTGAAAATCCTAATGCTCACTCTAAAGATGCTGATGTCCTTGGTTTTCATATAAATGTTGATGAACTTGTTAATTATCCTTTTGTGTCTTCCACTTCCATCCTTGGACCTCTTCCACCACTACTAAAGGCTTCACATCTTCCTTCCATCTTGGGTCCTTATGTCCCTTCACTTTCCCCTCCTAACTCT
The DNA here is from genome assembly GCA_027943335.1 of Chamaecyparis obtusa. NCBI lineage: Eukaryota > Viridiplantae > Streptophyta > Pinopsida > Cupressales > Cupressaceae > Chamaecyparis > Chamaecyparis obtusa. The sequence continues at coordinate 1,275,024 of BSBK01003116.1, read as the reverse complement.
CCTAATTCACCATCCATCTGGGGTCTTTACATCCCTCCCTCTCCCATCTTTCCTCAAGATCAACATAGATGCATACCCTTGAATCCTTTTCATCCACCCACCCATTTAAACCAGTCATATCCTCCTTCTTCCATGAGTCCCAAGTCTTTTGGACGTAACTTGAATGTTCAATAGAAGAAAAAGAAAAAATACAAGAATCCATCAAAAAGAGAAGATCACCATGTCTCCTCTAAACGACATGGAGGCATAAAGTCAAAAGAGATATCTAAGAAAAAAACTACAAGACAAGTATGGGTTCCAAAATCTATTATTGAAGATATTCTCTCTAGATCATCGAAAGGAAATAAAAAGCCTACGACTATATGGATTCCAAAGTCTCTCTTGAAAGAGTCTAGTGTTGAGCGAAAAGTGAAATTGACATTCAAGCTTCCAAAGACTTCCACTTCATCTTCTTCCAAAAATATTCTTCCATTCCATGCGCCTAAACCTCAACCTCTGCTATCCATTCACCATATTCCTTCATGTATTCCTTCATTCATGTTTCCTCCACCCTCTCGCCACCCTTCAAGGTGGGTGTTGATGTTGATCTTTCCTTCTTTTTCATCTACCCTTTCACAATCCTTCCATTCATTATCCTTCTACCTTCTATCTTTTTTCCTCATTTTCCTATTCCTCCTACCTTCCAACCTCACTCGCTTTACATAAAACCTTATCCTCCATTTTTATCTTCCATCTCCCTTTCCCTATCAGCATCTTTGAGCATATCATTTTGAATCCTTGACATATCATGGTTTATCCTTTCAAGGAGCATTATCTAAAAAGCTTGCCTTCTTAAAAAAAATAAAAAAATGAAAAAAAAATAATTTGAAAATGTGCCTTGGTGGAAACCTGGAAACATGCACCTTGGTAGCAAAAGTAAAGAGAAATAAATTCATCCTATGGTGAAAACCACTCCCTTGTGGCACCTTGGATAAGTACCATGATGAAAACCTGGCAATCAAGCATCATGCGTAGTTCTTCTACATATTTCATCCATTTCATCTTCTCTTTAATTTTGACAATGTTGATCTATACATGAATATTTGGCTATTTTGTGAGCTATCTTACGATGATCTTGCTTTCATTCCTTCCATGTTTAACCTTCATATCCATCTTCCTCCATTCATTTTCTCCTATCGCTATCCTTTTCCCCTTTGGTCTTGAGCTAATAAAAAAAGAAAAAAAAGAGTAAAACACGGTGCTATGAAGCCTCTTGACATGTCTACTCCTTTAGACTACATCCTTTCCTTCTTTGACATTACGCTTTTGTGACTTATCCTATGCTGGCCTTTCATTTTTTATCCAAATGTGCTTTACATGACAATTTTTCCCTAGCTTGGGTATTCTTGAGGAGTTTGCCCTTGAGAATTTCTTCCCTTCATTCTCCTTCATTCTCTTGTCTTCCATCTCTTCCACCAGCTTGTCAATCCCTCTTGTTCTCCACCTTGCTAGACATTGGGACTGCATGATATGATCTTGCTTGGGAGTTTGCAATGGAAAAAGATGCTATCAAGTATACCAAGTATCAGAACCAGTATCAGAACCAGTATCAAAACTAGTATCAGAAAAAGTATCAGAACCAATACCAGAACCAATATCAGAACAAGTATCAGAAAAAGTACCAGAACTAATATTAGAACAAGTATCAGAACTAGTATCAGAAAAAGTATCAGAACACCTACTAGGGCTACACCTTTTGCTTTAGTTTATGGGTCTAAAGCGGTACTACCTATTGAGGTTGAAATCCCATCACTAAGAATCAGAATGCATGGTCTAGTGAATGATGATGACTACAGAGTGTCCAGGTTGCAAGAACTTGAACTACTAGACGAGCATAGACAAGTAGTGTATGAACATCTCAGAGTATATCAGAACAGAATGTCTAGAGGCTACAACAAGAAAGTCAGACACACAGAATTTTAGGTTGGTGATCTAGTCTTGAGAGAAAATCCTAAAAATCAATCCCATTGAGAACGCAAGGGGAAGTTTGAACCCAACTGGCTGGGTCCCTTTGTAATGACTGCTACTTTTGGCTCTAGTGCCTATCAACTCTCAACGACTGAAGGAGAACAGCTCTGAGAACTAATCAATGTTCTCCATCTGAAGAAATTATACGCCTAAGGCATTCAGTCTATGGTAAAAAGTCCTGAAAAAATGAACATCTTAGTGAAAACCTAGCAATAGGCACCTTGATGATTCACAAAAAAATAAAACAATATCAAAAGTACAAAAAAATAAAAAAAATGAAAAAAAAAAATGAGAAAAAAAAAGTGCCTTGGTGAAAACCTGGAAACAGGCACCTTGGTAGCAAAAATAGAATCTTTGCCAAGATGGTGAAAACCCGGCAAACGGGCGCCACTTGTTTCAAAATACTCCATCTATTAGCGCAATCTTGGTCTTTCCTAGCTTTCAGTTTTGCTTTAGTTTGTACATATCTCTCAGTTTGTTTCTACATTTCTAATTTTCAAGTAAGTCGGTGTGTACACCAATCAGCTCAAGCATCTGTATCCTATCAATGCTTAACACTTGGGGGCAATCAATGTCATATCCTATGGTCTACCATGTATCTAAGATGTGTCATATCTAGTCAGAGTCCTTTTGAAGCTTCATGTGAGTCAGTCAGTCAGTCTTGTCTCCAGAAAGGATTTTGCATCTACAACAACGCAATCAACATCAAACTGAAAACTGAAAACAATCTATGCTTTTTTACATGCTTTTATCTCCTTGTATGCTTACTGATTTGCATTGAGACTTTTGCATATTGTGTCCCTTCGAACTCTTTGATGATGTCCTTTATAGGATTTAGAGAGTGATGACTGGGGGCATAATCTTTTCTTTATTTTCTTCTCGTATGTGAAAATATAACTTTGGAAATTCTGGATTGAAATGGTGTCCGACTGTAAGAGCCTTTATCTCGAATTGGATGGCCATGCGTACCTTGACCATTGATACCCGAAAAATTCAAGGAAGTTTGATCTCACTATTGTCTTTTTGAGTGAGTTCTTTCTCCTACTATGAAACACAATCTTACCTGAGGATGTGAACGATAAAGGGTCACTACGGGTAATTCACATTGGATTTAGAATAATCTCTTGGCTGTTTGATGTGTTTGTCATGCAAGGCGTATTTAGGTCATCATGACATTTATGTTTTGATGCTTATAAAAATTGCTATATCAAAAATGGACATGATATTTAGGTCATCCTGGTGTTTGTGCCTTGGTGCTTATATCTAATTCGACATTCTGAAAACAAAATCAATATTCATATGTCCATGGTTGCCTAGCCAGTGGGTGTTGTACTGATTCTTGCGCATACAAATCGATATTCATGTCTATGGTTTCATAGCTAGTGGGCATTGTATTGATTTATCCAGTTACCTAAAAGTTCAATGATGATAACAAATCGACATATGATCAGTGAGTAGGTCCTAGGTCTTAGGTTGCATTTCATTTTTCATCTTTGCATGATCTCACAATGATTAAATGAACTTCAATGCTTAAACACATCTTCAAATCTAACAAGAGCCGAATCTCACACGAAGGTTCCTCCAATGAAACAACAAGTAGAATCCTTTTTCGAGATCAAAATCAAAATCTAAGATTGTTTATATTATGAACTACTTGCATAATCAACCTTTAATCATAGTAGAAATCTATTTTTCAACTTAAGTCATTATCTTCCATCAAACTATCAAAATTTCAACCATGGTCAACTCATGGTTTCACCTAGTCAAACTTGGTCTCCAGGACCTCCAAACGATGCAGAATGTGTTCCCGAACATGTTTAACCACTTCTCAAATCAATTAGCATGCTTCTAAACTATCAACGCTGACTTTTTTTGTCAGATTTTAATTTTAATCCCGAAGGGGGCATGGTATTGCACATCATTCAAAGTCTGTAATCTAATTTGAAATCATATCTTTGCTGAAATCATATCTTTCCTTAGTAATCAAGACAACAACCATGTCTAGTTGTTGATTCATCAAAAGTCCTCATCGCTTGAGGCAAATCAATCATCGCTCGGGGCATATCAAATTCATCGAGATCCATATCAATCTGGTACTCTCCTAATCTTGTAAATTGTATCAGTTTTTGTAACTATCAGTTCATTAGTGTTATTTTCTTGATTCTTCGGTAACTGAAGAGTTCAAATGTGATACCTACATGATTCTTCTAAGGACAATCAAGTCTGGAATCGGTCACTCACTTCTTCGTAATCATAAGGTTCAGAATCAGGTGTTTTGACACTCTTTCACAATCATCGGTTCATTGCTGCTATAGTGAACATTAGCTTTGGTCATTCAGGACCTGTTATCTTCATATCAAATCTTTCAATCAGCTTCTATCTGATATCAACTATCAAACATTAGTTTCATATCTTTATCGTACACAGACTATCTTTGAACCACTGCGCTTTGCACAGTAATTCAAAGAGGGGCAAAATGTAATACCCCAAAAATGGGCTATAAGTTCATTAATCTTCTATATCAACATATCGAATGAAATTGACATCGAAGTCCTAACCAAAGGTACATCTGAGCATCATCGAATCCTAATTGATTATCATAAATTCTGTATCAGGGAATATTCCTAGTAATATTCTTAATTTATCTAATTATCTTTAATTTAATGATTATTTGGCGATAAATCACATTTATCCTAAAGTTTGATTAATTGAATATTCTCAATATTTAATTAATTAAGTTTAATTCTGCCACTTAATTATTTAATTGAATTTAATTATATTTATTCCTAATTATTATTATTTAAATTTGACAATAAATCAAAATTCCTATCATTAATTGATTAAATTCTTATTTAATTAATTAAAGCAAGTTGTCATATTTGATGATATTATTTTTGAATAAAAGTTTAATTAAATGATTAATTAACCTATAAATCAATTATTTTATTTCCAAAATCAGTTAAGTTGAGAATAAATCACTTTATTTATTTATTAATTCATAATTATCCATGTGCACAATCAAAGAGCAGTTAAACTCCAAATCAGAAAATCAATGCAAGTTATTGACTTTTTGGAACTCAACATCATTTTTGAGTTTTAAAGTTGATCTAAACTTCTAATTTGAGTTAAAAAGCTATTTTTGCATGATTTGCATGTTTTTGTGAATTAAATTATCTTTATTTAAAAATAACTCAAAAATCAAGTTGAGTTTATTTGAGTGATTTATGGCTTTTATCCATGCACCTCCAAAGCCCTGGATTTCTATAAATTAAGGCTTCAGCTCATCTCAAATCATCTCATATTTTTGCACAATCACGTTGGAGAATTGAAATTGGAAGAATCAAAGCTTCTTGCGAATCAACATTGTTGTGAGATCAATCTTGTTTTTTACATTCATTTAGATTCATTTTCATATCATTGTTAGATCAATTTCATATCAGTTCATTCTAGATTCTAAATTTATATCAGTTTTTCATTATTATTGCATCTAAAATCTAAAAAAATAGATTAATTGCATTCATATTTCATATTAGTTTTGCATTCAAATCCTTCATTTAGGTGTTGTCAAGGTCACTGATCTCGATAACAATCTGAGAACATCATACTCGCACCTATTAGAAGGCAGTAAATCACTTGGTTAGTTTAGCTTTCATTTATTGCATGATTTTGTTTTTGCTAACCTCTAATGTTTTACTGAAGTGTTGTGTCTACAGATCAGGTACAATTTTCACACACACAAGACCAAGAAAAATGTTTGAGGGAAATCAAAACCCTGTGCAATTTTGGTTAAGGGTATGGAATTATACTTCCAATGAAAAAAAAATTATGCTTTTTAGAATTGGATAGTTCATCCACTTTTGGACTTGATGGGAACAAACATTGTGAGACTTCCAGTTGTGGTGCTCGAACTCCTAAGGCCTAAACAATTTATTAGCACATGGGATAAAGGCCATAATTGGGGAGATTTTTATCTAGGTTAGAATTTTATATTGATTAGGGTCTATGTTGCACACAACCACTTCATATGTTACCAAAGTATGTACCACCAAGGGTAGCCCAGATAGAGTTTTTGTGGCAATTGATGTGGACTGACAAGGAGCACTTGGTACCGCATATAAAAGGAACTTTTACTCCTCGTCAGTTTAAACTAGGAAGCTTTTTTATTGGAAAAAGAGCACTACCACAGGGTAGCTTGTGGTTAAATCATTACAAGATGGCTTCTGCTACATACATATATGTAGACCTAGAGGATTTCATCAGAAGTGCCAGAATGCTTCTCATCCAAAATATTTGTACAATAAAAGGCCATGAGGGATGTGATGAAGAGGATGTGATCAGAAATGTGATAGATGAGGATGAGATAGGAAGAAGACTTACCAAACTATATGACTTATTGAATTTGGAAGCTCAGCTCAAAAATGCCAAAATTACTTTTGGAGGATTCTTCCCAGACCTCCCCTACTTAGCCAGAATTAATAGAATGGTAGAGATGCATGGCACTCTATCTAGCCAACTAGAAGGTCACCTTGAAGAAAAGCTAGAAGTAAAAAAGGAATATTCTTCTTTTGACTATGAAGAATACACTAATGAATCTCAAGAAGGAAATAGTCCACCCCAAGTCAATAAGCCCCCTATCATTGATGTAAGTCAAGATGCACCTAAGGTAGGAGATGTATCTAAACCACCTTAGAAGAGGAGAAAACTTGAGGAAGGAGAGCCCTCTAAAAGGAAGAAAGAAAAGAAAGAAGTAGACAGAATTAAAGCCTTGGTGTCTAGTGATAGATCATATCATAACCATTTGAGGAAGAATATTAGAGAAGGAAATAAGGTAGCCACACAAGAAGAAGTGGAGTTACCCCTATTGCTTGGTCAAGATGAAAGGGAAATGTACTAGGAAGAATTGCTCAATGATGATCAATTCATCAAAAGTGAGGAATTTAAGAATTTCCTTATATGGAAGAAGCAACAGGAGATTGCAAAAATATTACATGAGGGTAGTACTCCAGATGATGAGGCACTAAAGGCCTTAGAAACATATGATCCAAAATCTGAGACAATTACTGTGGAAGAGGCTAGGGAAATGGTTAAGTCTAGTGGGATGCTCCTAATGCCAGGTTGGGACCTTACATCAACTTTCATCATAGATCAAATTAGAAAGAAACCTGGGGGAAATCTATCTTATGAGGCCCACATTGGAGATATGATAAGAGGAAGTGGATATGACCCTAAATCCCAACCCTTAGGAATGTGGTTCCTTGCACCAAGAACCCAAAAGCCATCCCTACTCAGCATAGAGGATAAAATGGAAGGGGACAAGATCATCTGGACTATTCAAAACACCAGTGATCTAGAAGTATCTAAGGCAGTGACTCAGTTTGCACATCTAAATGAAGCTAAAACAACTCAATTGTCAAATAGATATGAAAAAATATTTGAAAGTATAGTAACCATAGCAAAGGATAGGGATCAAAGACTAATGAAAATCAAAGTCCTAGAAAATGAGTTGGAATAACTAAAGGTAAAGCTTGAAGAGATTTCTAAAGAAACTCCTCCTCCAACCCCACATATTGAAGCTATAGTTCAATCAGTGGTAGACATTCTTGTTGAATTGGCGGAAAAATTAGAAAAGGACAAGTTGGATCTAGCCCTGAAGGCCCTCTTTAGCATCATACAATACAAGTGTGAAGTGATAAAGGGTAAAATGGATTCAGTCCATATTTCTTACTCTATGCTACAAAAGACTAATGAAAGTGTCAAGGATGCTATGGCTACCCTAGAGCCACTTTTCAACATCTAGTCTGGCAGAGGGATTTTGTTTGAGAAGCTTGAAGCATTGCAACCTCATAGGACAGATATTCCAGAATCAGTTATTGAGGTAGGAGAAAAGATAGAGAAAATTGCCACAACTTGGGGATTCTTCAAGGGAAAGACAAATTAGGTAAGAGCCAAGATGAATATGTTTGGCTCAGATTTTAGCAAGTTCCTCCCTCCAATTTGCAAAAATTATGGTAATATCATAGAAGTTGAGGAGTGGAAATCAAGTATGAGTCAGTTGGTGATTAAGCAGGAGGCCTTTTTGAATAATGATGGATCCTTAGATATGGACAGGTTTAACAACATATTGGATGACATGTTCAAAATAGAAAATGAGTGTATTAAATTTGTTGTTGAAACAAAGTTCATCACTGACTCAAGATGGGATAAGCAGGTCAAGTAGTTATAAAGCTTGAAAATGTACACTTGGCCATCAGAAGAAGAAGTTGTTGCATGGGACACGAATACTAAACCTAAGAAGAGGAAACCAACAACAATTGATGTTGAAGAAATAGAAGAAGAGTGAGTTCCAGAATTGCACCTGATCTATGAGCATAGGGAGGGTAACTATTATAAAGGGAATGATGTAGGTTAGCCGTATGGCGGTCATCATTCATATAACAACTATTTGTAGTTACTCTGAATACCAATAGACAAAGGTGTAACTTAAAGAGAACTCACTATGAGAAGAAATAGTTTTTGGCACCATTTCATTCAATTCTGTTTCAATTTAAATATATTTTGTATTCTAGTGCAAGTCACTATCTAGGCCATCTGAATCTTGTTGCATCCTTCTTTTATAGATTCCAAGATGGCTAGTATATATAGGAGGTCCCTTGTTTTGTAAAGGGTCGTGAAATACTTAGTGTAATAGGATTTTTTTTTCATTTATTGTCTTGATTCTAAGGAATCTTATCTTTTGAATGTACTGATATAGGAAATTTATCAATGAAAATATATTGAAGTTCCTTGTATATGTTTTATTGTCTTCATATATGAATTTGATTTATTTATGTATTTAATCTGTAAGGCAGTTTTAGATACATCATTCTACAAGGTAGATAGTGGGGTTAAATCCTAAGTTTCTTTCAAGGGAAGGGTAAATCTTGAGTGAGGTCTCAGATATTTCAATATCTATGCATGGATTTGATGATATAATGAATACATGAGAGGGTAATTTGTAAGGCATTTTATCTAGGGTTTGGGGTTATTTGAATTGCAAAGTTTCATGTAGATGTATATTTGTTGATTCTAATGCCCTAGGATTTGGCACTAGTCATTACTTAGGTTGCACTGTTTCACCATCAATAAAAATGAATAATGATTGACTCTAATTTTTGTGATAGTTATATATTTATATCTGTATCAAGCATACAGATAACCATTGTGATATTTGGAGAATTAGATCTGATAGGTATACCCACTTGTAGCTGAAAGCTCAAAATGAAGAAGGATTTTGATCCTTAATACCTTAGTGTTTATTATTGATAGATGTATCTATTGGGATTACAAGAGTTAAGTATCAGAGATTTTTTTATTAGTTTTGATCATCTGAAATTTTAGGTACTAACAAGCTCCATGCAAGCGTAACTTCTGCCACCCACACAAGATTCCACACAAGAAATACCTCCACCTTTCATGAGCCAACCCTCCACATCAGTACTATTATTTCAAGAGGAAACTCAAATGCCTCCCTTTGCTACTCAAAAAACCTTTACCCAAACATTCGTTCCACCTGTCACTCAACAAAAGTCTGCACCAACTTCTCTTCCACCCTTCATCGCTAACACCTAATCCCAACAACCATCTTTCATGACAGGAATTCCATTCATGGTATCCAAAAGTCTACCATCCACATCACAAACCATACCACCATTTCCACATTCCCAACCACCTCCACATCTCAACCTACCACAAGGGATGGATCCTCCTAGGGTTTTAATCAAGCACAAATGAATGCCTTAGGGATATAAATAGACTATAATCCTACAAGAATACGGCCTACACAATACAAAACAAAACACCTAACACCACCTCAAAATACATCTCTTCTAACATTCACCAACTATTTATCCATTCCAATAGCCATCTCATAAATTGTACCACCACCACAACAATAGATTTCCTCTCATCTCACTAGCTATCTCGCACAACCACCCCTGATTATCCATGCTCAGGAAATCATTCCACCCCTTAGGAACATAGACATACATCCTTCGTATATTAGACAAGCCCAAGGCCAATCCCATCAGCAACCCCCACCATTCTACCAACCTCCCCCATAGCAGTAGTACTTCCTAGCATAACAAAAACATCCCCTCATTCCCCAACAACAACAAGCAACACCATATCCTACACACCAGCATGCATCAACATTCCAGCAATAGCACATTTCCCAGCAAGCACTTTAGAACCCATTCTAATCCACCTACGTAGCAAGGAAATCCTCCTATCCAATCCTCCAATACCCACCTCATAACCATCCATATTTTCCTATACCATCAGACCCCTTCCTAATGGGAGTACCCACTCCAAAACATGTCAACTCAGAATGGGAAGAAATGAAGAACACTCTTAAGGAAATCAAAGATGATAATGAGAGAAAGACATTAAAATTTGAAGAGGTCTATCCATATCCTTTTGACAGATCTATCACAACGGTTCCCTTTCCCAAGCATTTTGAGACTCCCAAATTTGATAAATGTTAGGGGAAGGGAGATCATGTTAGCCACGTCAAGGAATTTTACATAGCTTGTCAAGAAGTTGTATACAATGACAAATTCTTTATGTGCCTCTTTCCCAAAAGCTTGGGAGGGACTGCCATTGAGTGGTTCTACAAAATACCATATGGATCGATAAAAACATTTGCCAAACTTTCTAAGAAGTTCATTGCACAATACGTGCAGAATATCATGAATGAGATCTCCTTTCTAGATCTGTGCAATTCCAAACAAAGGGAGGGTGAGAGCCTAGTTGACTACTTGCAAAGATGGAAGAATGTCACCATCAAAATGTCATATCAACTACAAAAAAAGAATCTCACCAAAATATTCATTGATAATATGCATCTGAAGTTATCCCACTTCATGAGGATGAATTTCATGCAGACCTACCAAGACATCAAAGGAAAAGGGATGGATATCAAAAGAGGCCTCTTGGATGATGGTACCATTAGATAGACCCAATAATGATTGACCTTGTTACTGGAACAAAAACAAGAATATTGTTACAGATGGGGCCACCAACACCAAGCACATTCAGGTCTTCATGACTGGTCCTAATCCACCTACACCAGTGTGTTAGAAACAAGCACCTTCTTACCAACAACCCCAACCACCTTGCCAAACTCAAGCCAACCAAACCAATGCAATATCAGTTACCCAAGGTCAAAACAAGCCACACATCTAGAATAACCAAAAGCACACATTCACCCCTCTCGGTGAACCATTGGACACCATCTTTCATTGTATGGATAGCGCTAACCTGATTATTTATCCCCAAAACCATCCATTTCACTAGTCAACCCCCAAACTGGCCTGGTACAAAGATAATGAATATTGTGATTATCAATGTGTCAAGGGACACACTACCATGAAATGCATGAAACTTAAACACTATGTAGAAGACCTCCTTGATAAAAAGGAGATCACAATTGATGCGCCTTCTCAAACATCACCTAATGCCAACCTACAAATATATCAAAATGTGTTTCCTCAAAATAACATAGGAAAGAACCCAACCAATGCTAATATGCCACCTTAGAACCAAGGCAAGGGAAAACAAGGTAACAATGCTGATAGAAAAGACTATACCGCTGCCTAGATCAAATATGAAAAGTTTGTTGGTTGTATTTCCCAGGTTGAGCCCACTATAAATGTCATCCATGTCAAAGGCACCAATAGTCAATGTGTAGTCACCACACATAAAGGTTAGATATCTGTTGTCAGTGCTAATCCACATTAATACCATTTAGTTCAATGACCTCGTGGGGCACTTATCCACATCCTCCACCCTTTCCACCTTTAGACATGTCATCCATTAAGCCAGATCAAAATATTCCACTTCGCATCACCATAATGGTCAATTACTTTTCCATCAAGTGGGTCATGATAGATAATAGTTCGACCCTAAACCTATGTACATTGATGTTCATACAATAGGTGGGGTATATAGAGGCTAAAATTTCACATGAATTCATCACCATAAAATCCAATGAAAACTTGGAGCTTACCTCAGAAGGTACTATTTTTTTACCCATCAAGCTAGGCCCAACCATTTAAGAGACCATTTGCCATGTTTTTGATCTTGACCTCCCATATAACAACCTCCTTGGTGTTAGAATAATAGATATATTTGACTTTATAATTAAATCATTTCGGTTTAATTACTTAAGTCCTCTATTATTCTTTTTCACTTAAGCTATCTCTTTTAGGTGCATAATAATTAATATTTATATTAATTATTATTGGACAACCTAGCTTTTTGTGGCTTTAGGGTTTCTATCCTTATAAGCCGCTTTTGTAATTATTTCATTGATTCTCTCTTAATTCATTTTTGAGCTCTGACATTTTTGAGCACAAGAGGGTTTTGCTTTTTCCATATTTTTGCTTCATTCTTTGTGATAGGTTTATTGCATGTAGCTGGATCTTGGAGTTGAATCTGATATTTCATCAGTTTCTACATGGTATCAGAGCCACGTTGTTGCAGCTTGTTCAAAGTTTATTGAAGTTGTGAATCTAGCCCTTTATTTCTGGGGTTTTTCAGTTTTTTTTATTGGATCTGGGGGGCTACTTTTTTTTGGAGCACTTTGGGAAAAAACCAACCTCATGATTGTGTCTAGAAGGCCCAAAAACCCCTATTTCCATATAAAATTTGACCTGTTTGGCCTCCGGGGCATCTGAGAGAAAAAAAAATTACCCTATTAGGGTCGTACGGACACGTTTTTTGAGAATTTTTTTTTTAAAAAGGGCATTTTCCTAGTTTTTTTGATGCGCCATCGGTGCCCGGCCAGTGCACCACCCACCACCTAGAATGACACCCACCGACGCACCATCGACGCCTGGCCAGCGCGCCGCCCGCCTACCGCTCGCTGCCCGCCGGCCACCCAACCGCCACCGCCCAGCTCGGCCGCCTCCATAGCTCCGCCCAACCTCCTACAGTAGGTGATGTCACCTACTGACGTCACTTGCTGTACCTTTTTCTGGTGCCCTAAAATTTTTTCGGTGATTTTTAATTTTTTCTTGCGAAGGTTTTTTCTAGTGATGACGACATGCTGATGTCAACGACAGGCCCGTGACGGTCATACGACCGTCAATTTATTTTCCATCACTAGTTTTTTCTAGAGAGCTTGCATTTTGGGGGTACTTGGCCATTTTTGCTCCTATAGGGCTCATACAGACTCGAAAATCGACATATGATATATCATCGGAAAGGTCTTTTTGAGCCAGATGCGATGGTGCTAGTTTGATTTTTTGATTCGACCATTTATGCTCCCTTTTTTGACGTCAAAGTTGAGGCTTTGTTTTCATCCTCTCAGCACTTGGACATCAGGTTTTGTACTTATCCTTTGTGTTTTCTCATATATTTGGGGTGTACGGGGATTTGATTGATATTTTGTGGGGGGGTGCATCTTTCTTTCTATACTTTCAATTTCAGAGAGACCCTTCTGCTTCTGTCTTCCTCTCTCAATGCCAGACCCTTCAATTGCGGGTCTTACCCTGCACAACTATCATACATGGAAATCTTAGATGACTAGACTCCTCATGTCATGAGGTTTATGGTCATGTCTAGATGAACACCAACCTATCTTGCAGTGTCCTTTTGAGATTCTTCAACATAGAAACAAAATGGATGAAGCCATGGGTTTGATTGCACTGAACATATCCGACCGTCTCTTGTTTCACCTGGAAGGTTTGACCACTCCTAGGGCTATTTGGGGCAAGTTTTCAACCTTGTTTGGTATAGTGAACAAATTTTGGAAGCTTCAGCTTGATGCAGAGTTGACCTCTTTGATTCCTTTTGATTTCCCCACTATAGAGGACTTCTTGATGAAGTTCAAGTCTCTGCGTACAGTTTTGCAGGGATGTGGGAAAATCAAAATAGATGATGAGTGTATCTATTTGATACTCTCAAAGTTGCGAGGACAGTATCAGATCTTTTCTTCCACTTTCTACTCCACCATGGATGCATTCGGTACCAGACATGTTATGCCCTCTTTTGAGACATTCTGTGATAGGTTAACTCGTGAGCAGTCCAAGCTCATTCAGATGGATTCTCTTGCAGGTTCACAGTCACAGGCATTGCTTGCCAAGACACCTCAAGATTCACAGAAGCTGAAGCTGAAGCCGATATCTAATTCTTCCTCTCAGCACTCTACTAGCCCACCATCTTCTTCTAAGAAGGAGAAATAGAAGACTGAGAGCCCCACATGTTCCTATTGTCAGAAGGGAACATATGATGAGTCACTTTGCTATCAGAAGAAGTTTGATGGTTACGAGAAATAGATAGCGGATTTGCAAGCTCTTCTTTAGAAGAGCAATCTTTCCTCTCCATCCTCTTCTAGCTCACAGGGGTCTGCTTATCAGTCTTCCTCTATCTATTCTACAACTAGACAAGATCTTGGAAAGGGTCATGCATTATGAGCTTCTATTGCATCCCCTTCACAGGTCCCTTGGATACTAGATTCAAGTGCTTCTCACCATATGGCATCTTCTTAGGAGATCTTCTCTTCTTTTGAAGATTCTCCTATTCCCCATATTATCATTGGGAATAACACTATTATGATAGTCTATGGGAAAGGCACTGTATGCATTTAGGATGGCACATTCAATGATGTGTTGTATATTCCATCTCTATCTCTAAACCTTCTCTCGGTTTATCAGATTAATCATAGTGGGTCAAGGAAGATAGTTGAGTTCACTCCAGATTTAGTTTTCATCTGGGATAGTATGACAGGAGGTATTGTTGCTACAGGGACAGTTGATCATTCCACCCGTCTCTACTCCTTTTCACACTTTGGTCCACCTTTGCCAAAGCACAACTCTCCTCCTTTGAGAGAGCATCATGTGGTATAGTCAGGTCACTTGAACCTCTATGTGGTTCCTGAGATGACTGTTGTGACTGCCATGCCACCTCCTGTTGAGCTCTTTTCTATTCAGTAGGTTTCTTCTTTAGCACTGCCTAATCCTCCAGCTCCATTCATCGAGCCACCAGGTGTAGTTGTTGAGGATTCTCCAGAGGACATTCATCTCCTCTTTGATGACAGTGTCAGCATGCCTGTCATACCACCTACATTGGGGATTCCCTTTCAGGATCCTCATGTCTACTCCTTTGAGCATTAGCTTCGCTTTCCAGTGACACCTCATCTTTCGAGGTTACCTCTTCAATGTCCACTGACTTTCACTCCTCTGCATTAGAGTCATAGTGGTTTGTTCATTGATCCAGGGGTTCTTTCTTTTCAGGGGGTTGGCAACATGCATTGTACTTATGGCTTTGAGAGAGTCTCTTGAAGTCATTCTTTTTGTCTTTTCTTGCTTTTACATCTCTTTTTGGAGAGGAGTTTTTCCCACTGGGTTTTCTCCTTTACTCCGGTTTATAGAGATTTCCTTGTACTGGGTACCTGATCAGGCTTTGTTGTCAGGACCCATTTCTTTCTTTCTTAGCTGTGGTAGGTTAGTTCCTCCTGAACTACACTTAAGGGGGGGTGTTAGAGTAATAGATATATTTGACTTTATAATTAAATCATTTTGGTTTAATTACTTAAGTCCTCTATTATTCTTTTTTGACTTAAGCTATCTCTTTTAGGTGCATAATAATTAATATTTATATTAATTATTATTACACAACCTAGCTTTTTGTGGCTTTAGGGTTTCTATCCTTATAAGCCTCTTTTGTAATTATTTCATTCATTCTCTCTTAATTCATTTTTGAGCTCTGCCATTTTTTAGCACAAGAGGGTTTTTCTTTTTCCATATTTTTGCTTCATTCTTTGTGACAGGTTTATTGCATGTAGCTGGATCTTGGAGTTGAATCTGATATTTCATCAGTTTCTACACTTGGCTGACCATGGATCCATTCCATCAAAGTCATACCCTCCACCTATCATCAGTGCATCAAATTTCCACATCAAGGCACTAAAATCACCATCCATGCTGATCCCCAACCCTTCACATACTACCATGCATTGGAGGCCTCCTTTTCCCATTACACCCAGTGTTCTAGCATCGACATTGGCACATCTATCACTAGTTCATCCCGATCCCACTGTGATCTAGAGACCATCTTAGCCTCCACCTTTTTCAGTGCCAAGATCAACAATAGGGGTTACACATAATACAACTTGACAGATGCCTTTGCAATAGGGGCCCTGGCACTTAATCCGCATACTTAGGGACGACCCTATCATCAAAGAAAACTCCCTCAAGAAAACCCTAAAGTCAAGCAAATGGGACCATCAACATTAGTCTCCCATGGAATTTTGAATAACAAGGATCCTCCACCTCTTTACACTGAGCTCCGTGGAAACTTCAAGGACAAGCACCCCACATCACATAAATGGGCTACTAAATAATAGAACTATCAGGGTGGTGGTCCAGGACATGAAGATGCTTGTATGAAAGACCCAATGGAAGCCTCACAAAATCCACCGCATAGAAGCCTCAGTTTCAATACCCCTCACTTTCATATACGTGGACCACATACCCCAAATGGTGTTGATATTGTGGTGACTGATCATGTAGTGGGTATTGATATTGTGGCGATTGCTGGTTTTCAGGAAAAAGAAAACCAACATTGTAAAACCCTAAAATGGTTGATTTTAGAGGTTGCCCTAAAATGCATGTTATAAGTGGCTGAGATGCATAATGCATTGTAATGTTGGTGTACTATTTTGATGGATAATAAGAAAGTTTGGATGACTGTGTAGGTGGACGTAGCCAGAGGTTTGTGTGAACCATGTTAAATCTATGTGTTATCTGTGTTCAGATTGTATTCTTATATTGTTTCTGCATATAACTATTTATTCTTATATTGTTTCAGATCTATCAATTCCTAACAAATGGGGGAACTAATTCACCCAACATTACCCTTTTGAACATCTAGGATGAACTTTTGGAAGTCGAAGACATCCCAGAAGAGGAAGAAAAGAGTTCCTATGATGATATATATTTTCAACAATGAAACCTTCATGGGAAATTCTATCCTCTGCCAACTCGCCATTAACTTAATCGACCTCCCCCTCATCTATCCTGAACTCATAGACTAAGACCAACCAAGAGTAGCACACATTGATGAGTTTTGAAGCAAGGAAGTGCTCTTGAGATTCATTGGAGTTTCAGACCAACAATCAGACTAAGGGAAAGAATCAACATACATTTACAAGATCGACCCCAATAGATACTTCGGGGAAGAGGAGGTCTTCAGCTGCAAAATGAAAAGAAAAAAGAAAATGAAGAGTCCTTTGAAAACCCTTATGGGGCACATTCTGAGTCCAAAAAAGTAAAAACAAAGCATGTATCTTCTAGTGAAAACCTTTTAGAGGTGCTCAAGGATGAGGACTTTCCTCTTCCCCCAATCCACGAGAATGGACTAGAACAATCATCTATCATAATTAAAGACACCAAGCCTATCAAATTGGGAATGGAAGAATATCCAAGGATCACGTACATTGCAACATCCTTACCCGTGGATGAAGAGATGGCTTTCACAACACTCCTCTAGAAGGAAACCATCAACTTTGCATGGTCATATACTCACATGCTTAGGCTAGATCAAAATTTGGTTGTCCATCACCTTGCAGTGGATCTGAACGCAAAGCCTGTCAAACAAAAGTTACACAAGATGCATCCGAAATTGGCCCTACTAGTGAAGGCATAGCTCAAGAAGCTTCTATAGGAAAAGATCATCCACACCATTGATTAATCAGAATGGATATCCAACATGGTTACAGTCACTAAACCATTAGGAGAAATTAGAATCAGTACAGACTATTGAGACCTAAACAAAGCATGCCCGAAAGATGATTTTCCCCTACCAAACATTGACATGATTGTTGACCTAACAACAATCCATGAGATTTTATCCCTAATGGATGCTTTTTCAGGTTAAAACACAATCTGTATAGAAGAAGAAGATCAACACAAGACAAAATTCACAATGCCATGGGGCACCTTCTATTACAACACGATGCCATTAGGGTTAAAGAATGTGGGAGATACATATCAAAGAGTAATGACCGCTATCTTCCACAACATGATCCAAAAAATCCTCAAAGACTATGTGGACAACATTCTCACCAATTCAAGAATATGATTAGAATACCCTGATATCCTCGAGTGTGTGTTTGATCACGTGCACCACTATGGTCTGAAATTGAACTTGGAGAAGTGTGTCTTTGGCGTCACATTAGGAAAACTGTTAGGGTTCATTATGTCATGGTGGGTCATAGAGATTGATCCTAAGAAGTTTAAATAATATATGGACATGCCTCTTCCATGCACACTCAAACAACTAAGGAGCCTCCAGGGAAAGCTACAATAAGTCTACAAATTCATATCTCAGCTGGCAGACAAGTGCCAACCATTCAAAAACCTATTGTGCAAGGACACAAGTTTCAAATGGGATCCGATCTATTAAAGAAGTTTTGAAAAATCAAGGAGTACCTAGCTAACTCATCCATCCTTGTGCCACCAATGCCAGGACAACCTCTCATTCTATACATTTCAGCAACTATGACAACACTGGGGGCACACCTAGCACAACTTGATGATAATGGGAAAGAATGGACCATGTACTTGATGTAGGAGCATCCTAGGATCCACCCATGTATAGTCCTTAAATGGATCCACCCACTTTGACTGCATTAAGTGGTATTAGAGCAAAGTTTGTTCCTATTTGAGAGAAGTCTATTCTTGTTGGAGCCGAGTGGATCTTGTGTATCTAGATCTTGATTTGAAGATGCCTTCGAGGAGAAACCATGAGATCTCTGAAGAAGAGGAAGCTATTGGTGAACTCTGTCTTGATTATTTTAGGGCTTTGCAGAAACAAGTGCAAGACTTACAAGAGGAATTGAGAAAGAAGAAGCCTATCTTGAAAGAGGATAGTGATGATGAATCTGAGGAAGATCATTTTGAAGAAGTTGTCAAAGAAGCTAGAGATTATGAGGAGAATCAAATTCTGAAAGCTATGTCTAAGATTGGAAAAAGACCTAAGACTAAAGATTCTACATTTGCTGGAAGCCTTAGGCCTAAAGAATTGATTGATTGGATCAATGATATTGATGAATACTTTGAGTATGACCAAATAGAAGATCCTAATAGGGTTAGATTTTCAAAGACTAAGTTGAAAGGTCATGCAAATATCTGGTGGAGAGAAGTTCAGTTGGAAAGAGGTAGAAGAGGAAAAGAGAAGATTACTAAGTGGAACCAAATGGTTGACAAGTTGAAGAAGCAATTCATTTCGGTGGATTATGAATTGGACATGTTTAAGAAGATGCAAGCTTTGAAGAAGACTAACAAATTGGTACAGGAGTATACCAAGGAGTTTTATAGAATCCTGATTAGCACTGGTCATTCTGAAGTTGATAAAGAAAAGGTTGCTAGGTATGTCCATGGTTTGAGACCTATTATTCAAGAAGATTTTCTTACTGTGCGGATGATAAAAATTGGTGATGCTTATAAGATGGCATTGAAGATTGAAGAAAAGCTGAATAGGAAGTATGAAGGAAAACATAATAGTAGGAACCGAGGTGGTAAAACTAGTGAGACAAATGCTGAGAGTAATGTGACAGAGAATCCTAAACCTGATGTAGGATTTGGCAATGGTCAAGTTACTAAGAATGTTGGATAGAGAGGAAGGTGGAAGAATGAGTTCACTGGCACTTGGTATAAGTGTAGTGAAGTTGGTCACAGAAGTTGGCAGTGTCCTAAGAAAAGAGTTGCATTAGTTGCTAAAGAAGACATTGAGAATGTTCCTAAGAAAGGTGAATGTCTTGTCACTAGGAGATTAGCTGCATGTCCATGAACCAGTGCAAAGAAGGAATTTGTTTAGGACCAGATGTAAGTGCAAAGATAAGGTATGCAATGTTCTAGTTGATGGCGGCAGTTCTGAGAACTTTGTTTCAGATGAAATGGTTAGTAAATTGAATTTGGAAATAAGGAAGCATCCTAATCCTTATCAGATTAGTTGGATACAAGATGTTTCTAAGGTTAGAGTTGAAGAAAAATGCTTGGTCAAGTTTCAGATTGGATCTTACCATGATGAGATATTGTGTGATATATTGCCTATGGATGCTTGTCATTTGTTTCTCGATAGACCCTGGCAGTTTGACATGAACATTTTATTTGATGGTCATGCTAATACCTATGTGGTTAGGCATGAAGGAGCTTGACATAAGTTGACACCTTTATAGGAGACAGGGGTTAAGGGATGTGGAATTATCAGGTGTTGCCCTTATGACAAACCTTAGGAGTAGAAGGTTGATGAACCTATTCTTGTTAAGTCTAGTTTGAAGGAGAAGGAGAATGATATCTCTGAAGAGTTTGTTGAGATTAAGAAATAGATGGTTTTGTTGGCAGAGATGGTTCAGCAGGTGGTTACATTTATGACATAGAGAGATGCAGATGATACTGAGTTGGTTGAGGAGTCTAGGGAGGATGAACCTTACAAAGGCACTGAGGTGATCAGTAGTGGTCAAAGTCAGTTGCTATCAGTTTCTAACTGAAGGGGTAAGCAAAGTGAAGAGAAAAAGGACTTTCTACATGAGACAGTGAATGAAGTGATGACTACTTGTAGTCAAGGACAAGAAGAGATGTGGGTGAAGAACAGATTCGACATACCTATTCTGATTCCCTTGAGGTGTTCTCGATTTCCTTATGATAAAATCTTTCTTACCTAGGGTGTTTGATGCAGGAGCATCCTAGAATTCTTCGTAATCCTGTATCAACCAAAAATATGTTTGTCTTTGAAGGTAGATTCTTAGTTTTGATCTTGGTTTAGTAGAGTTCTTGTTTGGTTTCGGAGACTGGTTGCTTGGTTTATGTGGTTATCGGGGTGCTCAATCTCTGAAGAACACTCAGTGACTGAAGGTGTCGGTTCACCGATGCTTGGCAATAACTGTGTTCCTCGGTCATGCCTGGCATGGTCGATTAACTGGTGCTCGGTTATTTCTTCTATTGCTCAGTGTTCTTGCTTACCGATTGGATTGTTTTGTTAGATCGACTTGGCCAACTAGTGCATTTAATTTGGTTAGCACTCCTCATGTTATGGATTGACCATTGGACATGTGGGGACCTAGATCCGGCATGTTGCATTCTTCTATGCAGATCTAATGACTATTTGGGGCCATCTTGGAGAGTTTATTTATTTTGTAAGTGTATACACCTAAAAATGGCTTCATTAATTAATTAAATATTTATTATTTAATTACTATTGACTTGATAAATTAATTAAATATTTATTATTTAATTAATATTTGTTTCATCTATTTATTAAGTAAATTATTCAATTTATTTAATAAATTCACTATAGTCTAATTCTATATCCTAAGTCTTCTAAAAAGTCTATTAAAGTGATTTAATTAAATACACAATCACCTAAATATGACTAAATCCCCTAGTCCACTTCATCCACCTAGTCACCTGACACATCACCTTGGCTAAGATAAATAATTATTATTAATTATTTATTCATATTTATCCTCACCCACACATGTTCTATTCTTAAGGGCTATGTGGCCTCATAGGACTTGGTCTCATGACCACTTGTCCTCTCAACAACCAAGTCAAGAGACATTCCCTATTCCTAAGGGGCTTCTCAAGCCACCTCTAAGGGTCAAGGCTGACTCATAGGACACTTGTGCAAAGAGTCCTCATGAGGAAAAGGTCTCTCCCTCTTTCTCTCTTTGGTCTTTGTGAGACACTTGACATGTGTCTTTCCCTTCCACCTTCTTCTCCTCCATGTCAATGTGAGAGGAACATCATCCCTATTCTTTCTCTCACATTCCAACTACATCCCCCTTTCTCTCAACTCCTTCAACCAAGTCAATTCTAGCCCTAGGATCTTCCACCATTCATTCTCAACCGTAGGATTCTGCCACCTAGGCCTAGATCCTCCAAAACTCTATAAAAGGAGCCTCAGTTTCCATTTGAAAGCTAATAGGTATTTTTGAGAACAAGCATTCAAGCATCCAAGCAATCAAGCATCCAAGAAATCAAGCAACCAAGCATCCATATTATCATCCCATCATTTGCATTTCATCCACCATATTTGCATAATCAAGTTTTAGTTGTGCACTCATTTCATTCAATCTCCACACTTTGGAATCATCTTGGGAAAGAGCTTCATTTGGAAATCTGAGAGCTCAACATCTTCAAGAAATCAAAGCTAGGAGGACAATGGAGACAAGCTGCATTTCTAGGTGAAGGTAAATTGTTAATTTGGTTTCATTTGTTATTGCATTCTTCATTGTAGTTTGCTTATTAGATAGATTTATTAATCTTTTATTAGTTAATTCATCATTTAGAATAGTATCCAACTAATTTGCATACATTTTTGGTGCTAGAAGGAGGGCCCAACTGGGCTTTTCACTTTCAGTTTTTAGTTTTTCGTGTGCAGGTTTTTCTACAGGTTATTTCTGTGCATTTGTCCACGATTCCTGCGCATTTGTTCATTTTCACTGTGGATCCATTCTCTAGCATAAAATTTTCATTTTTTTTCCTCTTTGTTATAATTGCTACTCATTTCTCCACTGTTCTTGCACATTTATTCATTTTCGTTGTGCATCCACAGTAACTGCGCATACATTCCACCAGGCTACGCATTCATTAAACTATTTTGCGCATATACAATTACTGCGCATACATTCCTACTTCTTGTGCATATATCACACTATTTTGCGCATTTATCAGTTTCTATAGAAAAATTCAATTTTCTGTTAGATTTTTTTTTAACTAACATTTTGACAAGTGTCTGTTCGTTCTGGTAGTATTTTTTTTAGGCTGTTTTGCAGGATGTAAATCTTTTAAAGACCCCATTGCTAAAAACATTTTTTCTAACAATTTTATTTGCAGATTGCCAAGGGGTTTGCAAAATAAACTAAAATCTCGTTTGGGCTTAAAATATGACATGTTTTTGCTTTGTGTGTTTTCCTTAGCATAGATTCACGTGTCTGTTGTGTTTTGCTTAATAGCATAATTGTAATCCCAAAATTATAACAACATATCCTCTCCCCTCGCCATTCGTGGACCTTGGGTGTAAGAGAAATTGTTATAATTTTTAGAGGGCGATCTTTGGTGGGAAAAGAGGTACTCACCCCAAGGAATGACCCAACCGGTAATAGGCTAAAGCCAAGCCCTTCCAAACCGGTATATAAAAAATGCTAGTGTGATTAGTCTCACATTAGATAGGTGTGAATTCATTGTGGCAACCAAAATCTCCTCCAATACCCCAGTGGTGCGTTAAAGTCCTACTTAGTAGAGGTGAAAGTCTTGCTTTGAAAGGATTGGGAGAGCCCCCTTAATTGGGAAAATGACTTGATCACAACCACTTGAACGAATGTCCTTATTAACAACTTTTGTTTAGTGGCCAAAAACCTTCTATCTGTTGGCTCAAGGAGTCACCCAAGCTCGTGAAGACACCCCACATTACTCATGGTTCATAGTAGAGATAGCAATTCTTTGGGAAGTAATGACCCATTGAATTCAGAACTTGGTGTGCCTGAGAAGTGAGTGCACTGTAAGGAGGAGCCCGTGCCTCCAAGTTCCTAGGCTATCCACTGTGGATTTGCGTGGCTGGATTTTATTATCCTAGTGGGGATTCAGCAAATATCATCCTTGCCAACCTTAGGATTGTAAGCGTGTTTGTGCATTCATACTAGATTAAATTAGATTAAAATCATCTTTGTCTTACGTGTGTGTGTTTATGCATTTTTACTTTGCCAAAAACCATAAAACATTAGAAAAACAAAAACAAAAAAAAAATTCCCATCATCAAAACAGCAAAATCATCAAAAAATTTGACAACCTATGCATACATTCAAAATTTCTGCGCATACGATTCAAGTTACTGCACATTTACATTTTATCAAGATGCATCTGTCAAAATTTTCTGTGCATTTGTTTCATTTTACTGCGCATATATTACACTGTCCTGCGCATTTACAACAGAGAGCATTCTCACAGGCTTTTGGAATTTCAAAATCACTTTTTCAAATACCCATTTTCGTCTTCAGTAAGATTCTAGAAAAATAGTTACGTTACATAGACCTTTGATTTTTGATTTGACCACTTTCATCACTTTTCATCATCATTCCTTCCTCAAGAGTCAACAAATCACTTTCTTCCAATCTTAAGATTTTTAGTGTGGTGTTGAAAATTTACCTTATCTATCAGACTTTGATATTGGTGAGCTTATCATATCAAGATATATCATCCTTAACCATCAAGCTTACTTGGATTATTGTTTCTTGACCCCAATTTTCAATACTTATCATATCTTTTCTACCAATCATTCTCCATATCTTTTTATCAAGAATCTTTCTTTTCCGCAATCAATTTCATCCATTTTATGGTTCAAACTCGATCTCAGAAACTCAAACAACCTATTAATCTAAAATCCCTAGACAAAATGGAAGGCAATAACAACAATGATGAGAATCCTTGGCCCAAACAGCCTCCTAAGAAAACTAATCCTCTCACATTTGATGACGAACCTACTCATGAGGAACTTAGGGATGCTGCACAAGATCCTAAATTTTTACAAGTCTTGGAACGACTTATAGGCTTGGATAAAGAGATGTATTTCTTCATGCTTGCTCAACAAGGAGCTAAGTTACCAATTGATTTTGATGTTACCAATCTTAGAGAACCAACTCCTACACAAAATCAAGATATCCTTAAAGGTTCTCAAGATCCTCATGGAGCAAAGGAAATCAATCAACAATCCAATGCTTCTCAAATCAATCAACAATCCAATGCGTCCCATAGTGATCAACAACAAAATGTTTTTCAAAATAATCAGCAATCCAATGATCCTCAACATACTCAACAGTGTAATGTTTCCCAAAACTCGCAAGGAAACACATTATCTTTGGATCCCATCCTACAACAAATCCAGATGCTTCAACAACAAATTCTTGATATTCAAACTGGATCATCAACTAAGAAGTATTCTTTGGATGATATATGTCCTTATCCTTTTGATAAGAATTTAGCAATGATTCCATTCCCTCCTCATTTTCAGGTATCGAAATTTGACAAATACAAAGGGAATTCAGATCCACAAGACCATATTCATGAGTTTTGTGCTGCTTGTATTGAAGTCACTCACAATGACACTTATCTTATGCGACTATTTCCGTGAAGTTTAGGAGGACAAGCCATGGAATGGTTCTCCAAACTTCCCCCGGGCATCAAATCTTTCAATGAGCTTCTTGACAAATTTGTGACTCATTATTCATATAACATCAAACATGAGGTCACTATGCTTGATCTTTGCAATGCACATCAAAAGAATGGAGAACCTTACCTTACTTTTTTGCAAAGATGGCGTCAATTGTTTTCTAAATATCCATGAATGATTCCTAAACAAGAAAAGATGGATATTTTTGTGCATAACCTTACACCAGAAATGAGTTATAGGTTACAATTGCAATGTCCACCAAATTTCAATAAGCTCATAGAAAATGGTATCAAGATTGAGGAAGCCATGGTCCGAAAAGGTGAGATAAAACTTTATTCCAAAGGTAATGCTGGATCCTCAAATTCCAATTCCAACACTTATAACTCCAATTCCAACAATGACAAATCGAAATATTGGAATAAAAACAAAAACATTGTCAATGATGGAATTGTTGATAATCGTAATGTCCAACCAACAAAACCTCTTCTAAATCTCACAAGTACGACCAACGCTAGTCAAGCTACATACAACAATCAGTCGGCAAGTCAAAATACCACCAAGGATTCACCTAAACCAAGATTGCCTTTTATCTCACCTCGAAGAAACTTTACTCCTTTAGGGGAATCTCTCAAATCAGCATTACGGAAGTTAATCACCAAGAAACTCATCACACTTCCTGAACCGAAAGATTATGAACCTAGAGTGAAGCCTTCTTGGTGGAATGGAAATGATTATTGTGAATTCCATAGAGGAAAAGGACATATAACTAATGAATGTCAAAGACTTAAAAATGTGATCCAAGACTTAATCGAAAGCGGTGAAATTAGTGTTGACGGACATGTCTCGAATGAATCACATACGGCCTTCAAAGATCCACTTCCTGAGCATGAAAAGGGAGGTTCTTCCAACAATAAGGGTGACAACCAAGCCAATTATAATAACACACCCTATAGATATGTTGGTAACATTTCTGACCATCATCCTTTTGCATATTATGCCAATGTTATTACCATAAAGGGAAAATCAGAGAGTCAACCAATCCATGCTACTACTCGTGCTCAAGCCAAGGTTACTCTCCAAGGAGTCCAGTCTAAACTAAGCACTACTCACAACAAGTCCATTTATGTTCCAAAGTCCATACCCAATACTTCCAACTAGTACAATCTTTTGGAACAGCTCAAAAAGACACCGGCCCAGATATCCATCTTAGAGCTTTTGCATCTTTCTCCATCTCACAAAGATATCCTTGAAAAAGCTCTCTTAGAGACCCAAGTTCCAACAACTCTAGATCCTGATCAATTTCAAGCTATGGTAGGCCATTTAACAACCCCACACTATTTGTCCTTTACTGAAAATGATGATTTAGCCATTACCCAACCTCATAATGCTCCTTTACATATCGAAGTCCTTGTCCAGAATCACAAGATTAAAAGAGTATTAATAGATGGGGGAGCTGGCTTGAATATTTGCATGTTAAAGTTGGTCCTTGCATTGGGATTTTCTGAGAATGCCGTTGATCCAAAAAATAAAATCACAATAAAAGCCTATGATGAGGAAGAGCGATCATCCAAGGGGTTTGTTGTTCTTCCAATTAGAATCGGTCCTATTGTTAAAGATGTATCTTGTCAAGTCCTGGACATGGATCTTGCTTATAATATTCTTTTGGGAAGACCATGGATTCATTCCATGCAAGCTATGCCATCAACTTATCATCAATGTATAAAATTTCCTCACAATGGTCAGGAGATCACTATCAAAGGAGATTCCAATCCTTTTCAATATTGTAGCAATGTGCAGATTTCTGATTCTTTGGTTCCCAATAATCGTACTGGATCTTCTACAACTACACTTGGTGACCCTAGTAATATAGCATCAACTTCTAAATCAGACGGGATCAAGATAGATATCAAAGAAAGAAGTATGGGAGAATATACTTTAGGTCAAGCTCTTTGCATCACTGAGTTACCTTTATCTCCTAAATCATATGGTAGGTCTTTGATCACTAAACAACAATCAGAACCCCCTTCCACACTTGTTTATAACACATTTATAAGTGGGGGCACAATATCCAAAGAGGCAGTTGAGCATAATGCAAATTATTGGCTTAAGACACAGAAGATTGAAGATGATATTAAACATGATTATATATCACCTGATGTTTATGGAAAAGGGTATACTTTGCTACAAAAGATTGGATATCAAGGTGCTGGACCTCTAGGGTTACAAAGAGAAGGTGTTATAAAACCAATTTTTCAAAATCCTAATTATCAATGAGACACTACAGGATTAGGATATAAGGGAGAAGGATCACAAGAAACAAAAGGAAAAGCAAAAATGCCACCTTTTCATGAGACATCTAAAGCTCCTGCCTTACAATTCAGAAAGCATGGCATGTATGTAGATCTAGAAAAACAAAGGATAGCTCAAAGAATCATTGATAGACTTGAGGATAATGATGATTTTGATTCTAATGATTATGAATGGGATTCCTTATCTAATGGTACTGAAGAAATAGGAGTCGATGTTGTCCATCAATATAGTAACAATTACCATGAGGGTGAGAGTTCAATGAGTGACTCACTAGGATTGGTCCCACGTAATACTACTCGTGTTGATCATGAGCGAAGTGAGCATTATCTTGTGATAGATAATTCGGATGAGAGTATGGAAATAGACCTCGTTGATACTATCATAAACCTTGACAACTTTTCCATCAATACCATCTCTGCTTTTGAAACCAACCCAAATGATCCAATGCCCCTTGTCTGTCCTGACCTTATTGATTGGGATTCTCCTGATCACCTAAAACTTGATGTCTTCCATAATGATGACATGATCATTGACTATCTTGGTATCAGGGATCATTTACCACCAGGGGATCACAAGTCAGGATTTCTGATAGAACTCAATGACATGGCCTATTTTGGAGAGAGTGCCAATCCTTTCAGTCATAAAAATATAAAAATAATCAGCAGATCTAATGGTGAAAACCACTTAGTGGCAGTATTAGATCCAAAAATAGTAAAAAGAAAAGATGCATCTGATGGTGAAAACCTCTCTGAGGTGCCTGATGATGGAAGGATTGACACTCTTCCAAACTATCTAGATCGAGAGCAATCTTCCATTCTTATAGAACCGACAGTACCACTTAACATTGGAACAGAGGAGTCTCCATGCATCCTCAAGGTAGCAGCATCCTTGACAGAGTCAGAGAAAGAAGCTTTTGCAAACTTCTTCAGAGAATGACAAATCAACTTTGCTTGGTCCTACACTGATATGCCTAGTTTGGACCCCAATCTCATTATGCATCATTTATCTATCAAACCAGGTGTAAAACCAGTTAAGCAGAAGCTCTGCAAAATGCATCCTCACATTGCTCTAATGGTGAAAGAAGAATTGAAAAAGCTCCTAGATGTTGGATTCATTCGAGCTATTGATTATGCTGAGTGGATTTCAAATATTGTCCCAGTTTCAAAACTAGACAAGTCTATCAGGATTTGTATTGATTTTCGAGATCTAAATAAAGCTTGTCCTAAAGATGACTTCCCTTTGCCAAATATTGATATGATTTTTGACCTAACAGCTGGGCATGAAATGTTATCATTAATGGATGGATTTTCTGGCTATAACTAAATCAAGATTGCGCCGGAAGATCCGGAAAAAATTGCTTTTACTTGTCCGTGGGGTACATACTATTGGAATGTAATGCCTTTTGGCCTCAAAAATGCTAGAGCAACTTACCAAAGAGCCATGACCATGATCTTCCATGACATGATGCATACCATCATGGAAGATTATGTTGATGACATTTTAGCAAAGTCTAAAGATAGAGTTGGTCATTTGAGAGTGTTAGATAAAATATTCACCCGGATGGAAAAATATCAGATTCGACTCAATCCAAAGAAAGGTGCATTCGGGGTCACATCTGGCAAACTGTTAGGGTACATTGTCTTAGCTAAAGGAATCGAAGTAGATCCAGAAAAGGTTAAAGCAATATTGGAGATGGCTTCCCCCACTAACATCAGTCAACTAAGATCTTTACAAGGGCATCTTCAATCAATCCGAAGATTTGTTTCTCAATTAGCAGATCGCAGTCATCCTTTTCAACATTTGTTGCATAAAAATATCTTATTCCAATGGGATGATAAGTGTGAGGAAGCTTTCAACAAAATCAAGCAGTATCTAGCGAATCTTCCAACTCTGATGTCACCAATTCCAGGCAAGCCACTCTTACTCTACATTTCAGCCACGACAGCCTCACTAGGTGCTCTTCTCGCTCAGTAAGATCATGAAGGAAAAGAAAAATCCATTTACTACATCAGTCGCACTCTAGTGGGATATGAGTTAAACTATTCCCCTATTGAAAGAGCATGTATGGCTATTGTCTTTGCTTCACAAAAGTGGTGACATTACATCTTGTCACATTCTACTCAGCTTATTGCAAAGATTGATCCTTTAAAGTATTTGTTAAGCAAGACTACATTGATAGGCAGGTTGGCTAAGTGGGTCATGCTATTTAGTGAGTTTGATATTGAATATGTAGATAGGAAGGCTATCAAAGGTCAAGTGATCACAGATCAACTAGCTGATGCTCCATTAATGGATGACCACCCTATACACACAGAGTTTCCTGATGCTCATATCTTAGCTTTGTCCACGCAAACATGGAAATTATACTTTGATGGCTCATACACTCAACAGGGTTCAGGAGATGGTATACTTTTTATCACGCCACAAGGATACACTATTCCGAAATCTTTCAAGTTGTTATTTCCTTGCACTAATAATGTGGCAGAATATGAGGCTTTGCTGATTGGGTTAAAAATGGCTTTACAATGGAATGTATCTGAAATAAATGTCTACGGAGATTCTCAGCTGATTGTTAACCAGGTTAATGATGATTACCAGACCAAAGATGATAAGTTATTTCCATATAAATGTATGGTGGATGACTTTAAAAATTATTTCTCTGTCATCACTTTTGAGTAGATTCCTCAGCACGAAAACAAGGTTGCTGATGCCATGGCAATGATTGCTTCTTTATTTGATATCGAAGATACCAAGGCCCATTTTGAGTTCTTGGTGGAATCCCTGACTTGTCCTTCATATGATGACCCTGATATGAGTATTATATGTCATCTAATTGGACATGACTCCCCAACCTATGGAAAGATCTATTCTTACCTCAAAGATAACACTTTACCTCCCGACCTATCCCACAATCAAAAATGAACTTTTCTCCGCCAAACCTCCCGCTATATTTTAATATCTGACACCCTTTATTGGTGAGGTTTTGACGGTACTCTCCTGCGATGTCTCAAACATGATGAAGCTCAACTTTCCTTATGGGATGTACATGAAGGTATTTGTGGGACACATTCAATTGGTCCCTCTTTGGCTAAGAAACTCATGCATATGGGTTATTATTGGCCTACCATGGAAGCAGATTCTTTTCATTTTGCTAGGGCATGCAAGAAATGTCAAATACATGGAAACCTTATCCATGCTCCAGCACAAGAGTTACATCCTTTTACAACTACTTTTACATTCAATCAGTGGGGACTCGACCTCGTGGGCGCTATCAATCCTCCATCTTCCAATGGTCACAAATGGATCCTCACTACCACAGAATACTTCACTAAATGGATTGAGGCCATTCCATTGATTACCGCCACAGGGAAACAAATATCCATGTTTATCTTAAACTATATCATCTACAGATATGGTATACTTATGTATCTCATTACTGATCATGGGAAATAGTTCCAAAATCAGGACATGGATGAACTGTGCACCAAATTCCACATCACCCACAACTATTCCACCATCTACTATCCTCAAGGAAACGACCAAGCTGAGGCGTCAAACAAAACAATTGTTAAAATCCTACAAAAGACTATCAATGATGTTGGTCGTGATTGACATCTTCAACTTAATCCTACCTTATGGGCTTACTGCACCTCCATCTGTACTCCTACTGGAGCCACCCCATACTCCCTTGTTTATGGATTTGAAGCAGTCTTGCCCCTCGAGGTCAAGTTGCCTTCACTTCGTGTTACTCTTAAAGATTTAATTTCTGATGAAGAGTATAGAGTTGCACGCTTGACTGAATTGGAACTCCTAGATGAACACCGTCAGCGTGCCTATGATCATTTGAAAGTTTATCAGCAGCGTCTGTCCCGTTAGTACAACAGCAAAGTAAAGATCAGAGACTTTCAGTTGGGTGACTTAGTTCTTTGAGAAAATCCAAAGAATCAACAACACCGTGAAAATAAGGGTAAGTTCGAACCTAATTGGTTAGGACCTTTTGTGATCACAGCAGTCTATGGTTCTGGAGCTTATCAGTTATCTACACCTGAAGGGGATCCCTTGGATGAGCCTCTTAACAGTATCCATCTCAAGAAGTTTTATCCTTGAAATCCCAATTCAAGGGGCATGTATATAGACTGTATATATATTCTGTAAAAAAAATACAAAAAAATCACAAAATCAAAAGAAAAACTGTAATAAAAGCATATGGTGAAAACTTGGAAACAGGTGCTATATGTGACAAGTTAGCTCCTCTATCTATTAGGCTTCTTTTAGTGTGTCCGTTCATTGTATATATCCACAATAAAAGGGTTCATCAGTCCTCATCCCCACCATGTATATATCATAATAAAATGGCCAGTTCATGCACCATTCCTTGTATTTATCCATAATAAAATCTGACCATAGCTTGATCTTTTCTCATGGTCTTCATCCTAGTTTTGTTGTGTCTTTCTTCATCCATAATAAGTCAGTCCATCACCTAGCTGGGGGTATGTCCTTGACTTAGTTTGGTAAGTGGATCTATGATAGTCGTGACTCTTAGAGGACATAATGGAGTTATTTTCACCAGGCAAGCAGACACAATCAAATGTCCTTTTACAATGATATCTTCATGCTGAATCCAAATCTATGATCTATTCTTCGACACATGACCACTTAACTATATATCCTGACTCTACATCATCACTTGAATTGATCAACATGTCCTGCATCAATCTTTTTGGCAAAAGAAATGTATATTCATGACAGGCATGTTAGAATGGTTTGTTGTAGATTATGCATTCATATCTGGATTTCATTGTTATCATGTTTCCTATGCTATTCCGGGATATCTTTTGACATGAGTTTGAAACTCCCAAATGTCATTGATTAGAATAGCCGGGATGGAGCATGGTATTTTCTTTGATTGCTGTTTGTGGGGTATTTTTTGATAAAATCAAAGGATCCAATAATTTGGGGTGTCTGTGTATAAGTACCTTCATCCACATCATAGTATGAACAACATAAACATCATGTTGCTCTGCAAATACTATTTATTATGATATGCCATCGGATACCTCGACTCCAAATATTTGTTCCTTGATTGAGGAGGAAATATTCCTTGTCTGTTACGCAAATGAAACTCAGGTCATCTCCGTTCAATTATACCTAGATGCTTGTCAAGTTTGCAATATTAAACTCCATGCAAAAAGTGCTCAGGTCATCCTGGTTTAATTATACCATGATGCTTACATTTTCTTGCAACATAACGAGCTCAATGATGAAAATCAAATTCCAGTTATTATGAAGTTCTAAGATGTTACATAAAGTTGTGGAGATACTCATTTCATATTTCATTTTGCATTGCATTATACCATTTCCTAGATTTTCATATCAGTGCTCCTTTTATAGGGATTTATAGGTTACCTTTCTTATTAGGTTATCTATTTTCTTAGTCTATTCTTCTTGTGTCAGATACATTGTTATTTAAGTTGAGGACATTTGGACAACCACACATATTATGACTTTTTGCATTTAACACTTAAATCATTTAGAGACATAATTTATCTTCATTAGGAGTGTTCATTTATATATAATTTGGTCATTTATTATAGCTATCATTTCATCTCATTTTCTTTTATCATGTTATCCGTTATTACATTTAAATCATCATCATTTATTACATTAGATATCATTTGCATTATATCATTCATTTATTATTTATTATCCACATTGTTCATCACAAACATTGCATTGATAATCACATAGCATTAATAAATTCATTTAAGACGTGCATTTATGTCACCATCATATGATTATTAACCATTAAGCATCAACAAAATCAAAACATGCATATAAATCATTTTACATTCTACGACATACATTTTATGCATCTGAAAGTACATCATCACATCCTGCATATGTCAGTACGCACATGTATATAAATCATCAAAGTAAATCATGATAGAACTGCATCACATACAATTCATAAAACAACAAAAATATCTGAATGTCCAATGATATAAATCAATAACAATGTGTCTATAGTCAATGTGTCTGTCAAGTCAAAATATAATGATACAATGAATCATAATGATACAATAGTGTATACAATGATCTCTCACAATCTATGAACCACTGCCTCCAGACTCTATATGTCGCTGTCTACAGGAGGCAATGTGGCCCTGTGCTGCTACACTCCTTGATGCTGAGGATCCACCCTGACCTCTTGAACCTGTCAGTGCTCTGGGAGGACATGATGATACCCCTCCACTGCTAGCTAGTGCCTGTCACTCATATGCTGTTGATCTGATGCCAACTAAGCTCTCTCTATAGCTCCTGATCCACTGATCTCTCGAGACTGCCTATCTGTATGCCTCTCGCTAGTAGGATATCTCCTTCCCGGCATGTATCATGGCTCTCATGATATCCCCATGGGGACCTAGGTCCTTTATCCTCTGTAACTCATCTAGCAACATCTCTGACTCCCCGAGTCTCTCAACAGCTGAATCTCTCTCGGCTCGTAGCACATCCATCTGTCTGCCCATCCTCTCAATCTATCTCTCCAAACCTGGAACCCAGTCTACGTCTACCTGGATAACTGCTAGTCAGACTAGCAGTGCATCAATATCCAGCTCCTCCTTCGTAGCATCTCTATGTAAATAGGGATCTTGTCCCCCGATGTCCATATCTGTCTACTCATCCTGTGCTTATATATCTGACATCTCCACATCTGGCTCATCCTGTCTGCCACCCTGAGCCACATCAACCTAGGCCAATAGAATGTCTACCTCATCCTGTGCCTACCCCTATGCCTGTGCCTATACTACAGCAACTGGTATCTATACTTTAGCCACTGGTCTTTGTACCTGCATGACTGGTACTTGTAATGGTGCTCCTGCAGCTGGCTGTGCTGGCGGCTGTCTCCATCCCTATCCCCTCTGCCTCACTCCACCTCCCCTCATCCATGGGCCAACTCTCCCTCCATCTCCACCACCTCCACCTCCACCACCATCTCCACCACCTCCATCTCCTCCTTCATCTCCTCCTCTCCCTCATCCCCTCCTATCTCGAGCTCGCTGCCTCCCTCGATGTCTGTCTGCTGGATCTCTCTCTAGAGGTCTCACTGCTGGATCTGTAATCCGTGGCACAGGATGATCTCTCAAAAACTGCTCTAAATCCGCAGTCATCCCAGGGTCAACCACTGTCTGTCTCATGGACCATGCTTGGTATGGTGCATCCAAAAACTCCTACCGTACAACACCAAATGATGCCATGGGCCCCCAATCCCATCTCTCCTGATGTGTTCGTGCAAACTCGGTCACTCCCTAGGGCATACCCTGTATCCTGCCAAACTGTCGCAGAACCCGGCTAACCAGCTGTCTTTGAATAATAAAGGGCATCCGCCCTATCATCCATCGTGCCTCAAAACAAAAACCAAGCTACTGCTCATCATCCCATGGCTCGCACCCTAGGTAGGGTCTCCATGTCACTATGTCTAGTGTGTCAAAAGTGTAGTGCCAAAACTCTAAATGCCCCAGTTTTGCCTGCAACAAAACTGAGGAGTACAAATGAATATAGGGCTGCCCTGCACCTTGGAATCGAATCACCAATGGTCTTGTCACTGCAATGTGCTCCCATGCCCAAACAGGAGCAGTGTCACCCGTTGTAATGTACGGCCCCACCCAACTGCAAATCTATGTGACCTCTGATCAAGGCATACGAATCCCCGAATAGCACCTGCTAGAACCACTGGAAGAGGGTCATACATGTCAACCATCTCCTCCCAGCTAATCTCCCCATCCTCTATGTCATCATCCCCAAAGATGGCTCTACACTCTGTGACTCCGCCGTGTCAATCATACTGCACTAACTCTCCTGTGACAGGAAGCTGGAGGATGCGATATACATCCTCTAGTGTCACTGTCATCTCCCCTGTCGAAAGATGGAATGTACTTGTCTTTGAGTGCCATCTCTCAGCTAATGCGATCATCATGCTTAGATTTGCCTGAATCTCAGGCGTGTAAATCACATGGTAAAGTCCCGATGCTCCTATCACCAGTCTCTCTGTCTCTGATAATGCTGGTCTCAGGTTCTATGTGACGGGATATCTCTCCCGTGACATCAGAACATCTATGATATCCTCCTATTCAAGTCAACAACAATCAACCTATCAAATTTCGATAAACTGATCTATCAATCTATCTATCCTATCATATCAATTTCAAACATGTTTATCACATGTTTCCACAGATGATTCTATCAATTGTCTATTTCAGACTGGCTAACTAGCGAACATGCTACAATGTTGCCAATCTTGATCAAATCGATCATAATCAACTGCTGACAGATCAAATCATCTTATCGACATCAAGTTTGACCTAATTGACTATCTATTATGACCACCTTCTACCACCTAAACATATGCGTAGCATTGAAACATGCATGTGCAACTTTCTTTCACCTTTGCACAGGTTTTTACCGATGCACAGTCTTCTTCCACATTTGTGCAACATTTATCAGCATTTGCGTAGTTTTACACATATGCGCAATTTTACTGACCATTTGCGTAGCTTTTCCTAACACATGTGCAATAAGTACCTATGCGCACTTTTAATTCATGCTTGCACAGCAGTCCTAATATCCTACTATGAATGCGCAAATATCCGTCATGAATGCGCAGTAAAATTAAGTTTCTATGCATATGCCACAAGTTGCTGCGCATTGATGCGCTGAAACTGCGCATTCATCTTCCACTATGAAAAATTATAATTTATAATCTAATCTATCATTTGATCTACCCTAAACATACTCCAAATCTAATCTAACATGCATCAAATCATGGAAATACAAAGCAGGATCAAGTCACCTACCGGTTCACCTGAATCGGGTGGTCACTGGAAGCGTCTGACTCTCTCAAAATGGTGATCTGATAAGGGGAATGACATCCTGGTGGCTCTGCTCTTCTCTCTCTCGCGCTCTAATCTCCAAGTGACAAGTGTGCACAATAAGCCTATTGTGGACCCCTTGGCTGTATTTATAGCTTATGGACCCAATGTGCTTGGTGTGTGGACCCTACCTGACATTTTTCTTCCAGTCTACCCCATTTTCATCCATCTTTCCTACCATTTGTTCGTGAGATTGATTGAACAACCCCAAAAATTGAAAAAAAAATCAAAAAAATATTTTTACAAAATTCACATAATCTTTTTTGTCAATCAATCTCTCGAGGGGGCATCCATAGGTCGTCTGAGACATTGTCTGGGGCAGGGGCAAAAATGCTTGATTTTTCTTTGAAACAATGTGACCAGCACATTATTTCAAAGAGGGGCAAAATTTATACACCTAAAAATGGCTTCATTAATTAATTAAATATTTATTATTTAATTACTATTGACTTGATAAATTAATTAAATATTTATTATTTAATTAATATTTATTTCCTCTATTTATTAAGTAAATTATTCAATTTATTTAATAAATTCACTATAGTCTAATTCTATATCCTAAGTCTTCTAAAAAGTTTATTAAAGTGATTTAATTAAATACACAATCACCTAAATATGACTAAATCCCCTAGTCCACTTCATCCACCTAGTCACCTGACACATCACCTTGGCTAAGATAAATAATTATTATTAATTATTTATTCATATTTATCCTCACCCACACATGTCCTATTCTTAAGGGCTATGTGGCCTCATAGGACTTGGTCTCATGACCACTTGTCCTCTCAACAACCAAGTCAAGAGACATTCCCTATTCCTAAGGGGCTTCTCAAGCCACCTCTAAGGGTCAAGGCTGACTCATAGGACACTTGTGCAAAGAGTCCTCATGAGGAAAAGGTCTCTCCCTCTTTCTCTCTTTGGTCTTTGTGAGACACTTGACATGTGTCTTTCCCTTCCACCTTCTTCTCCTCCATGTCAGTGTGAGAGGAACATCATCCCTATTCTTTCTCTCACATTCCAACTACATCCCCCTTTCTCTCAACTCCTTCAACCAAGTCAATTCTAGCCCTAGGATCTTCCACCATTCATTCTCAACCGTAGGATTCTGCCACCTAGGCCTAGATCCTCCAAAACTCTATAAAAGGAGCCTCAGTTTCCATTTGAAAGCTAATAGGTATTTTTGAGAACAAGCATTCAAGCATCCAAGCAATCAAGCATCCAAGAAATCAAGCAACCAAGCATCCATATTATCATCCCATCATTTGCATTTCATCCACCATATTTGCATAATCAAGTTTTAGTTGTGCACTCATTTCATTCAATCTCCACACTTTGGAATCATCTTGGGAAAGAGCTTCATTTGGAAATCTGAGAGCTCAACATCTTCAAGAAATCAAAGCTAGGAGGACAATGGAGACAAGCTGCATTTCTAGGTGAAGGTAAATTGTTAATTTGGTTTCATTTGTTATTGCATTCTTCATTGTAGTTTTCTTATTAGATAGATTTATTAATCTTTTATTAGTTAATTCATCATTTAGAATAGTATCCAACTAATTTGCATACAGTAAGGCTATGTGAGAGTCGACTGATGTTTTAGCATTTAATATTTATTTGTAAAGATTTATTGTTTCATCAGCCAACTTGTGGCTGGGAATCAGTATTTATAGGATGCTAGGATAGTTGTTTAGGGCGATAGATTGTAGGAAGGTTGCTAGCCTGTGAGCTTAGGAGCAGGAAGATTGCTTGGAAGTTTGAGTACAAGTTTATATCTTTCCTGGGTGCCTACCAATGTGTTGCCTATTGCAAACCTGGACTAGCTAAATGCTAATGTTGGGGAAAAGATTTGGATCATGCGAGATCTTGTAGATTGTTACCTACTTTGTAATTGGTTATAATCAGGAAGACCTTACAGCCTAACACATTGCATGTAATTGGTGTTTTCATGAATATAGATTTCTATTTCATATCAGATCTGTTGATCTTATTGTGTATTTCTGTTGCATATTAGTTTGGCTGCAAGGTCGGTTAGTCCTTAATTGGATCCACCCACTTTGACTGCATTAGTACTACATTAGTCGCATGCTTGTGGGCTATGTGATAAACCATTCACCCATCAAAAAATCATGCCTTACAATGGTTTTCACCACTCAAAAACTTTGACACTACATGCTAAGCCACATATTAAAGCTCATCTCCAAGGTAGATCCACTTAAATACTTGCTCTCAAGAATGACACTTACAGGCCGAATGACAAAATGGGTTATGCTCTTAAGTGAATTTGACATCCAATACATCGATAAAAAAAGACAATAAAGGGGAAAGTCATTGCAGATCAACTAGCTAAAGCACCCCTAGTAGATGCATACCCATTAGTGATGGAATTCCTAGATGAACATCTCTGCATAGTCAAAGAACAACCCACGTGGAAGTTATATTTTGATGGATCATACACATCTCATGGATCAGGAGCATGGATCCTCTTCATAACCCCTCAAGGAGATTACATCCCCAAGTCATTGAAGCTTTGATCCCCTTGCAAAAATAAAATTATAGAATATGAGACACTCATCTCATGCCTCAAAATAGCTATTCAATAGAATTTCACAAAACTGCAAGTGTTCGGGGATTCACAACTCATCATCAAGCAAGTCCTAGATGAGTTTCAAACCAAGGATGACAAGTTGTTACCATATAAGGAGCTTGTGGATAGATTGAAAGAATAATTCATCAGCTTACAGTTCACACAAGTGCCTAGGCTTAAAAAAAAAGTGGTAGGTGCTATGGCCACTATCGGGTCATTATTGGAAATCCCTCGAGATTTGGCGCAATACAAATTCTTAGTCGAGTAGATATACACACCTTCTTATGAGAACATTGATTTTTAAATGGTTTGTGTTTTGGTTGTTTCTCAGCCCCCATGGCACGATGGCATCCACACTTATCTAAAGAATGGTATCATATCCCCTCACCTCACAAACACCCAATACCAAAACCGTATTCATAGAGCTTCTTGTTACACTCTTGTAGCCAACACCCTATATCATCGTGGATATCACAACATCCTCTCTCAATGTTTAGATTCGAATGAGGTCATCCTAAATTTACAAGAGGTTCACGTTGGAATTTGTGGTGCCCACACAAGTGGCATGGCCTTCGCAAAGCAGGTGCTTAGAGTTGGGTATTATTGGCCGACGATGGAACATGACACATGTGAGTTCATAAATAAGTTCTTTCCCTTTCAATAACATGCTAATCTGATCCATGCACTAGTACAAAACTTACAACCCATTGTGCCACCATGGCCCTCTTCGTGTTAGGGCTTCAACCTCATTGGTTTTATCACTCTCCTTTCTTATGATGGACATAAGTATATCATAACTACCACTAAATATTTCACAAAATGGGTCGAAGAAATTCCACTCACCTTAACTATGTGCATACAGATATTTAAGTTCATCATTTACCATATCATCTTTCACTCCGGCATCCCTTCCATCATCTTCAAAGATCATGGAACACCATTTGAAAATCAACATGTGGATGATCTATGTGCCAGATTCTATATCCATAATCATTTCTCCAACCCATATTTCCCCAAAGGAAATGACCAAGCTGAGGCAACCAACAAAACCATTATGAAAATCCTTCAAAAGGTTGTCAATGATTCGGGTTGCATCTGGCACCTCCAAATCAATCCTTCCCTTTGGGCTTTCCACACTTCCTTTCGCACTCCCATAGGCACCACCCCATACTCCCTGGTATATGGTGTTGAGGCCATCTTACCAATTGAGGTCGATCTTCTTTCACTATGTGTGTCTGTGAAGAAATATACCACTTATGAAGACTATCGCATGGCACGCCTTACCCAGCTGGACTTGTTAAATGAATAGAGGTAGCAAGCTTATGATCACCTAATTATGTACCAAAACCACCTTAAGAGAAGCTACAATAAGAAGGTCCACCCTAGAAAGTTCCAAGTGGGAGACATGGTCCTAAAAGAGAATCATAAGGTGCAAGAAAATCAAGAAAATAAAGGCAAGTTTGAACCTACCTAGTTGGGTCCATATATTGTCACTACCTATTTTGGCTTAGGAGCCTATTAGTTATCTATACTAGAAGGGGATCCCTTGAATGATCCCAATAGAATCATCCATCTGAAGTGGTCTATGCTTGAACCATCTCCTGTGTATCTGAAAAAATCCCTAAAAATTGTAAAAAGTCCTAAAAAAAATCATTGTGTTGGTGAAACCCTGGTAAACAGACGTCCTAATAATATCAAAAAACATTCAAAAAATTAAAAAAAGAAAAAAAGAAAAGAAAAAATAATCTCCCAATGTTGAAAACTTGGCAATCAAGCACCTTGGACAATTATGTTGGTGAAACCTGTAAAGAGGTTCCATACATAATGGACTGTATCATTATCTCTCAAAATCTTGTTCCATAACCAAAATGCACCTTCAACCATCATCTCCCCACCTTCACTCCATCTGCACATCCCTATTCCCAAGGTGTTCCATCCCCACATCAGAAAGAATGAATTACTATCCAACATCCTAAGCTTCATGTACATACTAAGTCACGTCCTATCCCCAAATTCTAAGTTGTGTACATATAATTGTCATTTGTTGATCTATCCTATTTTCCTAATCTTTGTAAAAAAAAATTTGTATATAGTGTCTTGGCTCGCACTTGTACAATATTGTTAGGTCCCCTTATACATATCCTTGTTCATCTTGTAGAAGCATAGTCAAATTGCATTGCCCTCCCAAGTTGTGTTTCCTGGCAAGTCCACCAACAAAGAGTTCTCGGTCATTATGATTATCCCAAAGCCCCCTGTTTCCATCAAGACCCAATTTGTAGCTAAATATGAAACATATAGTATGTAGGGGTCATGATCTATATGGATTAGGTCTTGTAAGGAAAACATGAAACATACAGTATGTAGAGGTTGTGATCTATAGCCGTCATTGAATATATAGTAGATACACAGGAAAAGAGGAAGAATGAAAGTGAAAAATAGGCTTTTATCTATTTCAATTGAGAAAATATGGAATACACAAAAGGGTTTAAAGTATGAGTTATGTGGAAGATATAGGAAAAATGAAATCTTTTTCTTGTTTTCTTCATAGGAATGGAGCATAGTAGAAACAACATGAAACCATATACAAACCAAGCCTCAAAATGCACAGAGAGAAATAAGTTTTCATTCATGTTTTCCTTCATATACAGAGCTTGAAACTCAATGAAATGAAGACTTACTTATCAACGAACCAAATATGTAGTAAAACTTTATTAGAATCCATAGTAAATCTTCTAGAACAAACCAGTGAAACCCTATGTTCTTCATGGTGGCGACGCTCAAGCAAAACAATAGAGTGCAAAGTAAAAAATGAGGTGCAAAGTAAAGTTAGGGATTTGTTAACATAAAGTCATTAAATGGAAACAAAAGTTTTACCTTTGTAGTTTTTAAATTTATTTCATTTTTTTCTATATTGCTTCCAATGTAAATTATTTATTAAGTATTGATATTTCAATACTTAATAAATAATATTTTTTAATTCAAAAAATAATTTCTATGTTTTTATTCAAAATATAATATAAAATAATAAAAATATCTATTAAAGGATATATAATAAACACTTTAATAAATCTTTTTACTATTTTATTTTTTCAAGTGATACAAAATGTAATTGAGGATTGAAGGATTTTCCATGTATTTTGAAAGGGAAATAGGAGATTTGGATAAATTTCTAGCTAGTTTAACACCAGTTTGAGGTCCTCTTATGTTATGAACAAGTGTGGGAACTTTTCAACTAATTAACTACATCTTTCTTATAGTTTTGACTCACCTTTTGAAGGATTTTTTTTATTGTATACGATCCATGAAGAAAGAGTTTAGTTCATGCATAATCTTAGGGGTCCACCTTCAACTCAAGTTGAGTTCCTTCTTGAGTTCTCATTGGATTTTTTGCAAACCTTTCTATAAGGATTTTTCATTGTAATTATGTTAGGGAGTTCTTTTATTTGCCCATATTTTCCTTATGATAATATAGGCACATATTGCATTGAGCTCATGCTGATTGTAGTAGAGGCGCTCTTGATTGTCCATTAATAGAAGTTGGTTTCCTTCTCATTTTTTAGGTTTTGAGTAAATTGTTTGTGAATGATTTGATATTATGTGTTCTCTACCTTCATTTTTTCAAAATTCATTCAGTATTAAATATAGAAAGTAAACTTGTTGAGACCTGATATGCAACCTTCTCCTCTCTTCCTCTTCCCAGAGATAGAAACAAAAATACAAGCAAATGTGGAATGTGAATTGATTAAGGAAGACAATTTTGCACAATAAGTTACATTTACACTTTGGATTCTTTACTAAAAATTGACAAATTATTAACATGGAGGAAAATAAAATATTGTCTATAACTTATCATAGAAATTCGAAGAATAACCAAACTGAGAATCAAAGCTAGGAACTCCAAGGAGATTTCTAGGGTAGGGTTAGAATGGAGCTACTAGTATTTCCAAATCAAATTTTGTCTCTAGTGAAGGCATGAAACACATCAACAATGCCAAGGATTGTTAATAGAGGAAAAAATAGTATTCATTTTATACCAAGAAAAGTGGATTGTCTAGGAGGTGATAATTCAAAAAGTATATCCAAATTTGAAATGGACCTTTTCAAAATATTCTCAATGAGGAAAGCACATGGCCACAGAACCATATTACCAAATTCAACCATATACAACTAGAAGTACTCTTGATGAGATGGGTGTATGAAGTCAAAATAAAACTAATATTAGAAACTGAAGACCAAGTTCTAGCAGAAGATTCCACATGGCCATCTCAATTTGGACGTCATGAATATCAAGCCTTAGGAAGAGAAAATGGAATTATAGTCAATTCAAATGATTGTAGCCACCAGAAGGTGATAGGAGATAGTCCCAACAATGAGGGTCCATAAATTTTTAAGCCACTTCAAGAATCCATAACATAGGATTGCTCAAATGAATCAGAATATGTCAACAAAAAGACTACAAGTTCATAGGAAACAGATGATATTCTTCAAATAATTTTGAGTGATATGCTAAGGAAAATCAAAGACGTACAGATGGGATAAAAGGAAGCCCATGGGAGAGGTTACGCCAGACACAAAATCTTTCTCACTCTCCTATAGGAATATTGGGGGAACCCCATAAAAGTATGGAGGGGATAATCAAAACCCACAACATTCACAAGAGGCAAGTAGTGGGTGTAGGAAATCCAACAAGATTTTTGGAAAAAATAAAGATCATAGTTCCTACTTAGGCCAAATTAACAATCTCAAAACTTCTTTAGAGGATAAAATTGGAGGCATAATTCCTCTTAAAAATCACTCGAGAAATAAGATTCTTTAGGGGGGAAGAAAGGAGAATACTTGACTAATAGATTCAAGAGTGAATGGACAAAGTCAATCCATTC
The DNA here is from genome assembly GCA_027943335.1 of Chamaecyparis obtusa. Taxonomy (NCBI): domain Eukaryota; kingdom Viridiplantae; phylum Streptophyta; class Pinopsida; order Cupressales; family Cupressaceae; genus Chamaecyparis; species Chamaecyparis obtusa. The sequence continues at coordinate 1,231,111 of BSBK01003116.1, read as the reverse complement.
CTTCACATCTTCAAGCAATCTATGACCTATTTGGAATCCACCTCAAGAAGATTCAATTAGGAATCCCCCCTCCTCAACCTTTGTAGAAAGATTACCAGATTTATATTTTTCAGAGAATGAAGAAAGGATGGAGGAACCAAAGAATTCATTATTTTCATAATTACTAGACCAAGATTCAAACAATAAAAGAGACATGAGTCTAATCAAAGAACCACTTCCTCTGATCTTCAACCATGAACTTAACACCAATCTGGGTTTACAAAGACTGAAACCAAACAAAACCTCTCTAGATTGTAGAATAAAAAAAAGAGAGAAAGGTCGTAAATCATCCTCTTCCCCCAGAACAAAAGTGGGATAAGAATCTGATCAAGCAAAAATCACAACGTACCTGAATGTAGGGAAGGGGAAGTTCCTTCCCAAATTAAAAAGAAGATTATACCTTGGAATTTTAGGGGACTAAACACCCCTAAGAAAAAATGTTTGGTTAAACATTGTATACATTCATTCAAAGAAAAATTAATAATGCTACAAGATACAAAAATGAGCTTAATAAAAATGGAGAGATTTACAAAAAACTTAGGTTCCTGGTCCATGGAATGCATGGAGGCAGTTAGATCATTTGGGGGCTTGGCTATTCTATGGAATCCAAAAAGAGTGGTTTTCACTAAGCTGGAAGATGAATGAATTGGATGGGAGGCAACATCAAGAATTTAAATTTGAATTTACAATTTTCAGTTCTAAACATTTACAGTCTAATCCCCACTAGGAAAATATTGGAGCTATGGGAACGTAGTAGTGCATGGTTGGACAAGGACTTCATTTTAGGAGACGTCAATATGATTGTCCACCTTTCAGATAAGAGTGGGGGGATTCAAAGGGAGACACAACCCCAAATTGACTTCAAAAATTGGATCTCCAAGGAAAACCTCTTGAAATAGAAATGGAGAACGATACCTTCACTTGGAATAATAAGAGGTTGGGCTTTAGCAATATTTCAAAGAAACTAGACAATTTCTTCTTCAAAGGAGATTTGACTGCATTTCCATTTGATTTCAAATCTTCAATCTCTCCTATATCAGGATCATACCACTTTCCAATACAATTAGATATACTAGGAGAAGACAAACCACTACTTTTACCATTCAAATTTGAATCTATGTGGATGAAAGCTAAGGATTTTATAAGTTTAACTAACCAATGGTGGAAAGAGACCAAAGGATCAATTTGTTTTTGCTTTATGTCCAAACTAAAGGAGATACAATATAATCTTGTTGAATGGAATAGAATCCACTTTAAGAATATCTTCACAACCAAATCACAATTAGAATAGAACATCAAAGATATCAATGAGGAGGTTATTCAACAAGGAATGAATGAGGAACACTACATAAAGGAAAAATAAATCCTCATAGAATATGAAGATATCTTGGCTAAGGAGGAGATATATTGGAGAAAAAAAATCAAGAGAAACCTGGATAGCCGAAGGGGACAAAAACACCAAGTTATTTCACAATATCACTAAATAGAGGAGAAGCTCTAATATAATTAGCACAATCAAAATTAGAGAGGGAAGGACTATAGAAAACCATAAGGAGACTCAGATATAAATTGTAAACTACTACACTAAACTCTTAAACAATTTTGAAATTTCACATCTTAATTCTCAACGAGTGATGTTGGAAGACATCCCCTCAATAATAACTATCGATGAAGATTAGAATCTCATGGAAAAATTATTAGAGGAAGAAGTGCAAAATGCACTTTTTCAAATGCTCTTAGATAAAGCTCCAGGATCGGATGGATTCCAAGCTAGTTTCTTTCAAAAATGTTGGCAGACATTGGGATCAAAATTGGCAGAAGCACTGGATTCAGCAAGATCTTCAGACAAATTTATGAGAGAAGTCAATGAAACTTTCATATCCCTCATACCAAAGAAGATAAATGCCACTTGTTTGGATGAATTTATGCCCATTTATCTTAGCAACACCATATACAAAATTCTCACAAAACTCTTGCTAATAGATTGAAAATGACACTTGGGAAAATTATTGGAGGAGAGCAGACAAGTTTTGTCCTAGGTAGATTAATATTTGATGGAGTTATCATAGATCAAGAGGTCATTCATTCAATCCATAAGAATAAACAACCTGGTATGATAATAAAACTAGACATTAAAAAACCATATGACAAGGTGGATTGGAGATTTTTAGCTAAGTGTATGGAAAAGTTTGGCTTTTCTAGATCATGGATAATCCTGATTTTCTATTGTATATCAACACCAATGTTCTCAATTTTGATCAATGGATAACCCCATGACTACTTTGAAATATATAGTGGAATTAGACAAGGTGACCCAATTTCCCCCTTTCTTTTCATCATAATGGCAGAGGCTCTTAGTACAAGGTTGAGTAGTCTCGAGAATCAAGGCATATTAAAATGAGGGGAAGTCACATCCTCAGTGAGACCACTAACACACCAACAATTTGAAAATGACATAATTTTGTTTGGGAAAGGGACTATAGAAGAAACAAGGAAGTTGAAGAAACTACTATCAAACTATGCAAAGGCCTCGGGTCAAGAGGTGAACACAAAGAAGTCACAATTTTCTTCTTCTTTGAGAAACAAAGGATTAAAAAATGAATAATGGAAACTTTGGGATTCAAGGAGGGTAAGCTACCATGCACTTACTTAGGAGTTCCAGTTGACAAGACATCGAGATCTACACAAGCATGAAAATCTATTGGAGAAAAATGGATAGGAGGATGGATTCTTGGAAATCCAAATAGTTATCCTAGGCAAGTAGAATAATTATGCTAAAAGCCACATTGGAAGCAATCCCGATAAACTTGATATCATGCATCTCATTATCATGGGTAGTTATATGGACATGATAAAGAAAATGAGGAAATTCTCTTGGAAAGTAACAAGTAGAAAGAATAAATTTATGTTAATAGCTTGGGACAAAATTTGCAAACCATTGGAATATGGAGGAACAGGTATCAAAAATCAACTACATTGAAACCAAGTTTTAGGGGCAATTTTGTTTTGGAAAATTCATCATGAATCACATCTTAAATGGGTCAGAAAATTAAGAGGGAAATACCTTGCCAACCTAAATGGAGAGGAGGCCTTGAGAGTTGTAGAATATCCCGAAGGATCCCGGATATGGAACTACATATCTAACTCCAACAAAATAATATTAGACCACACCACATTGAACATAAAGGAGGGAAGTAATGCTCTATTTTGGGATGATTCATGGGGAGAATAGCCCATAATTATTCAACTAATGAATTTAGAAAGGATAAAAAATGTATGCATCAAAAGAGGAAAATATGTCAAGGATTACATTACAATTCCAAAGCCCAATCCTGGGGTAGGTGGAAATGGGAAAAATTACAAATTCTAAGATTATATCAGGAAGACATAGATAACTTGAATGAAATTCTGAAAGATAGGTTTTTCATTCTTAAACTAGGAAGTGATGAAATCATCTGGAATGGTGATAAGTCAGGAAAATATAGTGTGAAGGAAGGGTACAAGATAATCCCCAATCAACATAATCATACTAAATCTCAACTACCAATTAGGTTATGCTGGAGAAAAGTGTATCTTCCAAAAGAGGGAGTCTTTTCTTGGGCAACACTACAAGGAAACACCCTTACTGCGAACAAGTTTAAAAGGTTTGGGTTCTAAGGGCCATCCATTTTCTCCTTTTTCTGAATTAACAAGGAGGATGCCAATCATCTATTACTACCATGTCCTTTTTCATCTCAATGTTGTCAGTGGTTGTGTGCAAAATTAGGGTGGATTTTTGCATTACCAAATGATGTTCTTTCCCTTTTTCAATCATGGACTTTAATAAACCAAGAAAGTCTATGTGGAAGTTTGTGCATTATATCACCCTCAATCCTTATTTGGGAACTATGGAAGGAAAGAAATAGAAGAATCTTCCAAGACAAAGGCATGGGCATAGTTTCATTGTTAAATAAAATAGAAATAGTAGTAGTAGAAACAATGAACTCATGAATCTTAGTTCAATGGTCTTCCCCAAAGTTTTACACTAGTTGGGATGATCTTATATTTAATAATTGGTTCAAACTCCTTGTTCCTCAGGTTATAGGTAAAGGAGGAAAATCTCTAGGAATAGAGAAAGTTGTAGATGGTCTCTGCCAATCAGTGGTTGGTGTACCATCTTAAAATGGATGCACTTATTATTTAATCCCTTTTAGCTCCCATCCATTTACCAACTTTATGGACCATGGATGGATTCGTGCATGACCCCTTTCTTCTCCTGTTTTGTCCCTTTTTTACCCTTTTCAACTATGCAGTCTCTTAGACTCTAGGGTTAGCTCCTTGTGGGCCAACCCTGGAATAGGTCATCCAAGTTGAATTATTCCTAAATAGGTTGACCTATTCTGAAATAGGTCAACCAGTTTGACCTATTCCCTATGAATTATAAATCTTGGGGTTGGTGTTGTCTCTGGGAACTAAATTGAAAAATAGGGTTCCCTCGTCATCTTACTTTATTTTTCCTCTTGGAAACTAGTATAAATGAAGCCTAGGCACCTCATTTTGAAGGGGGACTTTTCACTATAGAAATAAAATGTGCAAGATCAAGTATTCGAGCATTCAAGCAAGCATATTTTTATCAAGCATTCAAGGCATTCAAAGACTCAAGGATTCTTTGTGAGCATTTCCTCTTCAAGATCTAGCACTTTGTTGGCCATCAAGGGAGGAGATTTACATTGAGGCATTCATCATCATCTTCATTGGTGCACATTTACATCCATGGCTCCATGATGTGGTTTTGGAAGATCTATTTCATTTGTGGAGATTTCCTACACCTGTTATTGCAAATTCAACATATACAACATACAAACATCAAAAAATCCTTATTGAAAAGGGTTTCTGCAAGAAAGGTGAATACTTATAGTTGTATTGTTCCCTTTACATATTCACATTTTAATTTTAAGGTTGATTCCTCAATCTAGACCTTGACCAAGGCAAGCCCTCATCCACCCAAACCCAAAAACAAGCTTTTTGTTGTCATTCATCATCATCTTTATTGGTGCACATTTACATCCATGACTCCATGATGTGGTTTTGGAAGATCTCTTTCATTTGTGGAGATTTCCTACATCTGTTATTGTAAGTGAAGCTTGAATTTGTTACATCTAAAGAGAAACTTACTAATATTTTCACAAAGCCTCTACCGAAAGATACATTTGAATACTTGAGGACTAGACTTGGGGTATGTCTCCTATCTACCGGTCACTAATGTGATCTGGAGGTTGCATCAGCCTAATATTATTAGAAGATCATTCATGTTGATGCAGCATAGTTCACACTTTGGATTTCTATCTAAGGTTGTGAAAGATTTGAGACACTAGTGGCATAATCAGTATACAGAGATACAGTAAATGCATAGGACAACAGTGAGTTAATTGGCTACTACAGGAGCTATTTGTTTATTTGTTTCTTTGGCATTGCTGTCAAAGGGAGAGATAAACAATATGATAACTGAGGAGAATACTAGAACATCTATCTGAGGGAGAGACAATCAAAAAAGATAAAGGGAGATAAACAGAAGGAACTTGAGAGTTGCTAAAGATCATATCTATAGAAGATAGTCTACACATTACAATATTGTATGTAACGTAGTGATTAAACATATTAAGCTAAGGGAGAGCTTACCGAGCTACAACATTTGTTTACAAAGTTGTAGAATACATGTTTGGTATGTGTATGGTATACTTCATATTGCTTGAGTTTCCATCAATGCCAAAGGGAGAGATTGATGAACTACAACTGATTGATAACCTGATTGAAGAACTTCAAGTGATTAGAGATCACTGAGCACTGAACTATTATGTAAGATAATTGAATCAATTTTATATTGTCATTGATGTCAACTAATTTTGACAATACTTATCATGGAGTTGCAAACATCTAACACATCTGTAGAAGAGAAGAGAAGGATGAAGAACCAAGATATCTACATGGAGGAAGGTGGATATGACAGATGAGGATAAGGAATACTCTTGGTAACTTATTGATGAGTCTATGACTTCATATTGTTGACTTGATTATGTTGCATTAGTCTATTATGAAGTTGGGAGAAAAATGTTACAAAGCAGTGTGGTCGGTTAATGAAGCATTCCAGTATACACTGAGCAGTGTAGTGTATACTGAGCATAGTATAAACTGAGCTTGTGTTCATTGACGCATTTCTTTGTTAACCGAGAATGAACAAAAGAACTAAATGATTAGTTTAGCTGACATAAGTTGTTGAGCTGTAAAGTGTATGATCACGAGGTGGTAAGATAAAGTTTGTTATAAGATCAATGACTATCAAAATTCAAGGAAGATCTAAAGGATAGAATTGAAATGTTTTACTGACACATCAGCCGAGGAAGGTTTAAGTGGCAAAATCAATGAAGGAGATTAAGCGGAAAAATCTAATGGATCAAAACAAAATGGTTTACTTGTCTATTTAAGAGACTAGGGTTTCATTATGAAACTTATGCTGGAGGAAATAATATTGCAGAGATATTGCGTGAACAAGCTTCATGCATGCCTAATCAAACTGGTTAAGGAGAACCGAACTGCAGATATTACCGAGTGTTAGAAAGCTATAATTGAGAGATAGTAAGTTACTGAATATTGTTGAACATAATTGATATATTGATCAAAGGATTTGAATGAGCATAATATAGATCTATACATCTACAAATCAAGTTGTATTGTAATCAGATCAACTGCTATTACAGTTTAACCATTGTAATCAGATAAATCTCTTAATAGAGTAGACTAGAAAGTCTTGTAATGTCATTCATAGAATGCACATTTGTTATCTTGTCAACCCCATAGTGAATGCTGGTTGGACAATAATGGTTAGTTTTAAATCCTCTAATGAGGTCACACCTTACAGTGTGTTTTGTAACCTTTAACAGGGTTGGGTCTTCACCGACCTCACTTCAAAAGAGTGAACAATTTTTGGGTTGCCGGTCCCAGGTGGTTTTTCCCTTCATAGGGTTTCCATATTAAATCTCTTGTGTTATGTGTTGATTGTGATGATTGTTGGATATCATACTTTACATGTTGCATATTATATTTGATCGGTAGTTACTACAAGTTATTAACTGGTAATCGGTAAAAGCATAGACAATTTACTATTCTATGTTACCGAGATGTAGAAATTTGATTAAATTGTTTTTGGATATACATTTTGTATTTGGGACTGTGGATAACTAATTCCTCCCCCCCCTCTCAGTTATTCTAATAGAGATTTACATTGAGGCATTCATCATCATCTTCATTGGTGCACATTTACATCCATGGCTCCATGATGTGGTTTTGGAAGATCTATTTCATTTGTGGAGATTTCCTACATCTATTATTGCAAATTCAACATATACAACATACAAGCATCACAAAATCCTTATTGAAAAGGGTTTCTACAAGAAAAGTGAATACTTACATTTGTCTTGTTCCCTTTACATATTCACATTTTAATTTTAAGGTTGATTCCTCAATCTAGACCTTGACCAAGGCAAGCCCTCATCCACCCAAACCCCAAAACAAGCTTTTTTGTGTGTAGGAAAAAGATATCAGAATTAAAACCACAGATCTGGAAACTACTTCTCGAGACATTTCTAAAGAAGTTGGGTCATTTTTTCTATGGTATCCTGGGAACATGGTGACCTAGTCAAGTTTTTTTGGAACACGGTGACTTGGTCGACCTGTTCCTAGAGGTCTAGAGAAAATAACATTTTTTGGGTTTTCTGTCATGATCCCGAATCTGCGGTTGGAAGTTCTGTCACAGTTTTCAAAGAAAAAAGGTACATTCCTCTACATATTTCAAGGTGATTACTTTATCATTCATTTCATTTCTTAATCTAGACCTATTTTCACATCTTAATTGGGTTGATTGCTTACATTTATCATGTAGATCTATCTTATTTTCCTCATTAAATGAATTGGTTCAATTACACATTTAATTTTAAAAATCTTTAATAAAATGCTACATTTCATGAAAGAGGACTTTCTTGCATACTTCCTTACTATAATTTGGATTTAGCATTGGCATCCCTTTATCTCCTTGGGTTTTTCTAGTCTAACTTGGGTTATATTGAGAGTTATGTTTGGAAGCCCCTCTTTCTCTTGTACTTTAAATGTTAGTGTGGAAGTGGTTAGTTAATGAATTCATCTCATATAGTTTATATTGTTAAATTTATTAGCACCCATTTTCCCCCTAAACAATTGGTACAAGTTAAACTTTGATGGGTCCTCTAGAGGAAACCCCATCCCATTGGGTGCTAGATGCACCATTCACTCTAGAAATAGAGAGCCTATAGTGAGGTTAGCACTAGCCCTAGATGAGGATACCAATAATATGGTGGAATTCAAAGCCTTACTAGCAAGATTATCCCTATTCTTAGAAGTGAAGGTAACAAAAATAGAAATTAAAGGGGACTCAATGATTGTGATAAATGTTGTAAGATCCAAGTTGGCTACCCCAAATTGGAGATTGCACTCTCTTTTGGAAGTGGTGTTATCTTTTATTAACAAATTTGACAAAGTTACAATTAATCACATCTATAGAGAAGGGAATAGTTTAGAAGATGGTTTAGCCAAGATGGGTGTGGAGGGTAATCATCTTACATAGACATTTGGAGGAAGGAAGGAAGGACATAAGTTTTGAAAGTTCAACAAGATCAGGTCGGTTGAAACAACACATTGCCTCACTATACTCTATTGCTAAAAATGGTTTAGCCAATAGAAACCTAAGATAATTTGGGTTGTCTTTATCAATATAAATAGAATGAAAAAGTGAGGGCCTGAGAAGAAAGGATTTCTCAGAGGTGAGTGAGGAAGAAGATGAACCAATGGATGAAGAAATAGAGGAAGTGGATAATAGTTAGTTGGAAGCAGAAGAGGCATATAGGAATTAGGAATTAGCAAAGCTTGAAGAGGATTCAAAGAATAAGCTAGAGGATGATGAGGATGCAAAGGATGAGCATGATGAATCTTAGGGACTAAACCCATAATAGGATGAGGAGGAAAAAGGATCTTTGACTTCCTCATATGGAGGAATAGAAGATAAAAATCTCCATACTCTATTTTTATCTAGTTTTTTGAAAAAGTGTTATTGTAGTTCCTAGTGTTTGATCTATTATTAGATTAAGATTAAGTTTAGGCTAGTGCAGTCAACTAAAAATTTAGGCTGCTCTTTTTTAGTTAGTATTTGTTTCATTTATATTTTCCTTGGACTACTTTCAAAAACTATGTGTCTTCAAACTATGTTGTTCTTATCATACTTTAATTCAAAACTTTCAACTTTGGTCCCTTATTTAGAAAAAAGAAATATCATAGTGCAGGTCTGTGACTGTGTCCAATTATTTTGGTGTATTGAAATTGTGAAAATATTTTTTTTTCTATTTTAAAGCATCGTAAAATCAAAGCCTTTCATTATAATCTTTTATGAAAGTATATTTAGGTGAGTTGTGGAGAAATTAAGTTTCTTTAGTGGTTATTTGTGAGTTGTCAGTTGCATATCTATTTCATTATTTGGTGTATTACCTTGTTAGGATAGATTTCATGTCAAGTTTCCTTTTATCCCTTTTCCCGATGAATCAATTAATTTTGGGATATCTAAAGGGGGTTCGACCCATAATTTTGACATTTAGCTACACAATGAAAAACTTGCAGACTCATATTTTTTCCCATGTTGCATAGGATTGTTGAGTTACACTTAAGCATTCAGGTGTAAATCCTTGTGACAATAGTTTTAATAATCTCACAAAATTTTGATGGAGGTTTCAAAAATTGTAGAACTTACCCACACATGTCATGCTTGTCTCTTTTCTCTTCTTCCACTATCTATAGAAAAATCTATCAACACATTGAACCAACTTTGGGAACTTAGGATGTTCTTTTAATCATGCGAGTTCACTAGAAGATAGAGTGCTTTCTTTTATTCGGGATTAGAAAATATATGTCGGCCTTTGAGGTTGTGAAAAACTTTTCAAGAGCCAACATAGGTTTAATAACCTTATATAAACCTTGACAACTATCATACTTAGCCAATTTTGTGATTTTACAATTTGGTAATTGAATAAGCACGATATGAGGAAACAACACAACAAGCATAGGTACATTTTAACCATAACAATCACATTTAAATTTTCTCAAACTACTTATAATCAATGGGACATGAAAGGGCAACATGAAATATTATCTAAAATTGATGAATTAAAAAATTAAAGCTTGTAAGAGTGAAATAGAATCCAAAGGTTTTAGTGTATTTGATAAATAATATATGACATAAACATTAAACCTTATTAAAATCTACAAGGCCTAATAGATTGCACTAGTGGGATGCATGTCTGTTTAACTTTGTATAAGAAATTTTTATACTCTTTGATTCTTCATTTGATTCAAAATCAATTCAATTAGCTCTTCTTGGATTAAATTACCAATATAATTGTGGATCCAATTTTGATTTACTATTAGTTTTTTATATTATACTCAAAATACTTCCTCCAACATCATCCACTCTATATTTACCTTTACTTTCTAGTTCTTCATATTAATCTTCACATACATCTTCTACATGTTTTTCCCTTCTTTGTGTCATTTCCATAGCATCCAATCTTATTTTTATCCTCTCATCATTTCTACAATTTCACCATGTGGTTCTTTGGGTCTTAGTCAACCCATGTGCACCATATGTCCACTTAAGTCCTTAGTAGTTGCAAATATTTGTCTTACTTCACCTTCCCATAATAATTTCTAAAAAATATGCTCTCAACATGACAATAACCAACCCACTCTAATACTAATTGACATAATCTAGAAATAGGGGTCTTATCAAATGGCCAAGTCTAGCAACTCAACATAGGAATTAACATAGCACAATTTAACTTATGATTTTACCTAATAATTAGAAATGAAATTATAGTTTGTTGAGGAGTACTATTAGATATGTACAATAGAATTTTTTTCCCCTAAAAGTTATTATTGTTCAATCTTCATTCTTGATGTTTTCTTAATCTTGTCACCCAACAAAACATTTCTCCTTCCCTTAAGCCCTATTTGTTTGCAGGAATACGACAGGAATTGGCAGTGGGTTTTTCGATTTCGAGCTGAATCCGCTATTTGGGTTGTAAAATTCAAAACCCGGTTTGTGTTTTTGAATTCTTATTTTAGGTGAACTTTTGGAAGTTCTACTTCCAATCAAATATGTGGAATTCAAATTATAAAACCTGATTTCATCTTTTATAGGTTGCATTTTATATGGTGTTGGGTTCGGTGACTTCCCCATTCCAAAACTGGCAGCATCTATTTCGACAGTGTGTCATTGTAATTCATGATTCCTCAGATCTATGCCTGACTCAAGGTTGGGGAGTTCCATTTGGTGTGGGATTGGAAAGTAGAAAGCTATGCACAATGGTGGGCAGAGCAAAGAAAAGTGGACTACAATATGACCCATTCTCATGGCCCACCTATGGCGAGAACATTTTATGGGGCAGTGGACAATCATGGACTCCTCTTGATGCAGTATGCTTTTGGGTGGAGGAAAAGAAATATTATTTTTATGATACAAATAGTTGTGAGGTGGGGTAGATGTGTGATGAACTACAACTGATTGAATATCTGGATGAATTGAAGAAATAGTGATTAGAGATCACCGAGCTACTAAAGTGATATGTAAGATGATTAAATTAGTCAATATGTTGTCATTGATGTCAACTAGTTTTGACAGTACTTATCATGATAGTTACAAACATATGAACATCTATTGAAGGAAGAAAAGATGAAGAATTGAGATATCTCCATAAGGAAAAGATGGATATGAGAGATAAGGATAAGGTAAACATTGGGTAACTTATTGATGAGTCTATGAATTTATATTGTTGACTTGAGCATGCTACATTAATCTATTATAAAGAAGAGATTTGAATTTGAACAAGTCAATGTGGTCGGTAATTGAAGACTTCTATATACACCGAGCCAGTGCAATGTATACCAAGTGACAGTAATAACCGAGCTAGTTATCACTGACACATTACAGTATTAATTGAGTATAGATGAAAATATTAAATGCTAAGAATATCTGACTGAATTTGATGAGCTGGAATTGTTACGATCTCGAGGTTAATTATGAAGTTAGTTATGAGATCCACGACTAACATAATTCAGAAATGATCTAAAGGATGAGATTAAAATGTTTTAATGACACATTTGCGAGGAAGGTTTAAGCGGTAAAATGGACGAAGGAGATTATGAGGAAAAATCTAATGGTTGATATGAAAATGGTTTACTTGTCTATATAAGAGATATGAGTTTCATTATTGAAACATGTCGGACAAAAGGAGACTGGAGAGATTTCGCGTGAAGATTTTATTCATGCATTCCTGATCAAACTTGTTACAGAAAGACCCAAGTTGTAGACATTACCGAGTGTCAAAGAACTATTTACCAAGTGAAAGTAAGTTGAGAAATATTGAGGAAGTGAAATTGATTGATGATCAAAGGATTTTATGAGCATAACATAGATCTGAATATTTGCAATTGAGTTGTATTTGAATCAGATCAGTACTGTATCAGTTTGATCATTGATTCAGAAAATCTCTTAACCGAGTGGACTTAACTGTCTTATTGTACTATTCTATGACATTCGTTGAATGTAAAGTGTTATCTTGTTGACCCCATAGTGAATGGTGGTCAAAAGTTAATTTTTAGTGATAAATCCTCTACCAGGTCACACCTAACAGTGTGCATTGTAACCTTTAAGAGGGTTCGCTCTTTACCGAGCTCACTTCAAAAGAGTGAATTATTTTGGGTTACTGGTCCCAGGTGGTTTTTCTCTTAGTAGGGTTTCCACGTTAAATCATTGTGTTATGTATTATTTGTTATGATTTTTTTTTCTATCATACTTTACATACTGCATAGTTGATTTAGTCGGTAATCACAGTTTGGATAATTATTGGTAATCGGTAAAGTGAACAAACAGATTTATATTTTATGTTACCGAGCTACATAAATTGTTGAAATTGTTTTGTAAGGTACATCTGGGAGTTTGGGACTACAGGATAACTAATCTAACTGATTCAACCCCCCCCCCCCTCTCAGTTATTCTAACAATGTGTGGGCATTATACTCAGGTCGTGTGGAGGGACTTGTGCAGTATTGAATGTGCTCGTGTGACCTGTGACAATCGAGACTTTTTCATGACCTGCAACTGGTAGAGCATTATATAGTAAATCATAAAATATTAATCTTGTTTATGATTTACTATATAAAAATATAAATTAATAAAATAAAATAAAAATGGACAAAATGGACAAAATAAATTAAACATTATATAATAATTAAAAAAACTTAAATTTTTTCTTGTCAAATTCCAATTTCAATTTAAAATGTAGAACCAAACACAGAAATGGATAATGTAATTCTAATTCCAATTTGAAATTGTAGAACCAAACACAAAAATAGGAATTTCTTAGTTCTAATTCTAATTTTGAAAATGGCAACAAAACATAGAAGATGGATTGTCTCAGTCATCTTCTGGGTCAACCAAACGGTCCAAACTATCTTTCGAATACACAAAACCAGAATTTCAAAACCTTATTTTGAGATAATTAGGTTTTGAGTCAAATTCTAATTCTTCAACCAAACAAGGCCTTAAATCTCTCCTAGAATCAATTTTAAGAGAATATTATAACGTTATAATCGATTCTAGATTAAAATCCCTTAAATTTTGAGACTTGGAGCACTTTTGGACTTTGTCTCAAAGATTCACATGGTTCATATAATATTTTCAAATTTTGATAATAGTTTTGAAACCTAATAAACAATCTAGCATTCAAGTTTTGCAATCAAAACATCCTTAAAAGACTTTTCCAAAATCTCCCTTTTTACCTCTTGACAACCAATGAAGTCTTCCTTTGATCGACATAAAAGGTTGTACATGGTTTGTTAGCATTAAAAGGGATTGTGACAACCCTATCAAGAGTTGATGGAATTTTAGGAACCCGCATCAAAAAATCAAAATCCTTTATAAAGCACCTTCTAAGAAAACACACTATGAATGGTGTGTCATGTGCCAAGATTATTGTGAAAACCTTATTGGATGATGTTGATGTTTTTGAAACCTTTTAATACAAGTCTAATGTTGTCTTCTATAAATCTTTCTTTCAAAACAAAAGTATTCTAGAACTTATTGGCAAATAACCAAAGCATTTTTTGAAAGGTTGTGAAATTACAATAGGCAACTAACAAGGTTGTAGCAACCCTTAGTTTTCTTGATGCATTAAGATTTGATAACATCTCTGAACGTCAGCATACCTTAAGAAACCTCCCAAATTTTTCAATTCTTTTAAACTTAGGAAATTTTTAAATGAGACTCTTTCAAGTCTCATTCATAAATCTTTTCTAAAAGGAATTGTTAATCTTGATTAATTAAATATTTACATAATTGAGTGAAAACTACCATATAGAAAGGCTAAGGGGATGGTAAAAGCTGTAACCCCCACTTCAGTAGAGGACTAAGTTAGCTCCTCCAATCCTATTAAAGGATGTAATTCCAAGGTGATGGAGGAAGACAAATGTGAAATAGTTGATCACAATATGTTGGAGTAAGATGTCAGTTTATTATATTTCTTATGTAGTTATTTAAGGCGTAGGTGCCCTAATTTTGATAGTTTGTTATCTATTAGCAGAATGGGACAACAATAGATGATATGGCAATTTTTGTTGGTTTATTATAAAAAGAAATGACAATATTATTAATATACAAAATTCTCTAATAATCTTACCTATGCGTGGAATTTGACGGTCACCCCTACCTATCATATGATTTTTTAATGAAGGTTTAGATATTTTAATGCCCTTCATTTTACATTTTAAGAAAAAAAATTGACAATCTTTTAATTTACAAATCATTAATATATTATTTTAAATTTATATTAGTAACATATCAAAAAAATTCAACTTTACTTACTAAGTTTCTCAATTCATATGTTTCATTTGAAAAAAGATTCTAAATCAGTAATAATATATAAAAACCGAGAAATTTTTATTTTTGGTAAAAAGAATACAAAATTAGAAAATAATTATAAATTAGTAATATATGAAAAAACACAAAATGCAAGTTTCTAAGTTCATATGCTTTATTTTAAAATAATTCTAAATTAATATAAACATATAATAAATAATATAAAAATATATTGTTATTAAATTAGTAAAGCAAGTTTCTAAAATTTATATTTTTTCTTTTACAAAGAATCTAAATAAATATGAACATGTAATAATCAAAATAGAAATATATATTATAAAATAACACATATTTATTTTAGTATGCAAAATAATATATTATCCATAATAGTTTTTGACGGTTTATTAATAAATTCAAGTGTCATATTTACGATTTTATAAAATTTTAGCCTTTCAATCCATACAGTCCAATAATTTTGTAGTCTCTTATATACGATCTAAAAGTGCAAAAACAACCAATTCAGCCATCAAATTCCAACCCTGACTTACCTTTAGTTATAGATGCTTTTATGCAGTTGGAAATGTGTATGTTTACAAGTTGTTCGAGATCTTGCCATGTTCTATTTAGATGGGGATGCTTAGATGATTTTTGATAGAGTAATTTAAAATACAATAAGTTGACTTTCTAAGAATACATTGTTTGCATACTTAGGACGAGCATAAGACAATAGTCATAGTGATGGTATCAAAATGAAAAGTCACTTAACCACAATCAAGAATGACATGGATAGATATATTAAACAATAAAAGAACAAATACATTAAATGTATGAATAATCCAATTAATATTTATTTATTAAAAAATGAAATAGATTTTGAATAGACCTAGAAATCGTTACAAATAATAGCAATTTACAACAATCAACTATTTTGACTAAAATAATTTTAACGTGAATAACTTTACATAACCGGATCCTTACACTACGCCGGGGGTAAAAATGATATGATACATTCCCCTTAAAATCATGAACCATCATCCGGCATTGAAAGACAGTATCTGAGGTTGTTGAGAGCTTTGTTATATTTTATAAATCCCATAAACCAGAACTCATGATCGTCCACAGTTACAACCTGAATATACCTTTTCGCAGGATCCTCCATACTCACCGACGGATCCACAGCCTTCACCTTCGCCACCGGAATCGCCACCTGCATGCAAAACAACCCACAATTCTCCGTCATCTCACGGAAATAAATGGATGCACATTCACTTTCTGTTGCTTAAGATCCGCTTGATTTAACTCACTCTGTAGTAATCGCAGTGATTTTTCCCGGAGGAAAGAAGTAAGGAAAGCGGGCGGTCGCTGCAAAAGGAGAGATTGAGTGTAGAAATGAAGAGGGTTCCGCCGACTGGACCTGCCGAAGTCGACAAATAACAGGCGTAGGTTTTGCGTAGTTTTTCGTGGGGTTGGACATTAAATGTGTGTTTGTACAGGGATTTGAATCCTCCTTTTCTCAGCGCCTTCGCCGCCACGCTCATCTTCCCCCACGCCGCCCTTGGCACGCTTTTCCCTGTTTTCACTGCATTTTGCACAAACTCCATTAAAACCCAGTTGGGGAAAACTTCAAACTCTTCACAAAGTTTGTTATTTGACGCATGCAACAGGATGTTATATGACATTATATCATACAATCATGGATATTCTGATGGTATATCATGTATATTTTAAGTTTTGATTTTGGGTGAGTCTGAGTGGGACCAACTTAAAATGTGTTTTTTAAGTTTGAGTTTGTAATATCAAAAGAATTCAGATTTCATATGAACCATCTAAACAAATCAATTCAGATTTCATATGAACTATCTAAACAAATCAAAATGTATGTGCTGTTTAAATCAAAATATGCATCAAAACTTAAGATTTGATACAAAATGTCAAGATGTCAAGAACATCCATACTACAACAATACTAATGTTATTGATGCTATAAAATTGCCATAGCCTATTGCATCACAAACAGTGTGTAAACAAATCAAAAGTTGTGTCATCTTTAAACCAAAATTTGCATCAAAATTTAGGATTTGTTATGATGCAAGAGACCATGACAATGTCCTGATGTCAAGGACATTTATATTATAACAATATAGATGCCCTTGATGCTAGGACATCGTCATAGCCTATTACACCCCACACACCACCTAAATAGATAAAAACTTGTCTACCGTTTAAACCATAATATGCATCAAAATTTAGGATTTGTTATGATGCAGTAGACTATGACAATGTCATGACATCAAGGACATATAATAATAGTGATTCCCTTGACACTATAACATTGCCATAGCCTACAGCATTACAAACATCACCTAAACTAATCAAAACTTAGTGTATTATTTTTACCAAAATATGCATCATTGTTGTGATGCAACAGACTATGGTAATGTCATGATGTCAAGAACATCCATACCATATCAATACTGATGCCCTTGATGCCCTAACATTACTATAGTCTTTTACATCATAGACACTACCTACACAAATTAAAATTATATGTTGTTTAAACTGAAATATGCATTAATACATAAGATTTGTTGTCATACAATTGAATATGGCAATGTCAGAATATTAAGAACACCCATATCACAATAATATTGATGTTCTTGATATTATAACATTAACATAGCCTATCACATCATAAACACCACCTAAACAAATCAAAACTTATATGTTGTTTAAACCAAAATATATATCAATAGTATAAACTATAACAATGTCACAAAATCAAGAACATCCGTACCAGAAAATTTTTGATGCCCTAAATGTTATCAGATTACCATAACCTATTAATCACAGACATCACGGAAGCCCTTGAACCTCTGGGACTAGGGAAGGAAGTTCCCCATTCCCAAATTTGATGGGAAAATGAAAACACAAACTTTTATATAAATTCAGAAGAAAACTGCAATTTTGGAAATGAGGGCAGCAGGCTTACAGTTAACCCAGACATTTGATGCCAGATTCTCAGCCTTCCTCCATGCATTTGACAGTTTATTGAACCCCTTGCCTGTCTTCTCCATTAGATCTACAACACAAAACACCCTGAAACAATGAAACCAAACTAATCACACTGCAAAATCATTCCATTATAGTTATTCATTCAGATCAAATCAAATACCTACCGTTTGACGGCGGAGATGGTTGGAAAATGTAAGAATTCGGATTGATGAGAATGGGGTGTTTCTGCTCCTCCTCCTCAAATGGGGTTGGAGGAACCCCCATTACCTGGAAGCTCCATTTTTGGGCTTCTTCCTCCTTGCTGTGAAACTCTGCCAGAAGAAGCTCCTTGTAGCTTTCTTCTACACTCCTCCTTGCCTTTCCCATTTAGAAACTCTAGTCAATTCACCAGATTATTTGGGAAGTTAAGATTGCATACAACTGTATCGAGACAAATCAGTTTATGCTGCTATTTCTGGGGATATATATAAAGCTTCCCTCTGGAGTGAGATTTCAAATTTCTGGTCCATATTCCATTTTCAAAGAAAAATTAAGCATTTTTCCATGCAAAAGTATGCATGTGATAAGCCAATATATTTTTCACGGTGGACAATCTTCCATGATGTTAAAATTACAAGGTATTAGTTGTACTCGTACTTTTAACAGGTTGGCTATTTCGCCCTTGGTAAATGCAAGAAGAGTATAATAGGGCTTGTCTACCTGTCAAAACATGCAATTCATGCATTGCCCCGTTCGACTAGGTCTTGAGTGTTAGTCAAAAGGTCATTTCCTAACTATCTTTACACCTATTTTTATGGTTTTCGAGTAAATTATTCTAATAAAAGTAAGAATATATTTTCAAAGTATGCATTGTTAGTGGTCATATAAATATGAATTGATTTAAATTAAGTATTAATATAAATTTTGTGAATTGAAATAATTTTCATGTAAAGGTTCAAACAATTAGCTCTTGATTTTTATGAGAATATAATACTTTTTAGAATTAATATATTATAGTATAAAACTTATGATTTTCATGATTGGAAATTTTAGTTTTAATATTTGTTAAGTACATTATTTCTAATAAAATTAATAATATGTTTTCAAGTATGCATCAATATTGTAACTAAGAATAGAAATTTACAAAGATTAATTAATTAATAATATAAATGATATAAATTGAAGTGTTAATATAGAAAATACAAATGTAAAAATAAATTTATAAAGATTAATTAATGAAAAATATAAATTATATAAATTGAAATGTTAATATAGAAAATAAAATGTCAAAAAATTAAAGAATTAATTCTTGATTTTATAAGATAAATTAATATTTTATAGTATAAAAATTTATGAATTTTATGAATGAAAATTTCAATTCTAATGATGTGAGGTACAAGTATTTCTAATCAAAGTAAGAATATATTTTCTAAGTATACATCCTTGTTGCAAAATAAGATAATATTTTTGTGTATATATTAGCATGAATAGACCTAGATTAATTAATAAATTATATAAAGTATATGAATTGAAATGTTGATATAGAAATTAAATTATTAAAATATCAAGATATTAATTTTTTATTTTATGAAAGAATATAATATTTGTAGAATTGATATATTATTGGATAGAATAATTTATGATTTTAATATATATATTATTTTTGAAGTCTATATAGACATAAATAAATTGTGTTACAATTGAAGTCTATATAGATGATTGGTTCATCGAATAACAAGAGTTAGAGTATTATAGTTGAAGTCCACGCCTTGTACAAAAATAGGGGACTTGCAAAGGTTGAAAGTGTGCTCAGTAAGGTTGACCAATAATTCTATAGGATGTATTAGCATAAGCTAATGACAATATTATGGTTCATTGTATTCAGGTTTGTTTTCCTAGTGCTAATTGTATTTCTCAATTATAGTGGAAAAAATGTCCATTGTATGCTCAAACAAATAATTAGATTTGTGACGAAGATGCGGTGAAATATAAATGAAATAAAGACTATGGATGAAATAATGACAAACACAAAATTTTATAAATAAAGGCTTGAAAAGCTCATCCAAGGTCAAGTGAGATTATTTAAGATCTATGTGAATGTGAAGGAGGATATTGTTGTTATTCAAACAAACAAAAAAATCTATAAATGCAGGCTTGAAAACATAATTTCTAATAAAAGTAATAATATGTTTTCAAGTATGCATCAGTATTGTAACTAAGAATAGAAATTTACAAAGATTAATTAATTAATAATATAAATGATATAAATTGAAGTGTTAATATAGAAAATACAAATGTAAAAATAAATTTATAAAGATTAATTAATGAATAATATAAATTATATAAATTGAAATGTTAATATAGAAAATAAAATGTCAAAAAAATAAGGAATTAGTTCTTGATTTTATAAGATAAATTGATGTTTTATAGTATAAAATTTTATGAATTTTATGAATGGAAATCTCAATTCTAATGGTATGAGGTACAAGTATTTCTAATAAAAGTAAGAATACATCATTGTTGCAAAATAAGATAATATTTTTGTGTATATATTAGCATGAATAGACCTAGATTAATTAATAAATTATATAAAGTATGTAAATTGAAATGTTGATATAGAAAATAAATTGTTAAAATATCAAGATATTAATTTTTTATTTTATGAAAGAATATAATATTTGTAGAATTGATATATTATTGCATAGAATAATTTATGATTTTAATATATATATTATTTTTGAAGTCTATATAGACATAAATAAATTGTGTTACAGTTGAACTCTATCTAGATGATTAGCTCATCGAATAACACAAGTTGTAATATATCTAGAGTCTGTGCCTTGCGGAAAAATAGGGGACTTGCAAAGGTTGAAAGTAAGCTTAGTAAGGTTGACCAATAATTCTATAGGATGTATTAGCATAAGCTAATGACAATAATACGGTTCATTGTATTCAGGTTTTTTTTCCTAGTGCTAATTGTATTTCTCAATTATAGTGGAAAAATTATCCATTGTATGCTCAAACAAATGATTAGATTTGTGATGAAGATGCGGCAAAATATAAATGAAATAAAGACTATGGATGAAATAATGGAAAACACTAAATTTTATAAACAAAGGCTTGAAAAGCTCATCTAGGGTCAAGTGAGATTATCTAAGATCTAAGTAAATGTGAAGGAGGATATTGTTGTTATTCAAACAAAAAAATATTCTATAAATGAAGGCTTGAAAAGCTCATCACACAAGGGCCATGTGAGATTATCTAAGATCTAAGTAAATGTTAAGAAGGATAATTTTTTTATTCAAATAACAATATTTTTTGGAAGGTTAAGGATAGGGTAAAGCATCATTTTTTGACTCAAGACATTAAAAAACACCTCTTTATTGGAGGGTAATTTATAGTTATGCTTAAAAAAATTTAATTTAGTTTAGCACTTTTGACTAGAGCTATGAACCAGTGAGGTCACATAAGAGGACCTCATCTCCCCAACAAGAACCAAGACACCCTCAATATTACTCCTATTCAACTTGAGAGCATCAATCATCTATTCCATGCCCATTGTGCAGAGGGATTCATCATTGAGAGGTGACAATGAGCACCATCACCATTTACCTTTCTTACCTCTCCCTATACCTATGTTGAGCCTTCCTCATAGTGTGTGCTACCCTCAATATGTCGGTAACAGCTAGCGGATGAATAGTGATTGGATCCTTGAGTGACAGACACTACCATTGTTACCAGGGGACCACCATTGGCAGGACTGGGTTCAAGCATCAATGTGTGGTACAACAGCTAGCCCATCCATTCATCTAAATTGGTGGAAGCACCCATGATTTTCCATACAACATCCATGCCACCAATGGGTTTTGAACCCAATTCCTCTGTGCAAGCATGGTTCGTGACATTCGATGTTTTGTGGAGTGATCCTCATGGTTATTATGTTGAGAGGCGTAACCTTACAATGGCAGTAGGAAGACTCTATAGGAGGCCAGCAAATGTAACAATCTAAGAAAAAATAATCCATTCAAATCCACTGTCAGCTCACAATTCATTGTTCGTGCATAAGAAAAGCCAAAAATTATGGAACCATCAAAATTTCCACTCATAAAATTATAGTAATTTGACACATCAGTCCCATAGAGAAAATTATGGTCAGGTGTGTGCGTTATTACATTTTATTTCGTAATGACGTGATAGGGAATTCTTCAAACGTTCACATGTTTACTCTGACTTTTTCTCCAAATCTATTTGAAAAACATATATAGGATGAATTTATTCATATCCATCATTCAAATTGATTGCCAGATTAACATAAAAAAAAAAATTAGTAAGCAGTTACAAAACACATGCAAATAAAATAGAGAGAAGTTGACGAAACAAATGGAAATGGTAACAGATTTCCAAATGGCAATAAAGAAGTGACGCTAGGATTTAAGAGGATGAATGTAAATTCTAGATATTATCTTTATTAAAGTGAAAGATATAGGAAACTGCTACTTTGATAGCCAGACATATGAAGTTGCATGACAAGCAGGGATAACTTTAAGAAACCCCCTTTTAGGAAAAAGTGTAAACTCCTAGTGAATCGTACATTATTTTAGGGTTAATTTGTTTTAATGCAGGTGAATTTTTTTTTCAATTCCATGATTTTTCATAGTTTTTATTGGCAATTTTTGCCCCGCCGAATGAAAATTTCATAAATTTCTAGCAAATAATTTTCTTTTGAATTAAAAATTTATAATATATGAGGCGAATAATTTTCTTTTCAAGTAAAAAATAATAATATATGAGGTGAATAATTTTCTTTTCAAGTAAAATATAATAATGTATGAGGCGAATGAATTTCTTTTGAAGGGTAAAAAAAAATTTCTATTGGTGAATTTTATGTACCATTTGAAAATTTATTTATTTTATTGGCTAATCGTTCATTAGTTATGGCAAAAAAAAATATTTTGTTGGCGATTTTCAAAAGATGGGAAATATTTTGTTATAATGCCTTAGACTAACATACCTAACATACATACATTATTTTATAATGTTAAATATATTATTTGATACCGTTCGATGATCCAAGATCAATGGCTGAAGTTTAATTTTGGCCCCAATTTCTTGAAGGAAACAAAGTTGTGGAGGAAGTCACCAGAATGTTGACACATATCAAAGAAGGGTTACTTGTCTATAGACTATAGTGTACACGTGTTGGTATCGATATTCACAGTTCTATTACTATAGTGCAACTTGTAACCTCTTAAATCGGTAAGCAATAAATGCCTTGTCAGTGAGAAGTGACATTCTTTAACTTGTCATGCAAAGTAGACATGCACCACTTCCAATTTCATACAGATGCTATAACCGATATTTGACATTTTTTTCTTTTATGGGAAAGATTTACTGCCAGATATGAAAGATTAAGGACAAAATATTAATTTCTCACATGCATGCATTTAGGGGAAAGATTTACATGAAAGATTTAGAGGCATGGTAAGGAAAATGGATGTAATACCATTAAAGATAGAATAATTTATTGCTAAGTAATGATCCAAAATTCAAGGGCTATTTATAGATGATCTATCTTCATTATTCATCAATTCATCTTTGGCGTTTGCTAGATAATTTGTTTGTTTAGGATCTGTAGTCTCTAAATAATTTGTTTTTAAGTTTTTTGTAGTTTTACTATTTCAGATGGACACTCCAATTAGGTTTATATGCACATCTGAGGAGGCCCAGAAGGCCTTTTTGGGTTCCTTTATTGATGAAGCCATAGAATCTATTTGTAAGGAGGCTGGGCCTTTCGTTATAGAGGTTGTGAGAATGGTGCTGGGCCAAGAGTTTTAGAACAATGAAGATAGGTACTGGGTCAACACAGACATTACGTCCCATTTTTTGGCATCTCTTCTCGACCTCGAAGGAGAGAAGGTGGATATGTTAATGCTGCTGAGGAGGGTTTTTAAAGAAGAGTACCTGGGGGACGACATTAGTGTTGTCATGTTCACAAAAATAGGGGTGGGGATCCCTTCGGCAAGTGAAATACCCAAGATTCTCCTCCCAGGCCAGAATGTGGCCAGGCAACCTTTTCTTTTGGGCCTCAATGCTAGGCAATATAAGCACAATAGGAAATGGGCCCTGCTTGCTAGGGATTTCCTCTGAAAGTGGTTTTCCCTTGATGAAGAGGAGGCTGAGGTGGGGGAATTTGGGTGGCTGGATGAATTCATGCAGATAATCATCTCTCATGAATTCTACTTAGATGGAGCTGAAGGCCAAAATCAGTAGAGGACTACTACTAGTTTTTTTGATAAAAAGTTTATGGTTTTTTTCTTGTTTATAGTATGTTTCTTTTTGTAGTATTTATTATTGTATTGGAAGTAGACACTGGACTACTAGTCTTCTAGTGGTTTTTGTTTTATAAAAACATACCTTATTTTTTTGTTTATAGTAGGTTCCGCTTTGTTCTGGAAGTGGAACTACACAATCTTTATCTAATTATAATTTTATGAAAAGAAAACAATGAAAATTTTTCTCATTTCAATCTGTACAAAAAATGGTTCTTAGACTTCTCTGTCACTGTGATTGCAATATTTTAATTAGTTGCTTTATGATTTATCTACGTATTAGATATGTATGATGTTACATGTATCATAGTTGTACAATGTAGATGGTTATAGTTAATAAAAGAAATGTCTTATCAGTTATCGCTGAGTACTAACATTAAGTTTGGGTAATGTTACCTATCAAAACTCACACACTCGTACATTTAATATGAAAGATTTATAGAATTTTGAAGGACAAATGAATTAATAAGGTTAGAGAAAGAAATTATGGTATTCTAATTATAATGTATGAGAATTATATGTGAATCTGTGATTATAATTATCAATGTTAAAGTTATAATCTAAATCAATAAAAAATATCTTTTTAAGTTTAAGAATACTATATAATCAATTTGACAGACCAATGAATTAATAAGGTTGGAG
The DNA here is from genome assembly GCA_027943335.1 of Chamaecyparis obtusa. Lineage (NCBI taxonomy): Eukaryota > Viridiplantae > Streptophyta > Pinopsida > Cupressales > Cupressaceae > Chamaecyparis > Chamaecyparis obtusa. The sequence continues at coordinate 1,206,146 of BSBK01003116.1, read as the reverse complement.
AAAGAATTTATTGTTTTCTAATTATAAGGTATGATAATTATATGTGATTATAATTATCAATGTTAAAGTTATAATCAATAAAAAATATCATTTTAACATTAAGTATACTATTTAATAAATAAAAAAATTCACAAGCTTTAGCTCATTTCAATTTGTACAAAAAATGGTTCTTAGAATTCTCTGTCACTGTGATTGCAATATTTTAATTAGTTTCTTTATGATTTATCTTTGTATTAATAAAAGAAATGTCTTATCATTTATCACTGAGTACTGACATTAAGTTTGGGTAATGTTACCTGTCAAAATTCACACACTCGTACATTTAATATGAAAGATTTATAGAATTTTGAAGGACAAATGAATTAATAAGGTTAGAGAAAGAATTTATGGTATTCTAATTATAATGTATGAGAATTATATGTGAATCTGTGATTATCCAACGTTAAAGTTATAATCTAATTCAATAAAAAATATCATTTTAACTTTAAGAATACTATATAACAATTTGACAGACAAATGAATTAATAAGGTTAGAGAAAGAATTTATTATTTTCTAATTTTAAGGTATGATAATTATATGTGATTATAATTATCAATGTTAAAGTTATAAGCAATAAAAAATATCATTTTAACATTAAGTATACTATTTAATCAATAAAAAATATTACTTTAACTCATGTTTGGGAGACCTAGCGAGTCAGCGACCACAGAAATCTCGTTATCTCTAAACACTAACCTTGGTCCTTTACTCCGGCCTCTGAAATTTATTAGAATTTAATATTATTAAAAAAATAGTGCATTTTGAATTTGATTGGCTAAAATTGTTACTATTTAATTAAATAACTTTAAATGTTATTAACTTATTATCCATTATTAATTAATATTTATAAAGGAAAAAATAACATTATAACATTTAACAATGTTTGTTGCAAATAACTACCGTTGGATGAGCACAGATCGACGATGTACAATGGACTTCAGGATGAAAGGGAAAAGAAACCCCATCTTTTGAAACCCATTCTGGAATCATGACACGTGTCGGCCATCAGTTGAGTGGTGATTAGGTGAGTTAATGGGACGGGGACCCACGGGGGCCCGGGGCCACCAGGACCACAAGCACACAATGCCATTATGACCATTGGATTATTGTAGATCAACGATCGAAGTTGTATTTCAGGATGAAAGGGAAAAAGTAACCCCATCTTTTGAAACCCATTCCGGAATCATGACATGTGTCACTAAACACGTAAGAGTCTTACGTTCCACTCACAGTCTCACATCGTCCTACCAAGTACCAACAATGCCATTTGATGATGATGTGACACATTTGACTCGGCCGTCAGGTGAGTGGTGACTAGGTGAGTTAATGGGACCCACGGCCATGAGGGCTCAGGGCCACTAGAACCACAAGCAAAAAATGCCATTATGACCGTTGGATTATTGTAGATCAACGACCGAAGTTGTATTTCAAGATGAAAGGGAAAAAGCAACCCCATCTTTTGAAACCCATTCCAAAATCATGACACGTGTCACTAAACATGTAAGAGTCTTACGTTCCACTCCCAGTCTCGCATGGTCCTACCAAGTACCAACAATGCCATTTGATGATGACGTGACACGTCTGACTCAGCCGTTAGGTGAGTGGTGACTAGGTGAGTTAATGGGACCCATGGCCACGGGGACCTGGGGCCACCAATACCACAGGCAAACAATGCCATTATGACTGTTGGATTATTGTAGATCAATGACCGAATTTGTATTTCGGGATGAAAGGGAAAAGCAACACCATCTTTTCAAACCACATTACAGAATCATGACATGTGTCACTAAACACGTAAGACATTCCACTCGCAGTCTCGCATGGTCCTACCAACAATGCCATTTGATGATGACATGAGACATCTGACTCGTAGTCATCAGGTGAGTCAGCCATTAGATCACAGATGAGTGGTGACGACTCTAGATTGTACAATTTTGGCACTTTAAGTTTCACTTTCCAATAGTGTGCGGATTTAGAAAGGGTTTACAGATTCTAAATTTCTATGTTGAGGAAAGCAAGTGCAACAAAGTCTCTCAACTGAACCTTTATAACCTGTTCCTAGTCAAAGTCTACAAAAATTGAAGCTAAGGGTAACGGGTAACTACTAAAATCCTGAACACGTAGGTCCCGCATTTTAAATTTTTCAAATCTCTTGATTTACAACTTTATTGTTTATATTATAGAAAAAAATTATCCTGTTACTTGTTAGGGTTTAATTTTGATTCTTGAATCACCCCTCTAAATTTTAGGCTTGTAGGCTGTAGTTGTGTATAAATATTTGAATTTTCCTACGAGTAAATAGTGATACCGGTTTAGGTTACCACTTACCAGCTTACCATGATGGGCAAAACAATTATCAAGATAAGACTATGAGTAAAAAGACAAGTCAAATAATAGAATTCCACAATCTACTTAAAACACCAGGTTTCACGGATGTATCCATGATATTTATGATTCTATTATTCATGGAAATAAGGGAATAATGGAAATTAGATTTGCAATTGAAAACAAGTGGAACGACCCAAATAAGGGTTCCAAATTTTCTAAATTTAACCCAAAGGTAAATGCCATGGCAAATAAAATTGCATCATGGAATGTTGGGTTGGCAAGCATGGCGTTACCTCAAGTATTCCCTTGCCCAGAAATTGTCATGGTCTGCGTCAAAAATTATGATGAAAATTAAAAATCAATTGTGAATAAAAATACTCAGGAGGAAATTTTGTCCATAACCGAGAGTGAATTTGCTAGTCTGTTGAACCTAGGGTTTGAACAACAAAACTCAAACGTACAAATTGACCTGCGAAAGTTGGCAGAGGATTATGAAAAAATAGATGCAACACAGAGAGATTCTTATATCAGAGGAATAACAATTACAAACAGTTCAACCCTGAGTCCAGATCATAGGCCTCCTTATGATTATGAAATTTTTGTGCCATGGGTTCAGGATAGTATTTCCTTGCTAGCATTTTGTTTGGGATTGGATAGTAACAAAGAAGTGGGTGCCAGCATTCTTGAAATGCTTTTTCATATTCATTTTGAAAAAGAACTAGTAAAATATTGTTTTATTGAGCACATTGTTCGTTGCATGCAAGAGCAATTACTAATGATTAAAACAGGTTCATAGAAGACATTTAGATTCACAACCTACTTGTGCTATCTTCTCTTAGCAAAGCATCATGCAATATTTCAGACAAATAAGCTTTGTAGTCAGGGCCAAAATCCAATATATGAGTTGACACCTCAGATAAGGATGATTGATAATAGAAGGAACTACAAAAATTTTGTAGACTTATTTTTGGCACCAATGTACGATAAAATTATAGGCACTCCAATGCCTAGATTACCTGCTACTTGTAGAGATTTAATTCAACTTGGAAGTAAAATACAATTGGCTGACTGGTACCTTATGGAAGAGTACACACTAGTGTTAAGGTTTTACGGTTCAGTAGTAGAACCCTACAAACTTCCAATACATGTCACAGAGAGGGTATGTGCATTGGAATATGTACGGTAGATGGAGAGCACAGATGTACTCTTTAGTGGTCAGCAAAAGAAAATGATATTTCCTTCCTTGCCTTTCTCATTTGGAGGGTTCACATTTGAGAGAAGAGGATTCAAAGTGGCAGAAGCCTTCTTCACAATTTTTTGCTTTGATGTTGACAATCACTAGTAGTATGATCCACTCAACATAATTGGAACAAAGCTTAGAGAGAATGGGAACTCTGCAAGAAAATGTCAACATGAAAGTATGCCATTGATTGAAAAATTTAAAAACATGGATTCTTGGGAGGAGGTCAAAAAAGAGATGGAGAAATATGCTGCTGAAAATAATATGTCAATATAGGAATTGTCATCAAAAATTATGGCATTGCACAAATAGAAAGGAAAAGTGCAGGCCATGAGTATGACATCGTCCAATTTCTACCAAAAAGTTTCTCAACCATCTACAAATTCTATTCTGAAAAAGCTAATGAATGAATGTATTAATGATAATTGGACTCAAACCAAAAAAATTTATTTTTGGGAAATGAAGAAGAATCTCGGTGAGCCAAAGACCTCTGCAGATCTTTATGATGTGGAAGAGGATACAAAGTTTAATGAATTGTGGAATAAGGAGCATCCAGTTGAAGCATATCCAAATGACAATGACAATGACCAGGATTCTGTGAATCCCACATCTAGTACAGTATATTCAATTAGTAGAGGATTCGATGCCTCCAAAAAAGATCAATATACCAAAGGGGCAGATATTATACAAAAAATGGGCTACCAAGGTTTTGGTGGTTTGGGTCCTACTAGACAAGGGGTTTGGTCTTTACTTGACCCAGCAGCTCAACCAAAACATGGTGTGAAACCAGGCCTTGGGCTTGGAGTTCAATCATCATATTCATCAACTCAGTCAATTTCACTTGTTCTAGCTTCAAATACAGTTCCATTTGTTCCAAGCACTCAGATTCAATCTGAATCAAGCACTACAACTACAACTAGTGGTTCAAAAAGGACATTATAGACAGACACGAAAACAATTGTTCCCACAGATCAAGGTAGTATAAAGAAGAAAAAGGTTTTGACAAGTATTGGTACAACAATGCCAATGGTGACTAGGACTCCAACAATTGCCCAACCTTCAGGACAAAACACTCAGGTTCAAAACAGTCCAAATACTCCACTTGCAATGGGTCAGGGTGTTGCTAATCCTCATGGTGTAATTAGTAGCACCACAGGCAACATAGGTGGAAGCTCCTACATCAGTGCAAGTGCTACTTCACCATTCAAACATTCAATTGTGTCACAAAACCCTGATTTTCATTACAATGACTTTGTAACTAACTATGAACAATCAAAAAATAGGAATAGACAACATAGTAAGACAATGAAGATGGAAGCAGTTGCTGCTGCTCGTGAGGTAGAACCTATAACAAATAGGCTATTTCCCACATATGACCCAAATAAAGATATGACGGAATTCATGGTTGTTATGCCCCCAGCTAGAGATAACAATCCACCAGAGAGTCAGTTAGATCCATCTCAATTTCAAGTTAGCACCCTCCAAATGGATTTATCCAAAATTAAAAATGTGGACAAGATAAATGTGTCGAAAATGACCAACCAAGTGGTCTACAGTTCACTGATGAAGTTGGAGAGAGAGAAAGGAAAGCTTCAAGGCACAATAGATACGTTAAAGGTAGACCTGGCAAATGTAAAGGCAAATGAGAAAGTAGCAGAAAATAGGTGCAAAGAATTAGAGAGAAGGATAAAAAATTCATCCTCTAAAGAAGCAATTGGAGTTGGACAGCAAGAACATATTGACACAGAACTAAAATCTCTAAGGGAAAAATTGGAACAGAGCGTACAAAAACTTCAGAATGAAATAGCCTCTTCATTAAGTATTTACAAAAACTTGGAGAGTGCGGGAAAGGAAACCAATAACTTAAAAAAATAATTGGAGAATGAGAGGGTAAAAACAAAACAGTGGGAACAAAAAGAAAAAGAGTGGGAAGAGAAAGCAGAGGAAATAAGAAAAGATAGTGAACACAAGTTCTCAAAAATGAGAGGAGACCTAAAGAAGGCAAATAATACAATTAAAAATTATGAAAATAGCTTGAATGACCATGTAAATAATAAAGTCAAGAAAATAAAAAAATTCTTCTGGGGCCAAATAAAGATGTCTTATGATAGGTTGTGTGATTGGTTTGAACTGAATGAAACTCTTACAGATATTTTTGGGAAGCTGAGAGAGCGCATTGAGAAGAACAAAAGTTTTTGTCAGAGAAAGAAAAATGCAAAGCATATTATGCAAGAAATCAACAGAAGTAATGACAGGCATTTGGCAAGCAAGGGAATTCAAGACCACGTTGCTGCAACAATAAAGGTGAACTCTATCTTTCAAAAATGTTTGAAACTAACAGAAGCAGAAGAAAATGTTTCCTTATTTGGGCCAAAGCTCACCAAGATGAATAGTAAAACAAGCAAATTGATATCTCTTGGTTTGCCAAGTCCTGGTCTTAATTTCTCATCAGCGAGTTTCATTGGAAGAGAAGCTTACAAAAAAAGTTGGAGGACACAGTGACGTCTGATTTAGGCAACCTTCCTCAGGACAGAACTTATGAAGGCATTGCAAAGTGCATCAAAACATTCACAAATTTGAATGCAGTAATGGAAGGAACATTGCTTACAACTCACTCTTCCAAGTATGGATGGCTAACGAGGTTGCAGGTCATGTACTATAACATGACAAATTTTGCCCTTCCAACTGACGAAGAATGGAGCATACTAAAGAAACTAACAGAATCATCTTGATCTCATCAATCATAGAATGTGAAAGTACTTTCAGTTTCAATCATCTGTATATCTTTAGTATATATCTTTGATATTATCCTAAATACTAGAGTCTAGAATTGAGTTTAAAGTAACAAGTTTGAACTTTGTTTTTTGAACAGGATGAATGCTCCAGTCTTGCAGATGCCATTGCCAATGCTAATTTACTAAACTGGCCTGTCAAATGTAGAAATGTACAACTAAAGTTGTAGAGATGTTGTAGACTTGTAGTTGTCTTACTGATTTAGATTTTGAGACTTCTCACTTCACATTAGGCAAAACGACCTGAAGCTGTTGTTGCTCCCTTGTTTCTATAAAAGGGAATTCAGGGTCATTACTCATTGGCTTAGGGTAATGAAATTGAAATTGGGCAATGTGCCAAATTGCCAATGGGTATTGAGTCATTGAGTTTGTAAACAGAATCATAGATTTGTGTTCTTACTAGTATTAATGAATGAATTGTTACATTGTATCATATTTGTAATTAAATTAATGAGAATCAGTATTTCTAACTCTAAGAATTCTAACATATGAATTGCTATGTTGTCAAAACAAATAATGAAAAATCTACAAGAATTGTACCATATGAGCTGAATAATGCAAATGAAAACCATTATTAATTGTGGAATTGAATCTTGATGACATTATCAACCACATTCATGTTTTTGACTTTGGAATATGCTATTATGCATGATTGATGATGAGATACAGAAACTGACAGTAGACTTCAGGAAAAAGATTAATAAATACCTAGGAGGCTAGGAACTGCTACTTCTACAATGGTTCAACTTCAAGCTACCACATCATACCATAACCTAAACTCTAATCTTAACACTAACCCTTACCCTAATCATTTCTCTAATATACTAATGATGCTAAATCTAACCATATTACTAACCTAAAACCTAACCCAAACCCTGACCATGATGTAACCTATAACCTTAACCCTAAACCCTAACCCTCACCCTAGCCATACTGAAATCCTAGCTAGAACTATTATCTAAATCCTAACTACAACCATAATCACAATCCTGACTGTAAACCCTAACCGTAACCATAAGTGTAATACTAACCCTAACCAAAAACCTAATCCAAAGCCAAATTGTACACCTAAATATTATGTAAACACTAACACTTACCATGATTCTAATCATAACCCTAAACCTAATCCTAACCCTCACAACTACCCATAGTCCAAACTCTAGCCCTAACCATTATTTAAAACCTAATTATAACCATAATCTCAATCCTTACCCTAAACCTAGCCCTCATCCTAATTCTAATTGTAAGCCAACCCTAACCCTAACCCAAATCCTAATCTTAACCCTAAACATTATATAAACCCTAATATTGAGCATAATTCTAACTATAACCCTAAATTCTAACCCAAACCATAGTCCTAATTCTAAACCTTACTATAAGATAAACCCTAACCTTAACACTAGAATCCAAATTATTTATCTAACCTAAGAATAACGCTATGCCTAATTATATTACTAATCCAAAACCTAACCCGAATCCTAACCATGATGTAGCCTCGACCCTAAATACTAACCCTAATCCTAACCCTTACCCTAGCCATACCCAAAACCCAACCCCTATCTATTATGTGAATCTTAATTGTAACCATAATCTCAATCCTAACCCTAAATCCTAACCATAACCCTAACCCTCATAGCTAACCATAGCCCAAAATCTAACCCTAACCCTAACCTAAACCCTAACCATAATCCTAACACTGATCCTAAGCCTAAATCTAACCCTAACACTAATCCCAACCCTAACTATTTATCTAGCCTAAGAGTGATGTTAAACCTAATTAAAGCACTAACCCAAACCCTAACCATGATGTAAACTATGACCTTGACCTTAAATCCTAATCGTAATTGTAACCATAATCAGCCAAACTGTAATGCCCTGCCAGGGAACCCAAGAGAACTTAACCTAAACATGCTACTAAGTTTGCAGAATTTTTTTTTAAAAAAATAAATTTAATTTTTAAATTCAAAAATTAATAAATAATAATATCAATAAATTCAACCAACAAAAATCCTTCTTTTTTTTAAAATCACATATATATATTCTCAATTGATTCCTTTAATGAAAAACTAGGATAATAGTCAATTAACAAAGAAAACTCAAGTGGGGGAATCACAAGTCCAACATTGAATCGTGAGAGCTCTCAATTTCCAACAATAAATTAAGTGTGACTAGTGTCACAAAATAGATAACAAAAAGAGAGTTAGGTGACTAATCCGATTATAAGAAAGTACAAAAATTTCAATGCTAGCCCCCACACATCACGAACAATTCGTAAATCAACCAAAATAAGTCATCAATCATAAAATATTCACATAACAAGGTGACTAGTGGTAGCCACACTCAAGGGAGTAATCGCTTCATGACATCCAAAGGTACTTCACCCTAGATGCATTAGAGAGGGTACCCAAACACAATAGATAGTAAAAAACAACATCTAATGGGCACACAACTTCCCAGAGTTCCCAGTGTAGAACTTGGCTCTGATACCAAGTGTAATGCCCTGCCAGGGAACCCAATTACCACAATTCAGCCAGATTTACACAACTTCAAACTCTAATGAAATTTATTCTAAAATTCAACATAATTGAATGCATGCAGCAAGGATTTCCATAAATTCCATCTCTAGAATAGAAAGAAAGAGAGAAATACATAGGCAAAGATCCAGACATGCACGCAACTAGGCACGAAGAAGACAATCTTTCTGAAATTCACAAAATAACATACTCATAAGGAAAATCAAACCCTACCTCAAAACTGAAGGAAATATTCGAACGAAGACCAGATTTGAAGATAAAAACCCAAAACCTCCAAACTTTCCAAAATCAAATTCTCCACAAAAATCATTTATTCTACCTGCTAAAAGTTCCTCCACCTATGTCCTCAAAATCCAATCCTTGCCAAAAATCTCTCCAAAACCTATCTATCAAAATTATGGCCAAATATCTTACATGTAGAAATTTCCATTCCACATTCTGGGGTTTGGAACTCCACTCTCTAAAAAGCTTGCATGAATTTAGACTTTGATTTGTAGTTCAATTTCAGTTGAACTCAAGTCTATTTTCACTATGCTTTTGTTGAAAATACTTTAACCCAAAATTAACTAATGCATTTAATTTAATTTAAATGATTACTAATTGTGCAACTTTAATGCATTCAATAAATTAAAAATAAAACATTTACTCTAAAATAATTTCCACATGCTCAATTAATACTCAAATTAATAAATACATTACAATTGAGCATATGTTAAATTTAGAATTAAATAATTCTAAGGTGAAGGTATTTAATTAATTCTCATTAATTAAATATTTCAACCACACTCAACAATTGCATTTAATTTAATTCCTATATAAATAAATAAATAATCTCTCATGGCTAAAAATAGCAAAGATCCAATTTATTAAAATTGCACAATTTAATCAAATTAAATAATCTAATTATAGAAAACACACCAACAACCAAAATCAAAAGCATCAGAAGGACCTAAGGACCCACATTCATACGCAAGAACATGGTTATAAACTCACATCAACTAGACAAGTTTAGGAAGGGTAGGAAAAATAGAATCTTGTCCACTATTTCAGGACAATAATATGGCTTAGGTTAGGATTTGGACCCGTGTTATCTCCCCTCTCTTACCATTTGAGATATTGTGATAGGGCATGCTCATCTTGACAATTAATGGAAGTCGATGCCCGATACCTGGAAACCTACATACAAAACCCGCATGTACATACATAGATAAATATATAGTAGACAATGGCGGGGATCGGCAAATCGTGTGGATCTCGCAAGCAAGTAACTATGACTCTGTCCCTCAACCACATCAGACACATCAAATAGAAATATAAAACAAACACATCATCCATACGCATGCAAGTATGGGGTCAGTAAAATCATAAACATAATTTTTTTCCTAACATATAATCTATCATCCTAAAATACTCATAACATTTATAAAATCAGACTAGGGGCGGGGTACTACACAAACCCTCACCATGATGTAAATTGTGACTTCGACTCCAAATCCTAACCCTCACCCTAGTCATACCTTAAATCGTATATGTAACCATTGTGTAAACCCAATCCTAATCTTAACCCAAATCCTAATCCATACCCTAATGATAGGCCTAAAATTTATGTAAATTCTAACACGTGTGCTATAATTCTAACCATTACTCTAGTCATTACCCTAATCCTAACCCTAATCTTTACCCTCACAACTAGCCACAACCTAAACCCTAGCCCTAACCATTATGTAAACCCTAAGTTCTAGAAACATAATATGAACCCTAACCCTAAACCCTAATCATAATCCTAAGTTTTGTAATTATAACCCTAATCCAAACCTTAATCCCTACCTTAACCCTAACTTTGGTGTAAACCCTAAACATAATCCTAACCATAACATAAGATTCTAACCCTAACCATAAACCTAACCCTAATATTAAACCTTAACACTAAATCCCAACTGTAACTATAAATCTAACCATAAGCCTAAACCCTAACCCTAACCATAATCATATTCATTAAATGTTAAAGGGTAAGTGCACAAAGATGGGGGACCAAAAAGATGCCACTTTTCTTTTTGGCTCCTCATTGCGCATAGTGCACATGCACAAAAGGGTGTGCACCCTATAGGGCACACACCCTATGGCTTGGGTTGCCCAAGCCTTAGTCTTGGGTAATCCAAGCCAAAGTGTGTGCGCCCTATAGGGTGTACGCGCTTTGGAAGTGTTTTCCAAAGGGTGTACGCCCTATAGGGTGCACGCTCTTTGGATTTCCAAAGAACGTGCGCCCTATAGGGCACACGCCCTTTCAAAAAACTATTATAAAGTTTGTTGCACGTGGGTTTGGAAGCTCATTTTTCTTTCTCAAACCTGCGTTTCCAGCTAAGAGGAGATTTTAAAGCACGCACGCCCTCTTATATTTCCTTTTGAATCAATTATTTTTGTTCATTCATCGATCAAATGGCCCCACGGCATCATCAAGTTCGATCCGGAAGAAGAGGTAAGTGTTTTTACAACTTATCATGCCTCTTATTTGTTTTAAAATTTCAATTTTGTTGCAATTTGTTTTGTTCAAATTTGTTTTAGTTTAAATTTGTTTTGTTCAAATTTGTTTTTGTTTAAATTTATTGTGTTATGAAGATTTTAAAATATAGTTTTTATAATTGCCAAGAAGAAATAATCTCCCTCCACCAAACCCTTTGTCTCCTCATGAAGAACCAAATGAAGAACTGAATGAAGAAACAAATGAAGAAAATGAACCTCGATTGCCTCCACCAATCGAGAAACCTCCTCCTAGAACCCAACAAAATTTGATGAACCAAATTGAAAGAGGGAAAAAAGAATTAGAATCTTTAATTAATAGGTTAAAAGATTCTAGTGGTACAAATCCTAGAAGGGAAAGACTTGCAAAATCATTGGAAGCAATCTTGACCCACGTAAGCGTAGTTAGTGGGAAAATTAATTTATGGTGGGATAAAAGAGAAGAACAAAAACAATATTATGCAAATAAATTATCTTATGCGGACATAAAAAAGAAAAAAATCACAAAAGATGACATTTGCCAGCTATTTAAAAAACCAGGGGACGCAAATACTCTTAGAACTACAACAAGGAGGTTCCCAATTCATTGGTGTGTAAATGAAGACATTAAAAACAATTTTTGGGAGAGATGGTGGATGGTCTTTGATTCACCTCCTTGTAACAATCATCAGGTTCCTATATATTTCTTGAGGAAACTCTATTGTGAGTTTGTACTGAAGGAGGTGCCAAATTACTTTGACATTCTGGATTCTCAGGGTAGAGGAGGGGGCTCATCATTTGATCAAGCAGGGGCACATCATGACCCTAACGTACCGAGGGCTGCTATTGGCAAGCCACAGTTGGATCATGTTAGCATTCCTTCCATTGTGAAGGAACATGTAGAGGCAGACACACTAGGCACGATTAGTGCTCTGACACATACTCTCATTCAATGTGCCACTCCTTTAGTTGAGGGTGACTATGGTCAATCCTCAAGGGGACATATTTGTCGGTCATGTGGATGCTTGTGCACATTTGGTACTAGCAAGAGAGAGGAAGAGGATTTTGGATTGATGACTGATAGCTTTCTAAATATGACATTTGGCATTGAAACACAGGTAAATATTTCCAAGTTCATTAAATTGCTTTGATCATATTTCATTTATAAAAGAATAACTATTTAATTTAGTATCTATTATTTATGATGAAAATTCAAGGCAAGAGTGTTAGTGGCGGTGGTGGTGGCAGTGGAAGTGGCAATGATCCTAATGTCCCGTTTTACAAATCATCGTCAATTCCACAAGTATGTATTGAATAAAACATTTAATTAACATATTTGATTATTATGTAATTATTTGAATAATTATATCCTAACTTATTGTGCATGTGCATTAGATGTGCACTGGTGGACCATCGACGTTCACAACAGATAGTGAAGGGCATCGTGCAACTTTCCTTGAGGTATCTTTATTTGCATATTAATTGGATTTACTTGATCATATTTAATTAATGAATGAATGACTAAATTACTAGACAAATTATGATCAAAATCCAGAGGCACAATGATTACATTCTTTCACCTAGGTTTGTGAGGTCACCATTGAGTCCACAGGTATACATGTAATAATGCATTATAATTAACATGTTAGTAGTACGTTCTTATATGAATGGTTATCTTATAATTTTCCATGTACATGTGCACTAGTTGAATGTTGGAGCTTCGACTTCGACACCGCACACCGGAGGATGCAGTGGAACGTTCATGAAGGTATCATTTACTCATTAGTAGGGTTGTAAAAAATATATGTAATCTTGATTAACTACGTAATTTACTTTTTTTGTTTCATTTTCAGCTTTTGACATCAAAGATCCTCCTTCTGTCCATGATACTTTGGATCGTGGAGTAGCTGCAGCAGTAGCTAGTTCTGAAGCACTGACTGAGGTATGAAAGAGATCACTTAACTTTAATTGTTATTTTAATAGTTTGTATTGAATTTTATAATGATATCCATGTATGTATTTTAATTATTATTTTGATCATTGTTGTAGGGATTTATGACTCCAGATCGCCAGCATGTGCCTTCGGTCACTAATACATTTGGGGTCATTTTGCGACGGCTATGTGTCGCAATTGCGACAGCTATGTGTCGCAATAGCAACACCCATAGACGTCGCTATTTTTTAGTCGCAAATTGCGACGTCTATGGGTAGCCGTCGCAATTGCGACACATATCCCGTCGCAATGTGACTAAGATTTGTTAGCGGCATGGCCGTCGCCCCCCCGTCGCATGGCTTCAGAGGGCCGTCGCAATCGCGACGGACCTCCCAAGCAAATGCGACGGGCGCCTGCATCACATTGCGACGGGTTGTCGTCGCAATTGCGACGCCCGTGGGTGGATTAAAAAAATAAAATTAATTTAATACATTGCTAATGAACCACATTAATGCTTTTTTCTTTCAACAAATGGGGACAGCCACTGTAAAGACAACATGATAATGTACACTCACTGTAAGGACAGTCACAAATGAGGACATCTCACAGTGACTGTCCCTAGTGTAATTGCCACTTGAATGTATTGCTATTCAGCCACATTAATGCTTTTCTTCTTCAACAAATGAGTGTACATTATCATGTTGTCTTTACAGTGACTATCCTCATTTGTTGAAGAAGAAAAGCATTAATGTGGCTGAATAGCAATACATTCAAGTGGCAATTACACTAGGGACAGTCACTGTGAGATGTCCTCATTTGTGACTGTCCTTACAGTGAGTGTACATTATCATGTTGTCTTTACAGTGAGTGTACATTATCATGTTGTCTTTACAGTGTCAATATATGCATTATTACTTAAACTGAAGAGTACTCTAAATAATATGTCATTGTGGAGTTCTGATTGCTTCCAATTTGATATACGCTTGTTCTACTTATGTATCCAGCATCATGTAAGAAAAGTTGATGCTTTTAAATAGATTCATTTAGCCATGAAATGCCTGTGCATGTTACATACAAGATTCCAAGGCCCAAAACTGATTACTCATTATAATTCATGTACAGAATGATAATCAACCACAACGAGGCATGCGTAGGCGCTGCTTAGATTTTGAGGCATCAGAAGCTCGTAGAAGAAACTTGACCAATGGCTCATGGAATGCAACAAACTTATTGCCTAAAACAGGAGCATTGGTAACCACAGATGATGGTTTTGAAAAGAACACTTCACCATCAATGTCACGTGAGGGAACTGCAATTTCTGATGGCAAGTAACTTGTAGTATATAAGAGAGATGCAGGTACAGATGCTGGGAATACATTGCTAATGAACCACATTAATGCTTTTTTCCTTCAACAAATGAGGATAGTCACTTTAAAGACAACATGATAATGTACACTCACTGTAAGGATAGTCACAAATGAGGACATCTCACAGTGACTGTCCCTTGTGTAATTGCCACTTGAATGTATTGCTATTCAGCCACATTAATGCTTTTCTTCTTCAACAAATGAGGATAGTCACTCTAAAGACAACATAATAATGTACACGGGCTGTAAGTGTACATTATCATGTTGTCTTTACAGTGACTGTCCTCCTTCAAGTGGCAATTACACAAGGGACAGTCACTGTAAAGGCAACATGATAATGTAGAGAAACGTTGTCATTTGTATTTTCAACAGTGCCGAGAGAGATTCCCTCCGCGAAATCACAGCTACAATTTCTGAGTACGTTGGGTTTATTTTTCTTTTGTCATTATTATGTAATCTGGTATTCAGCTGTTACAGAGCTAAAATACCCAGAAATGAGGACATATCTGTGTTGAATTTATTGTTAGCGGCTTTGGTTATTTAGAAGTTTAATTTTATTTGTTCATCTTTCAAGCACAAACGTTTTGTGGACCGTAACATCTTCATTGTTTCAGGTATGCAATGAAACAGCCGTAACTTGCAACTACCTTCACAGTACTTGTGTACATTATCATGTTGTCTTTACAGTGACTATCCTCATTCAAGTGGCAATTACACAAGGGACAGTCACTGTGAGATGTCCTCATTTGTGACAAGGACAGTCACACATGAGGACATCTCACAGTGACTGTCCCTTGTATAATTGCCACTTGAATGTATTGCTATTCAACCACATTTATGGGCCCGTTTGGACCGCGGCACATAGTAGCATCTACAGAGAAGAATATCCCAGGTGTAACAAGTTGTAAGAATATACCAACAGTTCTAAGAAGTTCCCTAGCACATAGTAGCATCTACAGAGAAGAATATGGGTCAACGAGGTTGACTTCAAAGCCATGCAATCTAATGGTAATAGTAATATCATAATTTGACATACTATCAGAAATACTTCCTAAATAGACTATTCAATCTTATAAGAGATGGATTCATGAGAACTATTATTTATGAAATATGAGTCAATGACTTTAATTAAAAAAATTACAAAATCTAATTCTTGTAAAAATATCAAAATTTGACACATTGAAAATACCTTCCAAAAGTATCATTAATTGATTAATATGAATCACTACTCATGAAATATAATTTTATAAACCTAATCTAAAAACTACACAATAAAAATCTTAATAGCAATATTGTAAGAAACTATTCCCAAAAGCAAGCCTAATAAAATTTGATGAAAATAATTTTTGTTTCACTCAACTTTGACATTCACAACTTCCTCTTTTATTATAATAAGAAAAAAAATGTCTTTTTAGATATACCTCATGAACCATACTCGAATAATCTATCATTTTTCTTCTCAAAAACATATTTGCAGAGCCTGCTTCTTTTACTTGTTTGTACTTTTATCTCTCTGATGGAAAGGGTTCCTTTAGGACACATTTTTCCAAGTTCACTGCTTGAGATATTTGAGGAGGGTTCCCCTGCTTGAGTATCCATCCAACCCATATTCGAGTAGTTCTACAATTGCACAGTCTAAATTAATAATACTGACAATTGAATGACGAATGATGATACATAGAATTGATATAAACTAATCCTAAAAACACTAAAACATTATTAATATATTTATATTTCATAAATAAAATTGATATAAAAGATTTGGAAAGATACATTAAAAAATAGAAAAACAGTAATTTATAATAGAAGGAAACTTAAATTGCTATTTTAAAAAAAAACAAGAGTCTTAAATCTTATCATTTTGTTTCATTATCATCCATAAGTACACACCTCTAGCATAATAATTATATTTTACCACCCATAAAATGAAAAAAAGATTTTCACAAGAGAAATTGAAGCTAGATTATAAAAATGAACCATCTTATTGGAAACTAGAACTGTTATCATACCCAAAAGGACTACAAAATTTCACCTTATCATACCCAGATTGTTGCTTTGCCTGGCGGAGGGAAATTTGATCAGTAAAATTGACACAGAGTATGTTGTCTCCATTGTCATGCTGGATAACAAAACACCAACTTTAATGGGCATGTACTGTCCCTTGTGTAATTGCCACTTGAATGCATTGCTATTTGATGCAGGGGCATCCCTAATGCAAGCCAAAGACACCATGATTGAAGGAAGTTGCCATGAAGCCAAGGAGTCAAATCCTATCAATTGGAACATAAGATTTTCACCTTGGAGCTTTGAAGGATTGACTGGTGAAAGGTCCTTTTGATTGACAAATCAGAGTCTTTTTGAATGACAAATCAGAGTCTTTTTGAATGACAATAAATTAGAATAGGAGTTTTAGATGTTTTCTTGGTTTGTAATAAATATTAAGGATTGATTTTATCTCCTTATAAACATCCACTTGTTGGACACAAGACCCCTTGGTGACTTATAAACCTTGGGCATCTTTTGAGTCCTTGGATGAAATGAGCATAGTAAGTGTTTATTAGGTGTCTTTTAGATGTTGTTAAGAAGTTTGAAGGTCCAAAATAACTTTAATAAGGTTCCTAAAGTTTCACAACACATTTTTAACCTTCTCGGCAAAGTTGTTTGCAAAGTTGTAATGCAACTTTAAAAGTTGCTTAGCAAACTTGACATTTGTTGGATAAACTGTTCTAACCACCTAGATGGTTGAACCAATGTTTGGAGAGCCTATTTTAGGCTTCAAATGGTCGAAGACAGACAGAGAACCAGTATTGTAATCATTTTGCTTTCATAAAAAATAAAAATAACCCTGTTTTAGTGCATTTCTGGTGAAAAACGAACTCTGTACGGATGGTGGTTGGATGATAAAATTTGCCTGGAAGTTGTAATAGTGACATCTGATGCTTTGGAAGTTGGTTTGATTGATTCTCTTTGTTTTATATCTAAGTTATTTCAAATTTTCTGTGCATTGTTTACAAACCCTCATTTTCAGGGTTTGACTGATGTAAAGACCTTAACTCACGTTTCAACCATTGGAATTCCTTCTTCCTTGGTGGAATGAGAGTTAAGGATGTATATTTGTATATTCTAAAAGCCCTGACTACTCTGCATCACTATTGAACCACATTAATGCTTTTTTCCTTCAACAAATGAGGACAGTCACTGTAAAGACAACATGATAATGTACACTCACTGTAAGGATAGTCACAAATGAGGAAATCTCAGAGTGATTATCCCTTGTGTAATTGCCGCTTGAATACATTGCTATTGAACCACATTAATGCTTTTTTCCTTCAAGTGGCAATTACACAAGGGACAGTCACTGTGAGATGTCCTCATTTGTGACAAGGACAGTCACACATGAGGACATCTCACAGTGACTGTCCCTTGTGTAATTGCCACTTGAATGTATTGCTATTCAACCACATTTATGGGCCTGTTTGGACCACGGCACACAATAGCATCTACAGAGAAGAATATCCCAGGTGTAATAAGTTGTAAGAATATACCAACAGTTCTAAGAAGTTCCCTAGCACATAGTAGCATCTACAGAGAAGAATATACAACATGAGGGCAGCCACTGTAAAGACAACATGATAATGTACACTCATTGTATGTGTACATTATCATGTTGTCTTTACAAGGATAGTCATTTGTGACAAGGATAGTCACACATGAGGACATCTCACAGTGATCGATTGTCCCTTGTGTAATTGCCACTTGAATGTATTGCTATTGAACCACATTAATGCTTTTCTTCTTCAACAAATGAGGACAGTCACTCTAAAGACAACATGATAATGTACACTCACTGTAAGGACAGTCACAAATGAGGACATCTCACAGTGACTGTCCCTTGTGTGATTGCCACTTGAATGTATTGCTATTCAGCCACATTAATGCTTTTCTTCTTCAACAAATGAGGATAGTCACTCTAAAGACACAATGATAATGTACACGGGCTGTAAGTGTACATTATCATGTTGTCTTTACAGTGGCTGTCCTCCTTCAAGTGGCAATTACACAAGGGATTTGTGTTTTCATTTGTGTTTTCAACAGCGCTGTAACCCTCCGCGAAATCACATCGGGATATAAGGGCAAAACAAACAAGAACGTTGTCATTTTTATTTTCAACAGCGCCGAGAGAGATAAACAAACTTAAAACTCAGACTTAAGAAAGATGAAGGCAATGCTTCAAAAGGCCGATGCCCTAAATACGGGAAAACACAATACCACCATTAAACGATGCCCTAGTCACCGTATCAATGCTGCCAGCTCCGTACCAGTATGCTGACTGCTCACTTTCATCCTGTGATAAAGGTAACTTCATTAATCATACTTGAAATGGCAGCATACGAACTAAAGCTGATGAACATTTATAAACTAAAAGTTTAAAACTACAGATTACAAATGTAGTAGTTTCATACGAAAAGAACTTGATATCTGAAATTTACCATTAGAAGTATCCAAAGGAATACCACAGTACTGTTGAACTTGGAGAATCGGAGATGATCTACACAGCAAGGTTCAACAGCTGTAAGGACTGTTACACCATCTTTAGCATTTGAATACATTTTCTCCTCGGCTTCTGGTGGATCCTCAAAGACCCCCAATGACGTTTTCCCTACAATTATCAATTGTTTGTCAGTATGAGATATTAATAAATAAACATTAATCACAATATTAGGCAAACAATGTTCTTGATGTCTGAATCTAAATCACAGAAAGCTCTAATAAAGCAGTTCTCAGTTTCACATTAAACTAAGTTTCAATTTCAAATGGTTATAATAATTTTTGCAAGTTATAAGTAGCTGGTTACAGTATATGACATAAAAAGAAAAAAAATCATTTCTATTCTTTTCTTCTTTTTCTCTTTCAACGAAGCTTTTGCACCACACAAATGCATACCAAGAATTTCTCAGGAGGTTTCAAGACCATTGCATACCAAACTTCTTCTCTGTAGATGCTACTGTGTGTCGTGGTCCAAACGGGTCCAAATAGACCTAGTGACTCTAGTAGGTCTCCAAAACCTGTTCTGCAGCAATAACTCTTCAATTTGACAAAGGACCTTATGAACTTATATGTTTTTTGAGTACCCTTTTTGATGTTCTAACAATCCTCCAACTCCCAGACCTTGACTCCACTCCAGCATATCAATGTCCTTATTGAGTCCGCAGACCTAATGCATGCCTTTGGGTGTGGGTTCCAAAACAAGGCATTGAAAATGGGTGCATGAAACCAAGATCAGAGTTTGAAGATGTCCACCATGCTCTAAAGATCTAGATTCAACAAGGTTTGAGGTCCTTTACTTGCCGCTACCCTCTGATCTTGCATAATCCATCAACTCCTAGTCAAGAACATTGAGATTCTTGACCTAGGGCTTGCTCTTGAAATTATCTGGCTTAGTATCCTATTCCAAAGCTTTTAAAATATGAAAATAAACCCCCTTAACTTGCATTTTACAAAGAACAGAGGATATCCTATGGTTTATTTGCAAGTTAAGGCCATTTGAATGCAATAACCCAAAAAATGAGGGTTTGACAGAACAACAGATAAGAAAAAGGAATAACTTTGATATAAGGTGTCTTGAATCTACCAAATAAACTCTCAAAGCATAAGATATAAATACTCTAACTTCCACACTGGTCTTCCCTCCCTTTCACATCCGTACACTGTACAGTGCTTGAAGGAAATGCACAAAAAAGGCTCTGAAATAGTGGCTCTATCTGACAGAGAGTCCATGCTAGGCTTCATGACTAACCTAGAGCACATTCCTTGTTATGGAGAAAGTTTGAATGGTGAAGAACTTATGGAATGGATAGAGGACCTAGATAACCATTTTGACTACAAGTATCTTATTAATAACCATTTTGACTACAAGTATCTTATGGATAGAGGACCTTGATAACCATTTTGACTCATTTAGTATCTTATTGAGCTTCACTTTGTTTCGAGAATATAGTTTAATATTCTCTATTAAACAGGGCCAACCACGTGAAGGTCGAAGCTCATTTGGCCCCACCCCCTCCCCCTAACATCACTCTACATTCCCCGTTAACATCTAACATTCATTCATTCTTTCAATTATTAATAAAATGTAACATTCAATCAATATCACATGATAACATTCATTAACACATTAGATTTGTTAACACACAACATTCATCAATATGAAAATAAACACATAATTCATGAACATTCATTAGCACATAATTAAATTCATTGAGACATAAAATTCAGTCATTATCAATTAAGGTATTTAGATGACAATCATTTCTTTTTTCTCTTTCTAATTTTTTTTTCTATGTAAGCTCTAAGAGGAGCATCAGTGTTATCATCAATACCCCCCTCATCGGTTGTTTTGTTCTTTGTTCTTGATGATCTCAAATTCCTATGCTGCTGCAAAGGGGGGTCCTCTACAATAACAAATAAAAGAGTTAAATTTAAAATATTTAATTATAATTGTTACAAGTATTTAATTATTTTAAAGAACATAACTGTGGCGCTCTTTAATTACCTGATCTGGCCACATCATTTTGTCTAGACTCAACCTCAACATGCTCATGAGCACCGACCCCTCGATCCTCTACAGTTGCTATACAAAATGTTACATTAATCCAAACACCAATTGTAATTACATATAAAAATTTTAATAGCAAATGTATACCTCCACCACTAGGATGCACATCATGCGAACCTTCATTATGCATAGATTGTGTAGAAGGATTATCAGGCTGCATTCCAATATCCTACACATTGTTATCATTGCTTTCTTAATACAGATATACTCACTTTATATTAGAACTTAACATCAAATAGACTAATTGGTAAAGTATTCAATTTGAAATAAATTTCATTTAGCTTATTTACCTGTGGCTCAGATGCATCATTATTTGAACCTTGCACACTGATTTCAGCTCGTAGCCGTTCAGCCACGGCTCTATAGCCTTGTTGGAAGCCAATTCTCTTGTCCTCTTCTGTGAGGCATCTATTGAACTCAGACCCCTACATTTTTTCTTGGTATGGTGAATTTTACTTGCATTGTTTGATCAAAAAAAATTTCCTTGCAATATATAAAAAAATTGATACAAGTTTTCATTTACTAATACTTACAACTCGTGCTTGAAGTTTGGAAAAACCACCAGAGCCGAGCTTGTGTGTCCCGTGCTTTTCTAATCTTGCCTTTGTTGCCTTTGATGTGTCAGGCAATCTATGAAAAGTTTGAAATATGTTAGAGACCAGTATAGGAAAAATTTAGAGGTTAATTAGTACATAATTACATTCTCAAAAGTATCACATACCTTGCTCTACTCTCTACTGGCGTAATTCCTTTTTTCATGTCAGCTTTATACTTTCCATCCAAAATCAAACCCTGCCACTCAGCCTCAAGAACACAGGGCGGACGCTCGTGCCTTGGGTTAACCTCTAAATATTTCCTGTACTGGTCCCTAATATACTTCAAACATAAACCAGCTCTTTCAAGGAGCTTGTTTCTCTCGAATGCACGAGGTCCAAAAAGCTGGGTCATACTATGTACAAGATCATCCTTCAACTTTTTATCTTGGTTATTCCACCTTTTAAGTAAAAAAAAACATGTTAGACTCATAAATGAAGAGAAGCTACCTTTAATATAGTTCAAGAAATTGATGAAAAGGAAAACTATTCTAGCAATGATATGAAATCAAAATAGTGGTTTGGGGTTTTAGTTAGGATATGATGTTCCACCATGTACGTATGGTGGGCCCGAATATCCGCAAACACTCGTCACCAAGTTTTCGCCAAAAAATATCATTCCCTACAAAATAATCATGGGATCATTAGTCGATGAAGAGTGATCAAAAACTAAATTACTATTATATCACTATAGAATAATAATAACTTTAAAGTACCTGGAAGTTTGGATACTTTTAAGGGAATGCCTTCATCGTCGCTGATGATCAATACGCAATCCTTCACCGTTCCCGTACTAGGAACACGAGAACATCCAGGAAATGATGTTGCATCGGGACTTGTTGCATCTCCTATTGCAAAAAATGAAAACCATTATCAAATGCCTCCAAGAAATAATACTTCAAGGGAAATAAATTGGTGCACAACACCCATGGCACAAACACAATCAAGGGATCTACATCTTAAACACATAACAAAAGAGAGAAAAAGAGGGATTTGTGTACCAGTAGATGGTGCAACAGTTGGTGCATTTAGGCTGTGTGTTGTTAACATGGCAGTCGGCAAGACATTTGTGGCTGTCTTGGATGGAGGCGGCGTTGTCATATCATCATGGAAAGGAGCTGAAGAATAAAATTGTTAGAGCATGCATAAATATAGAACGCGTGGACTAGCATGGACAAGATTGTTAGAGCATTAAAAAAAAAGATTGTTCGAGCATGTATTGTCAATGATTATGATCATTCCTATATATATTCAGTGGAAAACACAAGTGGGGAATGGAACATGTGATCTACCTGAACCACTTGCAATACCGGCCTCATCATGGGAATGGGGTTCAAAATTACGCAAATAACTCTGTAAAGACAATGCATCCATATTTTAATTAATGTCATAAAAGAGCATAACATAAAAACTATTATTGAACTCTTGTAATAATTAAAAATTTCATTAATACTTACTTTAAAGTTTTCAGAAGTGTGCAACAACTCAGCTGCCCTGTCTTTTATTTCCTGAGTCTGAGGATGTATGGATACCAAACGTAGAAGTTCTTTCCCAATTTTCTTTAGCAGCTTTTTAATGGAACCGATCGGGTCATCGGTCTCTGCTAAATCAATAAAAAAAGGGTCCACAAGGGGGGACTCCTGAGGGACTGCAGGTTGCTTTCCCTCTCTCTGACCACCGGCCCTTTGTGACAACAATAGTATTAGTATTATCAAAATTACTCCAAAACAATGAAGAAAATAATATTAAAAAAAATAACATTTTGCTTCTATCTAGTTTGCACAATTACAATGAGTTTTACCTGCTCATGTGTAGATGAGCTAGGAATATCATCACCATCACCTTCGGGCGGTTGCTCCATATTGTGCCCCTGTGTCAAAGATCAAGTATAAAAATGTTAGCCAAAAATTTAATAACTAAATGGTATGTTGGAGTCATTGATTAGAAGTTGGTTTAATAGTATGTACCACCCCCATGATAGTAGCCTCGTTTGTATCTATGCGGTTCAAATTGTAATCAATAAGCAGCTCTTCCCCTGCACGTATTGATTTTATCGCACAGATGAATACACAATTTCCCTCGCGCGCCTCAAATATGCAATTGGGTTGCTTTATAGTTGACCCAGGTCGTGTACTATTTATAAAACCCGCAATATTCCCTATTTCTTTTGGCCTTCCATCAATGTATATAGCCACACTTTTACTTTGATTATTGTCTTGCTGTTGTATATAATTTGCCGAGAGTGCATACCTACGCATACTTTTTTTATATTGAACAATATGCATCCAACTTTTGTAATCGTAACATGGTCCAACATACTCCATCAATTCAGAAACTTTGTTGTAAGACACCTTTATGCCATCCATAAAAAATAGGCCCAAACCATGTAATGATGATGGTGCTATGCGATATATCTTCTCATTAACACAAAAATCAGTGTTTATTGGAGGAAGTTCCTTGGGTACCCAATGTTTCTGTAGATGTTGGTACCTCAAGGGCACCTCGATGTCGCCTTTCGTCTCATCATCATAAGAACATGACCCCCCTTGAGCAAGGAAAAATTTTATGTGTTTATTGAATTTCCTTCTAGTCTTTTGACCTCTAGTTAATCTCCCTATTCTAGATAAACTGCATGTCTCACTTTCCTCTTCTATTCCTATATTTCCCTCACTCGAGGAAGACACTTCTGACAAATACCTATTTGCTGGTACCTACAAATGGGAGAGATCTTAGAAGACATCAATCTTACTATTGATAAGTGTATTAAATAGACTTTCTATAAGGTGTATTGACTTATACTTGTCGATCCATGAGACTGTGCGGGATGCTCTTGAAAGGGGTTCAATTTCCTGCAAATGTAATTCAATTATCGTGAGCATAATCACATCATAATCATAATCACATCCATCATAAGCATCACATAAAAATTAAAAACATTAAAACGTACACATTATAACACTTATAGCTTTTAAATAGATAATGAATAAACTATGTAACCATTTAAGACAAATATATTTCTATCAAGAAATGAATATTAAATACATTAAGGATTGATGGCATACCTTTAAATTTCATCATCATCATCCTCATCATCATCATCATCATCATCATCATCATCCTCATCATCGTCGTCATCATCATCGTCCTCGTCGTCGTCGTTGTCGTCGTTGTCGTCATCATCAACATCATCATCATCAACATCAACATCATCTTCATCATCATCATCAGTAGCAGCATCATCTTCTTCTTCTTCTTCATAAAAATTTGTCTCAGGAACATCATCCAATAATTGTCGATCGTGATCATCATCTACATCATCTTCTACTTCTTCGGTATCTTCTTCTTCCATCGCATTATACTTTATCGGCCTTCCTCTCGGTTCATGTCTAACAACAAATGACCAACCCGATTTATGTGAAACCTCTGAGTAAAATACCTGCTCACATTGGCTTGGAAGAACATAGGGCTCATCCCCAACTGGCTCAAACGACCTTGTATTAACCATTGTAAATCCATTATCATGTTCAATAACAGTTCTATTAGGATCATTTGGATTAAGTCGTAGCCTGTACCATTTGACAACGAAAAGTACTAATTTGAAGGAACTAAAGTCGCACTCAAGTATATCATCCAAAATGCCATAGTATTGATTTTTAGACTCTTGAGGATCTAAGTCATTTCTAGATGAAATATTAGTCACTTGAAAGACTGCAGTTATTCCAGAATCACAAGTTTTCTTCGTGTCATCCAACACTTTGACGCAAAATTTTTGACCATTACAGAACATACCCTTATAGTGTTTAACCTGCAATAATATGTGAAACATGTCAAAATTATTATATCGTGAGTTGATAAACATACGGGTGATTAATAATTTTGTACGTACTTGGAAATCTCTTAAACCATATGCTAAATCTATTTCCCTTTGCGTAACATTAGAATCTCCATTACGATGAGCTTCTTTAACCAATGAAGATACACCTTCCCATGTTAATGTGTGACCAGAATGTTGACATCGTTCAATCCATACCGTCATCCAATCAAGATTGTTTGCAATATACAAATGTAGTGCATCCCACTCTCGAGCAACTGTACAAAAAAAAAATAGACGACTTACAACCGATTTATTTTGAAGATTAAGAAATAATTTATTACAATAACATCTTATAATTTATTACCTATCATTTTCCTCAATCTACCTTTCCCCATCAAGTACTCCCCTTTGAATTTTTTAAAAGGGTCGAGATCCCAAATGCGATCTACATGGATATTTGAATCAAACTTAGGAAGATATTCAGTAATGTACACCATAGTCTGGTATACCATGTATCCCTCTACCATAGAACCCTCAGGATGTGCTCTTTGTCGAACCAAAGCCTTCAAAGATTTCAAGTGCCTCTCAACCATCCACATTGACCTAGTGTGTGCAGGTCCACACAATTCAATCTCTTCAACTTGGTGTATGAGGTAGTGTTCTTGTGCATTGAAAAAAGTTGGAGGTAGACACTTTTGCATTTCACACAATAAATGAGGAATTCTTCTCTTCCAATAGTTTACATCTTCTTTATGGATTTTTTTAGATGACAACCACCTACATTAAGAGATTCAAGTCACAAAAAATATGTAAATACGAGACTTTACAAAATAATATACAATAGATTACATAGCAAGAAAAACAAATCGCGAATATAATAAATATATACAACAAATTGAACAGATATTACTGCTTACCTCATGTATTTTCCAAGATCATATATCACTTGTTTGATGTTATTGTTGAAGTGCTCTGGGAGAGATAGAGGTAGCACGTACTGCAGTAATTATAAACCAATCATTTCATTATTTTCTAACATAACATAATGAATAGTACACGTAGTTTATGAATATATTGTAAATACAGAAGAACATAACTTACATTGATGAAAGTATGCCAATCATGCGTTTTGAGCCCTGGCCCAAATTCACTTTTCTTTGATATGAGATTGCTTATGTTCCCAGCAAATTCTGTGGGAAATTGAATTTTTCATATGACTTCTTTTATGGCATCACTTTGCTGCTCCGTTAATAACCAAGGAAGGGCACTTATATTAATCTGATCTCTATTGCTATTTGAGTGAATGAAATTCTTCAGTGCATGATTGGATTCATGAATGTCATTACAAATTTTGACAATTTTTTCTTTGTCACGCCTTCCATCCAGTATTTTCCACAATGTCTCTGTTATATTCTTTCCAACATGCATAAGATCAAACAAATGCACAATTTGTAGGTCCTCGTAGTAGGGAAACCTACTAAATTGTCTGGGATAGCTTTTTAGTCCCTTTGGAAGGTTGTCAGTAGTGCCTTGACGACCTTCACGATCATCAATTACATAATTAGTAAACAAAAATCACAATAGAAATATATAAATTACAAACATAAACTATTAAGTGGAACGACATTACCTCGACGATTAATTCTATTATATTCCAACTTCCATAGGCGAGGTGTCATTCTTCGTGGCTTTGATGTAGTCTCTTCTTTCCCATTGAAAAGATGTTTTTCCATACTTCGATACTTATGATTCCTGTGGAGGAAGTGTCTGTACTCATCAAACACATGCTTTCCTAAACTTTTTGAATGACGAGATTTCATCTTTGGACCACAAACTGGACATGCAAATTTTCCCTTTGTTTGAAGACCTACAAGATAATGATATAATTGGATTATTAAATATGTTGATTTTTATAATTAGAATTATCATGCACAACTTGAATTCACTATAACATACCACAAAAATGTGTTAGCCCTGGGGCATCATGTATTGTCCATACAAGTATTGCATGGAATTGAAATTGTCTTTGTCCTATTGGTCTAGACACGTCATACATAGTGACACTGTTCCATAACTCCACCAACTCGTCAATAAGAGGCTCAATATATACATTCATATCTTTAACTTGATATTTACCTACTTGAATGAACAGTAACATTACATAATTATTGTGACCATTTTACTGTAAGATTTGTAAGTACATGTAAATTAATAACTATCAAATGATAAAATACCTAGAACAATCATTGCCAACATAATGTGCTCCCTCTTTATTGACATCCACGGAGGAATGTTATTGTTGATAACAAAAATAGGCCACACCGAGCAAACAGATCTCATCTCTCCAAATGGATTGACACCATCCGCTGCCAATGAAAGCCTGAGATTACGAGGTTCTTCTTTGAAGTGTTGCCACTTTTCCTCTATGTGCATAAATGCCGAACCATCCGCAGGGATTCAAATAATGTCATCTCGACTTCTATTGCGTGCATGGTAATCCATAAATTGTGCCAAGCTAGTACACCTGAATAATTGTCGCATCCGTGGAATAATGGGGATGTAACGAAGAACCTTGTGAGGCACCTTTTTTGTTATTCGATCTGTTCGATATCTACTCGTATGACATACAGGGCATTGTGTTGCAAATTCATGTTCTTTATAATATATAATATGATCATTGGGACAAGCATGTATTGCTTGATACTCCATTCCAATATCTTTCATAATAGCAGATAATTCTCGATATGAGCGAGGTAGAATATTTGATGGTGGTAACAAAAACTCGCCTATCAATCTACAGCAAAAAATATAAGTTGTTAATATAAACAATATTAGTGGTACATTATTCACCCTTTGTTAACTATAAAGACATATATGACATACCTTAACATACGTGACATTAGAGTATTATTCCTTTTGGCTTAATAATTAAATCGTATTGATTTAATTATATAAGTTTATAATACTCTAGTTACTTAAGCCTCATTTAGGTGCATTATTAATTAATTATTAATTAATAATGTGCAACCTAGCTTTTTATGGCTTTAGGGTTTTCAACCTTATAAGCCTCCTTTGTATCTTTTTTCAGCAATTTCTCTCTATTCATTTTTGAGCTCTGCCATTTTGAGCACAAGAGGGTTTCTCTGCTTTTCCATTTTTTGCTTCATACTTTGTGGCAGGTTTATTGCATGCAGCTGGATCTTGGAGCTGAATCTGATTGTTTATCAGCTTCTACATCGTATCAGAGCCATTCTGCTGCAGCTTGTTCAAAATTTTTTGAAGCTGTAGATCAAGCTCCTTTTTTCTAGCATTTTCTGCTATTTTTTATATTGGATCTGGGGGGTTGCAATTTTTGGGGGCACTTTGGACAAAAACTGACCTCACGGTTGCGTCCAGAAGGCCCGAGATACCCAAAATCCATACAAAATTTGTTCTTTTTGGACACCGGGGCTTCTGGAAAAAAAATTTCCCCTTTTGGGCCGTACGGCATGATTTTCGAGAAAAAAATTTTAAAAAAAAGGTTTTTTTCCTTATTTTTGTGGCGCACCGCCAGCGCTCCGCCAGCGCGCCACTGCCACCCGGCCAGCGCACCGCCCACCCGCCTCCTCCACTGCCGCGCCACTGGCGCCCAGCCGGCGGCCACAGCGCCACCAGCCGCCCAGCCGGCCGCCACCGCCGCTCCGCTCTGCCCAGCCGGCCGCCACCTGTGCTCCGCCACCGCGCCACGCCGCCACCCGTCGGCCGCCGCCCAACCTCCGCCCGGCAGCCTGCAGCAGGTGACGTCACCTGCTGACGTCACTTGTCGGCATTTTCCGGTGTCGAATTTTTTTTTCCGGCGGCCATCAAATTTTTTCGGGATGACGTCATGCTGACGTCGGCGACGGCCTTTTGACGGCCGTACGGCCGTCAAATTTTTTGCAGTGCCTGTGTTTTTCCAGCGAGCATGCCATTTGGGGGTCCTGTTGGTTTTTTGCTCGTAACTTGAGCAAACGGACTCGAAATTGGACATATTATATATCGTTGGAAAGGTCTTTCCGAGCCCGTCGCATTGGTGCAGATTTAATTCATTGATTCTTCCATTTTGATACCATTTTTGAGCCTCAAAGTCAAGGTACACATATTGACATTCTGAAGCATTACTTGCTCTTTCTTTCTTTCACGCTTTCAGAATTGTATTGGAATTGGGTTTTAGCTATTGTGGGGGGTGTTCTTTCTTGCTTTTCTATCATTTCTTTCAGAAAAACAACACATTGTGTCACTCAAAACAAAAAAAACCCCTTCTGCATCTTCTGTCTAGTTCTGAAAGAAAATTTAATAATAAAAATCAGTCAGAGCATAGGGCACTATGGCAGATACAGCATCAGTTGAGCTTCTCACTCCACATAATTACCATGTGTAGAAGGCTCGTATGACACGTCTTCTTCGATCACGGGGGTTGTGGTCCTGTTTGGATACAGTTCAGCCTCAGTTGACTCGACCATTTGAGGTCATGCAGCACAGGAACAAGATGGATGAAGCCATGGGTTTGATGTCACTACATGTTTCAGACAGTCTCCTTTTTCACCTTGATGGTTGTGATACTCCTGAGGCCATTTGGGCCAAATTTCAGTCACTTTTCGGCACTGTGAATGAGTTCAGGGCACTACAGATTGAGGCAGAGTTGACTTCATTGGTACCTGATT
Organism: Chamaecyparis obtusa; assembly: GCA_027943335.1. Taxonomy (NCBI): domain Eukaryota; kingdom Viridiplantae; phylum Streptophyta; class Pinopsida; order Cupressales; family Cupressaceae; genus Chamaecyparis; species Chamaecyparis obtusa. The sequence goes on along the minus strand of BSBK01003116.1, from coordinate 1,175,711 downwards.
CTTTTCCCACTATTGAGGACTTCTTGATGAAGTTCAAATCTCTCCGTTCAATTTTACAGGGATGTGGGAAGACCAAAACAGATAATGAGTGCATTTATCTGATTCTTTCTAAGATTCAGGGATAATTTCAGATCTTTTCTTCTACTTTCTACTCCACTATGGATGCACTGGGTGCACGACATGTTATGCCCTCTTTCGAGAATTTTTGTGACAGGTTGACTCGTGAGCAATCAAAGCTCACTCAGATGGATTCTCTTCCAGGTTCACAGTCACAGGCATTGATTGCTCATCCACCACAGGATTCACAGAAGAAGAAACCGAAGCAGAAATCAGATTCCTCTTCTCAGCCCTCTACTGGTCCACCACCTTCTTCTAAGAAGGAAAAACAGAAGACTGAGAGACCTACATGTTCCTATTGTAAGAAGGGAACACATGATGAGTCACTTTGCTATCAGAAGAAGTTTGATGGCTACGAGAAACAGATAGCTGATTTGCAAGCTCTTCTTCAAAAGAGCCATGTTTCCTCTCCATCCTCTTCTGGCTCACAGGGGTCCGCTTTTCAGTCCTCATCTACCCATTCTACAGTTGGACAGGATTTTGGAAAGGGTCATGCATTACAGGCTTCTGTTGCATCCCCTTCACAGGTCCCTTGGATACTGGATTCAGGTGCTTCTCACCATATGGCATCTTCTCGGGAGATCTTCTCTTCTTTTGAGGCTTCTCCTATTCCCCATATTATCATTGGGAATAACACTGTTATGACTGTCTGTGGGCAAGGCACTGTATGCATTCAGGATGACACATTCAATGATGTGTTGTATGTTCCATCTCTGTCTTCAAACCTTCTCTCAGTTTTTCAGATTACTCACAGTGGGTTAGGGAAGACAATTGAGTTCACTGCAGATTCAGTCTTCATCCGAGATAGTATGACAGGAGGTATTGTTGCTACAGGGACAGTTGATCATTCCACCCGTCTCTACTCCTTCTCACACTTTGGTCCACCTTTGCCAGAGCACGACTCTCCTACTTTGAGAGAGCATCATGTGGTACAGTCAAGTCGCTTGAACCTTTGTGTGGTTCCTAAGACTACTATTATGACTGCCATGCCACCACCTGTTGAGCTCTTTTCTGTTCAGCACGGTTCTCCTACAACACTGCCTGACCCTCCAGCTCCAGTCATCGAGCCACCAGGTGCAGTTGTTGAGGATTCTACAGAGGACATTCATCTCCTCTTTGATGACAGTGTCAGCACACCTGTCATACCACCTACATTGGGGATTCCCTTTCCGGATCCTCCTGTCTACTCCTTTGAGCATCAGCTCGGCCTTCCAGTGACACCTCAGCTTTCGAGGTTACCTCTTCAGTGTCCACTGACTTTCACTCCTCTGCATTGGAGTCACCATGGCTTGTTCATTGATCCAAGGGTTCTTTCCTTCCAGGGGGGCTTTGGAGCCTCAACCTTCTCTCACGGGGGGGTTGGCAGCACGCATTGTACTTATGGCTTTGAGAGAGTCTCTTGAAGTCATTCCTTTTTGTCTTTGCTTGCTTTTACATCTTTTTTTGGAGAGGAGTTTTTCCCACTGGGTTTTCTCCTTTACTCCGGTTTATAGAGATTTCCTTGTTCTGGGTACCTGATCAGGCCTTGTTGCCGGGACCCATTTTTTTCTTGTTTTCTTAGCTTTGCTAGGTCAGCTTTCTCCCTGCATTCAGCTTAAGGGGGGGTGTTAGAGTATTATTCCTTTTGGCTTAATAATTAAATCGTATTGATTTAATTATATAAGTTTATAATATTCTAGTTACTTAAGCCTCATTTAGGTGCATTATTAATTAATTATTAATTAATAATGTGCAACCTAGCTTTTTATGGCTTTAGAGTTTTCAACCTTATAAGCCTCCTTTGTATCTTTTTTCAGCAATTTCTCTCTATTCATTTTTGAGCTCTGCCATTTTGAGCACAAGAGGGTTTCTCTGCTTTTCCATTTTTTGCTTCATACTTTGTGGCAGGTTTATTGCATGCAGCTGGATCTTGGAGCTGAATCTGATTGTTTATCAGCTTCTACAGTTATGTTGGATAAACCATTCATAACCTTCAAGTTCAACAACAACAATACAGCAGAGAGAAGAGTTGTTTGGGAGTCTTTGTATAGGGGCTCGTATGCCTTCTCAAGTAGAGGTACATCAAGGCTATCATCATCATCATGATCAGATCCGCTTGGACTAAATGTGTCATGGATCAATGTATTTATACCATCATCTTCAATTGTGTTTTCTGGTGCATGATCGTCATCTTCCATGGGATCATTATCTTCACCTTGGATATTCGCACCCCCATGTTCCTCCATATCATGTACTTCCCTAGGGAGATCAACCTATATAAAATTGATTAACATAAATAAACCATGATCTTCAACTCATCATCAAGTGATTTCATATGTATATAAATTGTTAAAATGATATAATGAACAACTTACCAGTGGATGATAGTCATGCCCCCCTTCAATGTGACCATTCTCCCTACAATGTCTCTTAACTGTTTTGATTAGCAATCTTCTACGGTTTAAGCCCTTACAAATTTTGCAGGGACAATAACATTTTCCATCACCTTTTCTTTTCAAGTTAGACCACAATCTAGCGATTGTCTCCCTATTTTGTTCTTCACTTATATTATCTGACATGATCGTTCTTCGCAAGAAGCAAAAATTGGGCTATGAAAACTTCGGTCTACAACTTTCAGTGACTAAGCAAAATTGTCAAAAGTACACAAATCTTCTTAGACCTATCCTTTAATATTTTAAAAGTCTAGTTAAAATATACATTAGATTAAAAAATATACAATTTTCATGCCTGAGCGCGCGGCTACGACTAGTGCAATGGTCTTCTTGCTTAGCTCTAGAAGCTCTCTAGCAATCAAAACATATAAGCTACAAGGCCTAACAGCAATTTCAAAACATATAAGCTACAAGGCAAGACATATTACATGACATGGCAAAAGGATTAAAATATACATTAGATTAAAAAATATACAATTTTCAAACCTGAGCGCGCGGCTATAACTCGTGCAATGGTCTTCTTGCTTAGCTTTAGAAGCTCTCCAACAATCAAAACATATAAGCTACAAGGCCTAATAGCAATTTCAAAACAAGGGTCATCAAAAGAACCAAAAACAATGTGTGCAAACAATACCTTGTGAAGTGGTATAGACAATTAGAAGATGCTATTATGTGCTAGGGAACTTCTTAGAACTGTTGGTATATTCTTACAACTTGTTACACCTGGGATATTCTTCTCTGTAGATGCTACTGTGTGCCATGGTCCAAACGGGCCCATAAATGTGGTTGAATAGCAATACATTCAAGTGGCTTACACAAGGGACAGTCACTGTGAGATATCCTCATGTGTGACTGTCCTTGTCACAAATGAGGACATCTCACAGTGACTGTCCCTTGTGTAATTGCCACTTGAATGAGGTCAGTCACTGTAAAGACAACATGATAATGTACACATACAATGAGTGTACATTATCATGTTGTCTTTATAGTGGCTGCCCTCATGTTGTATATTCTTCTCTGTAGATGCTACTACGTGCTAGGGAACTTCTTAGAACTGTTGGTATATTCTTACAACTTGTTACACCTGGGATATTCTTCTCTGTAGATGCTACTATGTGTCGTGGTCCAAACGGGCCCATAAATGTGGTTGAATAGCAATACATTCAAGTGGCAATTACACAAGGGACAGTCACTGTGAGATGTCCTCATGTGTGACTGTCCTTGTCACAAATGAGGACATCTCACAGTGACTGTCCCTTGTGTAATTAAGTATTGTGGGGAAGCATTCTAAATAACCAAAGCCGCTAACAATAAATTCAACACAGATATGTCCTCATTTCTGGGTATTTTAGCTCTCTAATAGCTGAATACCAGATTAAATAATAATGACAAAAGAAAAATAAACCCAACGTACTCAGAAATTGTAGCTGTGATTTTGCGGAGGGAATCTCTCTCGGCGCTATTGAAAACACAAATGACAACCCGCTTGATTTCGCGGAGGGAATCTCTCTCGGTGCTGTTCAAAACACAAATGACAACCCGCTTTGTTCAAAACACAAATGATAACCCGCTTGATTTCGCGGAGGGAATCTCTCTCGGCACTGTTGAAAACACAAATGACAACGTTCCTTTTTTTTTTTGCACTTATATCCTGACCAACATAAGGTCCATTTGTAATACAACATGATAATGTACACTTACAGTGAGTGTACATTATCATGTTGTCCTTAGAGTGACTATCCTCATTTGTTGAAGAAGAAAAGCATTAATGTGGCTGAATAGCAATACATTCAAGTGGCAATTACACAAGGGACAGTCACTATGAGATGTCCTCATTTGTGACTATCCTTACAGTGAGTGTACATTATCATGGTGTCTTTAGAGTGACTGTCCTCATTTGTTGAAGAAGAAAAGCATTAATGTGGTTGAATAGCAATACATTCAAGTGGCAATTACACAAGGGACAATCACTGTGAGATGTCCTCATGTGTCACTGTCCTTGTCACAAATGAGGACATCTCACAATGACTGTCCCTTGTGTAATTCAAGTGGCAATTACACAAGGGACAGTCACTGTGAGATGTCCTCATTTGTGACTGTCCTTACAATGAGTGTACATTATCATGTTGTCTTTAGAGTGACTGTCCTCATTTGTTGAAGAAGAAAAGCATTAATGTGGTTCAATAGCAATACATTCAAGTGGCAATTACACAAGGGACAATGTCATGAGCCGTGACATATTGAACTTAGTATAATAATAAAATGATTAGATGATATATAATAATCTATTATTAACGGTATATAACAATAATATATAATTATTATAAAAAGATAATAATAATATATAGTTAGCATAATAAGTAATATGTTAATTAAATAATATTAAAATATTAATAAATAATATAATTATGATTATAATTATAATATAAATTAATAATAAATAATTATTAATAAATTATATATATTATATTATAATAATATATTAAGTAATAATATTAAATCAATTATTGATATAATAATTTTAATATATAAATAATATTAATAAACCTCTCAATATAAAACAATATGTTATCACTATAATAATATTTATTATAATATTATTAATATTACTAACATCATTAATTATAATATTTAATAATAACAATAACATTAATAATAATAATAATAATAATAACGTTTAAAGCAATATCGAATATCTGTAATCGATATACATCTACATTAAACATCTGCATTATCTATCACGATGAGGAATGAAGAAGTGATACAACAATCACTAGTCATTACACATCGATACCATGAGAGGATGATTAATGAACCAAATACTATGAAGTCAAGATCAACATGATATGAATAAGGGATAGGTCGCTATGTGTTTCAGAAGATGTATTGATAAGCAAGAAGGATAACCATTCATATATTATAAATAATCATTAATTGCACAAGTTTAGACAATGACATATCCGATAAAGCAATATCAAACATGAAGACCCGCTAGCAAATATGCACCATCACTTCCTATGTTATCATGACAATAACATAAACTAGATTGAATTCTACTATCTATATCAATAGACACCACATAGGAGGATATCGACTAAAGGATTGAAAGATTATCGATTGTCTGAGATAAACCACATCTTGTAGAAACACAAAAGCATCAGTGATTATATCACAAGCTATTGATGAATGAGGCATCAGTCATGGATAATAAGTACAATGTATCCTTAAGTATTAACAGGAATGGAAGTCAATTTGAAGATCAAACTCCATTACCAGAAATCAACCAATAAATGGACAATTATCAAAAAATGATATCGACTTATATCAGAGTAGAAAGATTGGATATCATCATAACAATATGGGATAAGGCAAGAGTTAATATCGATTGACTAAATACTAATGATAGTTAGACCAAACTAATACAAACACAATGGATGTTAACTACTGGTTGCACTACCAATTAGGGAAGATTACCTTCATAAAAAGATTTGATATTGAGTCAATCTGGGAGTTATCTATGATCAGAAAATAATGAAATAATATTATGTGAACTGTCGGATTATGGAAAGGTGTGATTAACAAAGGGACATGGAGGAAGAAACAAGACATGTCTCATTCATAGCATCTCTTCATTTGTTAAAGACAATATAAGAATGCATTCTCGTCAGTCACTCAAGGCATCATTAGAACTTTATTTACTTATCCATATTTGGATATACTCAATAGAGCATCTGCCTTTGGCAGTTTGGTTTCAAGTTTATCATTGCAGATCAGAGACAACACCATGATTGCACAGATAGAAAGGATAGTCAGAAACAGCATCAATATTTGAAGTTACAAGCATATAATTCAGAATCTGAAATAGCAACATATCACTCATAGCGATATTACACATTTGCATAATTACATCATCATATCAGACACAGCAAATACATTGCTGTAAGCAATACTTATTGATTGTATATCGATATTGTTTATATCAGACATACCATCATTATACTATCACTATAAGTGATAGGAAACATCATATTCATAGCATATTTCATATCATTATATCTGACAGTGCTATTAAACATATTGGTATCAATATCATCTTGCACACATATTGTGATTGAATCTGAAATAGCGGTTGATATCTTAAGTAACCTCCATTACTTAGTTTAATTGTAAGTATCTGATAGAGTAAGTCTGAGAAGTGGAGTAATTGTTCCTGTTTTCCAAGTTAGCCAAAAAGGGGACATTACAGACAATCACTGTGAGATGTCCTCATGTGTGACTGTCCTTGTCACAAATGAGGACATCTCACAATGACTGTCCCTTGTGTAATTCAAGCGGCAATTACACAAGGGACAGTCACTGTGACATGTCCTCATTTGTGACTGTCCTTACAGTGAGTGTACATTATCATGTTGTCTTTAGAGTGACTGTCCTCATTTGTTGAAGAAGAAAAGCATTAATGTGGTTCAATAGCAATACATTCAAGTGACAATTACACAAGGGACAATCACTGTGAGATGTCCTCATGTGTGACTATCCTTGTCACAAATGAGGACATCTCACAATGACTGTCCCTTATGTAATTCAAGCGGAAATTACACAAGGGACAGTCACTGTGAGATGTCCTCATTTGTGACTGTCCTTACAGTGAGTGTACATTATCATGTTGTCTTTAGAGTGACTGTCCTCATTTGTTGAAGAAGAAAAGCATTAATGTGGTTCAATAGCAATACATTCAAGTGGAAATTACACAAGGGACAATCACTGTGAGATGTCCTCATGTGTGACTGTCCTTGTCACAAATGAGGACATCTCACAATGACTGTCCCTTGTGTAATTCAAGCAGCAATTACACAAGGGACAGTCACTGTGAGATGTCCTCATTTGTGACTATCCTTACAGTGAGTGTACATTATCATGTTGTCTTTAGAGTGACTGTCCTCATTTGTTGAAGAAGAAAAGCATTAATGTGGTTCAATAGCAATACATTCAAGCGGCAATTACACAAGGGACAGTCACTGTGAGATGTCCTCATTTGTGACTGTCCTTACAGTGAGTGTACATTATCATGTTGTCTTTAGAGTGACTGTCCTCATTTGTTGAAGAAGAAAAGCATTAATGTGGTTCAATAGCAATACATTCAAGTGGCAATTACACAAGGGACAATCGATCACTGTGAGATGTCCTCATGTGTGACCTTTGTGAAGGCAAGTGCCAATTTGTACCCAAGTTACCAATATTGTGGCAAAAGTGGGAATGAAGCATTTAGGGGTCAAATTGGGCAAAGAAGTGTAGAAGTGGCCTATGTGAGGTCTAAATAGCCTAACTAAGTCATGGTTAGGGTCTTATGGTGTTTGAACAATAAGTTTTGAACCAAAATCCCAAAGGTTGTAACAAGTTGTCAATGTTGTCATTCACAACATTGACAACATTTGTGCAAGGGAGCATTTTCGAGTAAGATGGTTATGTAACTATATGAAACCATTGAATTAGGCATCAGATCAACTATAAGAGGCCTCCATCGATCTGTGCAAAAGGTTGGGGGGAAAAACATTTGGAATTAAGAAGATTTGTAGAGTAACACGGTTTTAGTGAATTCTTGAGTTTTTTTGTTTCTTTGTTTTCAGTTGATTAATGGATTAGATAGCTCGCAGTGTCTATTGGAAAAGTTAGTACAAGTTGTTTTTTTATTCTGTGTTGTGTTTTTTTTGAGTTTTGAAGCATTCCAACTAGTTTGTTAATTCTTTTGTTAAGTACCCTATCATTGGTTTGAACCAGGCAGGTTGAACAAATGGAGTCTTAGCTCATCATTCCATTGTCAATTTTGTATGGGCTCTTGGAATGGGTGAGGAGACTCCATGTACTATATGTTTGGAAGGAGGGGCCCTGGGAAGCTCATTTTCTATGTTTGCAATGATGTCCTAGGTGAGTCAGTTGAGCACAGTTAGGGATGACAAATCATTACAAGAAGATTACAACAAGTTGAATGCATTGGTTGCTTCAACTAAAATCTCATGGAGAGGTGGACACACATCTAAAGAAGCCCCAAGTCAAATTAGAAGATTGGGTGAGTTTCATTGGCTGCTAAGAAAACAAACTCTTAGTCAGACTGTCCAAGTTGTGTCAAAATACTTGTTTTCAGGCATGGCTGTAGCAGTTGGTGTACAAAAAATCTAGGAGGAGAAGACCTTAGATATCTTGGAGTTCTCAATAAAGGGCATCTGAATCCTAAGCCCTTTAGGTGGCTTAATATAAACAAAAAGGCTTGACAAAGGCCTAATTGCTAGCAGCCTATTTTTGGGTGCAATTGGCATGGTTTGATGAACCGGATTGAAGTACTGATGAAAAGTATAGGTGAAGGAGTAATATTGAAACCAATAGAGGTCCTAGTGGCCAGCCTCTCCATGGAGTAAAGTTCTAGTTGAATGTGTTTCAATTTGTGAAGACAAGACTAGGAGTGTCCTAGTAGCTAGATTGGTATTGAGCAGAGTTCGTTGTATTTCTTGTTGGTGTGCACTAGTTGAAGGAGTGGGATCTTGGGTAGAGATACCTAAAGAGTTTAGGGATAGTTAAGTACCCTATCAAGTCAAAACATTGGCCTAAAGAGACCCTAGTGAAGGATAGGGAGTGAGCAAGACAAAGTGTTACATCAATTAACAAGATCATTTTTTGGTAATTGTGTACATTATCATGTTGTCTTTACAGTGACTGTCCTCATTTGTTGAAGAAGAAAAGCATTAATGTGGTTCAATAGCAATACATTCAAGTGGAAATTACACAAGGGAATATCACTATGAGATGTCCTAAGTGTGACTATCCTTGTCACAAATGAGGACATCTCACAGTGACTGTCCCTTGTGTAATTGCCACTTGAATGAGGACAATCACTGTAAAGACAACATGATAATGTACACAAGTACCGTGAAGGTAGTCGCAAGTTAGGGCTATTTCATTGCATACCCGAAACAATGAAGACATTACAGTCCACAAAATGTTTGTGCTTGAAAGATGAACAAATAAAATTAAACTTCTAAATAACCGAAGCCGCTAACAATAAATTCAACACAGATATGTCCTCATTTCTGGGTATTTTAGCTCTCTAACAGCTGAATACCAGATTACATAATAATGACAAAAGAAAAATAAACCCAACGTACTCAGAAATTGTAGCTGTGATTTCGCGGAGGGAATCTCTCTCGGCGCTGTTGAAAACACAAATGACAACGTTCTTGTTTTTTTTGCCCTTATATCCCGATGTGATTTCGCGGAGGGTTACGGTGCTGTTGAAAACACAAATGACAACGTTCCTTTTTTTTTTTGCCCTTATATCCCAACAACATCGCAATTGCAAGTTAGGGCTGTTTCACTGCATACCCGAAACAATGAAGATGTTACGGTCCACAAAACGTTTGTGCTTGAAAGATGAACAAATAAAATTAAACTTCTAAATAACCAAAGCCGCTAACAATAAATTCAACATAGATATGTCCTCATTTCTAGGTATTTTAGCTCTCTAACAGCTGAATACCAAATTACATAATAATGACAAAAGAAAAATAAACCCAACGTACTCAGAAATTGTAGCTGTGATTTCGCAGAGGGTTACGGTGCTGTTGAAAACACAAATGACAATGTTCTTGTTTTTTTTGCCCTTCTATCCCGATGTGATTTCGCGGAGGGTTACGGCGCTGTTGAAAACACAAATGACAACGTTCTTATTTTGTTTGCCCTTATATCCTGATGTGATTTCGCGGAGGGTTACGGCGCTGTTGAAAACACACATGACAACGTTCCTTTTTAATTTTGCGCTTATATCCCGACAACGTCGCAATTGCGACAGTGACAAATGTATTGTCGTCGCAAATTGCGACGGTGTCGGGCTATATTTGAAAAAAAAAGGGCAAAACCGCATGACATTTGCCTGCCGTCGCAAATGGCCGTCGCAAATTCACCCCAAATGTATTAGTGGGTGGATGAACATAGTGACTATTTGCTAGCGGTAAGCCAATATTCAATTTTATGTCATTGTATAATTCAATTTTTATGTATATTACTTATCTCTATCTAAATTTTTTTTTTATCAGGTCGAGCTACAGAGGAGTCTAGACAGGAGGACGAGTGAGCGCACTCGAAAGACTACGGCATCCATTGCATCTCCATCGACGCGACGATCAAAGACAGCTCAGGATTTGTTTTCTTCCCCTAACGGGAAAGGACTAGATTAGGGATATGGATTGTATGCCTATATGGCATTAGTGGACATATTTTTTGTATATTGTATCAATGATATGTTGTACATCCATTTGGCTTTGAGGAAGCCAGTTTTACTGTATTAAATATATTCAATGTATGACATTATTGGACATATATATTTGACTTCATGCCCTACGAATATATAATTTTTATGTTTTAGGTATGCAATTCTTTTGTTTGGTGTATTGATGTATACTAAATTATGTTTATGTTCATGTCTTTGCTTTGTAAATTTCCCATGCTTTATAGTTATGCTTGTATGTTTATCGATGTATGTTTAACTTGTTGACTGTGCTACAAATGCCAATCACTGTCCTCAATAATAGTCAATTCCTTAACTGTAATAATAACAAAAGTAATGAAATGAATGCATAAATGTATAAATATAATATAAGGATTCTTGGGGTACCCTAATGTTGGCAAGAGTTCTTTTATTAATAAGATTACTATGGCAGATGTGGATGTGCAACTTTATGCTTTTACAAACTAACTTCTAATTGTCCCCTAACTAACTAATTGTTAATGACAAACACTAGAATACATATTTGCACTCATCCTACTGCTCATCCCGGAGTCGTCGATGTCGTTTGAATGACTGTTTGTGCCAAAAAAAGGTTGTCAATAGCATTTATTTGACCATTCAAAGTTGTTAGAACAAACGGTTCGATGCTACGATCGACGGTTTGAAAGATATGCAACATTGACCATTTGAACTGAGGAACACTTCGAGTTCTGACACCGACTGAGAATGTGTTGCCCAATTTAAAATAAGTTGAATCTTTGAAAATTGAGATAGGCTTTTGTAGGCCCCAGCAATATGGTCCTATAGCACCTGATGGATCAATTCTACCTCACATGAGCTCTGAGATATGACCCCGCAAATATTGTTGAATTCATGCTTAAGAGACCTTGAGGGACACTTCGGCCCAAAGTCATCGACGACATTCGAATGACTGTGCATGGTGAATGAGGTTTCCCCTAGTGTTTACCTAACCATTTAGAGCTATTGGAACTGACAATTCAATGCTACGACCGACGGTTTGAAAGATACGTAATGTTGGCCATTTGAACTGAGGAACACTTCGAGTTCTAATACTGACCGAGAATGTGTTGCCAAATTTAAAAGAAGTTGAATCTCTGAAAACTGAGACAGGCTTTTGTAGGCCCCGGTAACACGGTCCCATAGCACCTAACGGATCAATTCTACCTCGCACGAGCTCCAAGATATGACCCCAAAAAGATCATTGATTTCATGCTTAAGAGACCTTGAGGGACACTTCGGCCTGGAGTCATCGGCGGGGTTCGAATGACTGTGCATGGTGACTGAGGTTGCCCCTAGTGTTTACCTAACCATTCGAAGCTATTGGAACTAACGGTTTGATGCTATGACCGACAGTTAGAAAGATACACAACATTGGCCATTTGAACTGAGGAACACTTCGAGTTCTAACACCGACCGAGAATGTGTTGCCAAATTTAAAAGAAGTTGAATCTTTGAAAACTGAGATAGGATTTTGTAGGCCCCGACAACGCGGTCCCATAGCACTTGACGGATTGATTCTACCTCGCACAAGCTCTGAGATATGACCCCACAAAGATCATTGATTTCATGCTTAAGAGACCTTGAGGGACACTTTGGCTTGGAGTCGTTGGTGGGGTTCAAATGAATGTGCATGGTGAATGAGGCTGCCCCTAGTGTTTACCCGACCATTTGAAGCTATTGGAACTGACGGTTTGATGCTACGACCGACGGTTTGAAAGATATGCAACATTGGCCGTTTGAACTGAGGAACACTTCAAGTTCTGACACCGACCGAGAATGTGTTGCCGAATTTAAAAGAAGTTGAATCTCTGAAAATTGAGATAGGATTTTGTAGGCCCTGGCAACACAGTCTTGTAGCACTTGAAAGATCGATTCTACCTTGCATGAGCTCCGAGGTATGACCCTACAAAGATCGCTAATTTCATGCTTAAAAGACCTTGAGAGACACTTCAGCCCAGAGTCATCAACGGGGTTTGAAAGACTATGCATGGTGAATGAGGTTTCCCTTAGTGTTTACCCAACCATTCAGAGCTATTGGAACTGACGGTTCGATGCTATGACTGACGGTTTGAAAGATATGCAATGTTGGCCATTTGAACTAAGGAACACTTCAAGTTCTGACACTAACCGAGAATGTGTTGCCAAATTTAAAAAAAATTGAATCTCTAGAAACTAAGATAGGCTTTTGCAGGCCCCAGTAACATGGTCCTATAGCACCTAACGGATTGATTCTACCTCACACGAGCTCTGAGATATGACCCCACAAAAATTATTGATTTCATGCTTAAGAGACCTTGAGGGACACTTCAGCATGGAGTCATCGGCGGGGTTCGAATGAATGTCTGTGATGAACGAAGTTGCCACTAGCATTTACTCGGCCATTCAGAGCTATTGGAATAGATGGTTCAATTCTACGACCGATGGTTGGAAAGATACGCAACGTTTTCCGTTTCAGCTGAGGAACACCTTGAGTTCTGACACCGACCAAGAATGTGTTGCCCAATTTAAATGAAGTTGAATCTCCAAAAATTGAGATAGGCTTTTGTAGCCCTCGGCAACACAGTCTCGTAGCAACTAGTGGATTGATTCTACCTTGCACGAGCTCTGAGAAATGACCCCACAAAGATCATCAATTCCATGCTTAAGGGACCTTGAGGGACACTTCAGCACGAAGTCATCGGTGGGGATTGAATGACTGTGCGTGGTGAACAAGGTTTCCACTAGCATTTACCCGGCCATCTAGAGCTATTTGAATAGATGGTTCAATGCTACGACCGATGGTTGGAAAGATACGCAACGTTGGTTGTTTGAATAGAGGAACACTTTGAGTTTTGACACCGATCGAGAATGTGTTGCCAAATTTAAAAGAAGTTGAATCTCTAAAAACTGAGATAGAATTTTACAGGCCCCGGTAACACGATCCCATAGCACCTAATGGATTGATTCTACCTTGCACGAGATCCGAGATATGACCCCGCAAAGATTGTCGATTCCATGCTTAAGGGACCTTGAGGGACACTTTAGTACAGAGTCGTTAGCGGGGATTGAATGACTATTCATGGAAAAAAAGGTTGCCACTAGTGTTTACCCAATCATCTAGAGCTGTTGGAATAGATGGTTCAATTCTATGACTGACGATTGGAAAGATGCGCAATGTTGGTCGTTTCAGCTGAGGAACACCTTAAGTTCTAACACCGACCAAGAATGTGTTGCCAAATTTAAACAAAGTTGAATCTCCAAAAAATGAGATGGGCTTTTGTAGGCCCCAACAACACGGTCTTGTAGCAACTAATAGATCCATTCTACCTCATACGAACTCCAAGATATAACCCCACAAAGATCATCGATTCCATGCTTAAGGAACCTTGAGGGACACTTCAGCATGGAGTCATCAGTGGGGATCGAAGGACTATGCGTAGTGAACAAGGTTGCCACTAGCGTTTACCCAGCCATCTGAAGTTGTTGGAATAGATGGTTTGATTCTACGACCGATGGTTGGAAATATACACAATATTTTCCATTTCAGCTAAGGAACACCTTGAGTTCTAACACTGACCGAGAATGTGTTGCCAAATTTAAACGAAGTTGAATCTCCAAAAATTGAGATAGGCTTTTGTAGCCCCCAACAACACGGTCTTGTATCAACTGACAGATTGATTCTACCTTGCATGAGCTCCAAGATACAACCCCACAAAGATCGCTGATTCCATGCTTAAGGGACCTTGAGGGACACTTCAACACGGAGTCGTCGGCAGGGATCAAATGACTGTGCATGGAAAATGAGGTTGCCACTAGCATTTACCTGGCCATCCAGAGCTATTTGAATAGATGGTTTGATGCTACGACTAATGGTTGGAAAGATACACAACATTTTCCATTTCAGTTGAGGAACACCTTGAGTTCTAACATCGACCGGGAATGTGTTGCCAAATTTAAATGAAGTTGAATCTCCAAAAATTGAGACAGGCTTTTTTCAGTTGTAGTGATTCATGGGGATGATATGAGGCAAGTGGACTCAAAATACATGTATCCATTCATCAACCCATTCTTTTGACTCACACCCATCCCAATCTTCATCTACACATGATGAACAAAAGCACGCCATATGTCATGTGTGGATACTCCATGAACCTACATTACAACTTCTAAAAGAGTGTAGCTCACTCGATCCTGTTAATGTAAAACAATCCTCATATGGCGCAATGTTAGTTTCATCCATCAACCAAAAAAATCTATGAACCGTAGACTCACCTTCATTACCTGGACCCATTGTAGTGTTACACCACTGGACAATACATCTCACATTTAACAATGTTTCTTTCTCTTTGTACTTTAATTCTTCACGTGCTAAGGCTCTTTTAATACATGCGCCTGCACCATCGTGCTCTCCCTTTCCATGACCGACCTCTATGAAATTCCACATAGATTGAATTCCAGTAATCTTATGCATCCTACACAACCAATAAAACATCCACAAATTCCTGAATTGGGATGCACAATTATCTGACCAAATGATATGTCGATGATATTTTATGCCCCTATTTTCCAAATGACCATAAAATAGTTGAAAGCAACTGTGTACAAACTCTGTAGAATGTGAGCAATCATCACTAATATAAAAATGATACTCCCTCAATATCTTCCTGTTCTCCTCTGTACTGTCTGGTCCATGCATGAATGCTATATGAACAAATATAGCAACCTGTTGAGAGTTGTAATACTTTGCTTGCACCTCATTCTGTGGTTGTAGTGTGTAGTTCTCTGCAAAGTCCACAACTGAAACAATGGTATCAAGTGGGAATGTGTCCTTGCACAATTTGAATTGCATATCCAACCATCGCGCTCTATGTGTATGCCTTGCATATTCATAAATAATTTTTTTACAAAAAATGTCGATGAACTGATACACTGGAATTTTTTCAATTACTAAATCACATCTTTTAGATTGTATGTCACGGTCTTATATTTTCCAAATTCCACTATTTCGTTACCGATTGCATGCATACTCTCCATATGTTGACAAATTGGCAAATGTCACAAACCTCTGTAATCTATGCATATACCATTCAAGCATGAGAGCTTGTAAAATTGTTGACCATCCACTCTTTCACATAAAATGGTAGATATTAATTCCCTTGAAGATCTAGGTGGGACATTTATGTTACAATCTTGCAAAATATTGTTAGAGTGCAAACCTACACATATATTCCTATAAACTTTAAATTGGTTAGAAAATTTAATATGTACCCTACAAAAACAAGTTGTGTGTGTGTGATTTATCTTGACATAAAAATGATTACACATTTCAAAATATATTTGACTAATTTTAATTTGAGGATACGTATGCATAAATTTTGCAAAGAATTGTGTCTGAGTTGAATCCAAAAAATGTTTTGAATGTGGAACATGAATTCAACTACCAATCCTCCTTACAACATCTCTTTGATTAGGAGATACCCGTGTATTATTCTTCCAAAATTCTTCAATCAAGGATTTCAAAGCTTCAACAATTGCTTTATCTTTTCGCGGTAGTCTACCGGAAAATGCCCATAACTCATTTCTATTTGGATCTTCCACTCTTTGATGCCATCCCAAGGCTCTCATTAGAGACTTTCTAATTATTTTCAATATTTTTCTTGTCTTTCTAATGAGTCAAGATTTCTTCATTTGAGTGCTTACTATCATTGATGTAAGTACACATCATGTGACATTACTATCTTTTGTGCATGATGTAGAACCCACACTCTCATATGTAGTCATTAGATTCTTTACAATAGATTTTTTACTTGACTCGTCCATCGTTCTTAGCCCAAGAATCTTCATGATGGGCCTAAATTTCAGATTTCTCATCATTTCAACAAATAGTTGACATCTTCCTGTCATGTTTAAATTCTCAAAAAAAGATCTCCAAATACGATTAAAATTTCTTTGACCAGTACGCTTGGGAATCTTGTCAGGCATTGCTTGCAAAATGTTAGTATCAATATCAATCAAATATTTTGGTTTTCTATATTTAATAATTCTAGGAGCTTCAAAAAAATTATGTGTGAATTGTGTAGCATCTTGAGTGCCTTCAACATGAGATGATGTTGTGCCTACACCTTGGGATGTAGATAATGGTGTGCCTTCAAACCATGAGACGATGTTGTGCCTACACCTTGGGATGTAGATAATGGTGTGCCTTCAACATGATAGAAGAGTGTGCCCACACCTTCGAAAGTAGACAATGGTGTGCCTCCACCTTCAGAAGTAGACAATGGTGTGCCTTCAACATGATACATTGGTCTGCCTCAAACATTGGATGATGATGTCTCTTGAACTTGGGAACTCGTAGATGATGTCCCCGCATCTTCATAATTCAATTGTCTTGTTGCACACAAGTTTTTCATTTGTTGTCTTTTTATTCCAATTCCAATTCTCTCTTACTTTGTATTGATGTTTCATGTTCCTCAATCCAAAGAAAAATCTTCTTCTATGGTATCTTATTTTTTTTGTTCACGAAGTTGTCTCATTCTTTGCCTTTTCTTCTCTTTGTCTCTTTCATGCTCTTTCGGCGTTAAATTATTTGCTCTTTTTCTTGGCATGATGATGATTTCTACATATCAATTGATTACAATTTTAAAAAATATAATATAAATGTAAACCAATAAGTCAAATTATAATATAAACCTCTTACAATATGACAAATTATAATATAAATTTATTTCACTTATATCAAATTATGTATTGAACAAGTCTATATCATACCAATTACAAACCAAAACAGTCTTTATTCACATTTGACATGTAAAAAAATAAAAAACTTACCTCAATCTCTTTTTGTCTTTTTGATTCCAATAACTGACTTTCACAATGGTGCAAAGCGAAAACTTGTCACTATCAACACCATGAAAAGTGAAAACTTGTCGAAGAAAATGCAGAATTCAGATAGCATCAGAAAAAGTGGGCCTCTTTCACGAGATCCTTGGCAAATAAGGTTGTTTCTTCTAGTTTTACATAGTGTAAGTGCACTATAGGGCATATGCCCTATACAAAACAAAAAAGATGTTATGCATAGTCTTAAATAGGGTGTGCACCCTATAGCACGCACGCCCTATGTAAAACAAGAAAAAGGGGAGAAGGGTAAGGAGAGAGAAAAGAGGAGAGGGAGAGGACAATAGAGATAGGAGAGAGAGAGAGAGAGAGAGAGAGAGAGAGGAGAGAGAGAGAGAGAGAGAGAGAAGGGGAAGGAGAGATAGAGAAGGGGAAAGGGAGAGAGTAGGAGAGAGAAAGAGAGAGAGAGAGAGAGGAGAAAAGGGATAGAGAGAGGGTGATGAGAGAGAGGAGAGAAGGGAGAGAGAGAGATAGGGTAATGAGAGAGAGGAGAAAA